>OZ038514.1:34721996-34816996 GCA_964036315.1 Acanthosepion esculentum
ATTCTTTGTAAGAAATCAGTTTGCAGATCAGGTTTCATTGACGTATATTTGTAAAGAAGGTATTTGTCGAGAGTCTGGTTTCATTGATGCATTCTATTTAGATATACAGTTTGAAGAGAAATTGATTTTATTGACATTCTCATTTTTTTTCATATTTTTTGGTAATAAGAAATAATATTATGTCATCTACTTTTGCTTTCTCGAAGATCTCAGACATGTTTATATTATAGCATTTTTGTTTTGAGAGAACAAGGTCTGAACACTTGGTTTGCTTTATTTTGTTTTACAGCATATTAATCTCAATGGGTTATTTAATGTCGACAACATTTTTAGGATATGTTTTTTTATGAAAAGAATATGTATTCTTTGTAAGAAATCAGGTTTCATTGATGTATTTTTGTAAAGAGGCTTTTTGTTGACAGTTTAAATGTATTACTGGTAATATATTGTTTGTTTTTTTCTTCAAAAGTGTATTGCTTCTATTTCTAAACTTTCATATTGTTTTGACCCTAGTTGGGTGTTAATTATTTGCCCATAGCTGGGACCCTAACAGGTGCTACCACCGCGGGTCAGTGTGAACATGGGAACAAATGCAATTGCAGTTTATTCCAAAAAATAAAAATTAAGAGTAAAAGTAATCCATGGGTAAAAAAAAAGTTGAGAAACACTGGTCTAAATAATGCTAGTATAGAAAAATTATTTCCAAAATATAAATTTCCCCTATTTTTCTATATGAAGGAACCAGTATACTTAAGTAGTCCCTTTAAAATGTTGGGAGTGGGGTTCACCACTGAGTAATTGAAAGCAGTATCCCATTGGGAAAGGGTCATGATCAGAAGCTTTAGTAATCTCACCAGTCATTGAATACAGTCAAGTGTAACAATGAAGAACGAAAAAGCGTTTACAGCTGTAGCACATTAATGACAGTTTGAAAAGCTGACCCACAAGAAGAGTCTGCGGAAAGATTTCAACATTAAATTATGTTCTGCACGAAGACACATACACTTATTGATTATGCAGTGTTGTGACAAAGGCTAACAGATATTTGGGCCATCATAAAAATTGTCTCAGTAACAGCTGTTTGGCCTGCTATTTGCTCAAAAGTAATCAAGAATACAAGATTTAATGTTCTTTTCTTTCTTTTGTAATAGAGGTGTGTTAAAATGTTCTTGGTTCAACTCACTTCCCAAAATCTAAGAAAAAAAAAAATGGTCAGATAAGTTTTTCTGGGGATTATTTTTCCCCGCTTGAACCAAAAACATTTCAGGGCACCCTTATATATAATTTGTGTACACATCAATCATTATATCACAAAATACAACTTTTTTTAGAATCAAGATCACCCCAAGGAAGACAACATCCATTTATGAAAAGGTTGAAAGTAGTTGAATAAAAACAAAACAAAACGTGAATTTTAGATACTTTATCCAGTTTTGATTTGGATGTATAAAAATCTATCTATATATAAAATTCTGTGACTTCTGTTAGTCTGCTTGTCCATCACACCCTCTAAAATAGCCATACATTGACAGATTGAAACCAGATTTTGGGGAGAAATGCAGACAGGTAAGTTGGTTTTATTAGGGAGCATAGCTTCAGTCAGTTATGTGCCATATGTGATACATGCTTAGGCGATCATGTATCTTTCAATACATGACTGACGAGGTAGATTTTTTCCTGCAGTATGCTGCCATTTCTTTCTGCGGTAGACCAGTTGCCATCCAAGGCTATAGAACCCAGTCTGTCCTGCTATTTACCCATAGCTTGGGGAGTGGGGGGGAGAAGAGGATTCATATCTTCCCCAAGGGTATTAGAACATAAGTGAATGTAATGAATTCAAGTGGAATTTGAACTTGGCTCTCTGATTCCTCAATCCGAGCTGCTATCCATTACTCCACTGTACCTCATAGCGTAGTACAATAAATTTTCATTTTTTTGAAAAATTAAAAGTTTTATTATTTAACGTACAAAATACTCCCACTATTCTAAAAACAATTTAATAATTAAAATAATAGATACATATTTAATAAAATTTAATATTGTCCTTTGCATATATTTTATTTAAGTTTTTATATACAAGAATCCAGTTTCCAGTTCGTGAGAACTATAAACAGATCACAAGGCCAAATGCTTTAAAAAATTGGAATTTGGCCCCAGAAAAAAATATTTACGCATGGCCAGTTGTATGTTGTATGCTCAAAAGTAAGAAATCTTAATTTATTTTTCACTGTTAAAAAGGAAAAAGAGAAATTTTCTTAAAAAATATTGTTTACCATGAAGTCCTATAAAATTAAAGAAATTATTAAACCATGAGGTAGGGTTGTGTCAAAGTATTTTTCCAAGCAAAAAAAAGCTTATTCAAATTTCATTGATTGGTTTACAAAATTGAGTGAAATGTTGAGTTTGTAAATCTTGACGAAAAACGATAACTTTGAAAATACTAAAAAACACTGCAAGGATTTCAACAGGTATCAGAGTATTGCAAAAAATTTGTCTTTTGAAAATTAGGAAAATACAATATAAAATTAAATAGATACCTCATTGGCTGAATTTAACAAAACTTGTTTAAACTCTCTCTTTCGATTTGATATAACTATAAATATATATAAAACAGAGGATGTCTGTCTGTGTGATACCTTTTCACTCAAGATGCATCTAACCAATTTTGACCAAACTTGGCACATACATTGTACAATGTAAGAGACAGGTTCTTAGTGTAAAAAGAAAGAAAAATATAATTTTAAAAATCAAGCTGATCATAAATTGATAAATTCAACTTTTTTCCTCCAGTTTCGTTCAAACTTGGTATGTAGGTTACTTACATCATGACAAGCTCAATAATACCTCATTTTTATTTCTATGCCACTGTGTTTAGTGAAGAAACACGAAAAACGAAAAATCGATTTCAACACAAATTTTAAACCTCCCTCAAGCAATCTAATACAAAATTTATTCAATTGTAGCCAACAATAAGTTGATTGAATAACAGTCATTTAACTTGATAATTAAATCCACCCATATAGTGAAAACCATATAAATAGCAAATAATGGCGATTTTTTACTGGTTCTTTCTTTCTTTCTCTCTCTTTTTTTTTTTTTTTTTTTTTTTTTTGTTGATCTTTCAACCAATTTTCATCAAACTTAAAAATTGCTTTTTAAATGTATCCTCTTTTACAGCCCTGGTAGCACACTGACAAATTGAATTTCAAAATAACTGTGGTCTGAAGTGGGTCTTCATGCTGCCTGTTTTACCCCTTTATTTCCTTGGCTAACTTCAATTGAATAAAACAGATTACTTCTGTCATATCAGTAACTGCATTACTTCAAAATGTTTTTTAATGAAAGTACTTTAAAGTAACTGAAGAAGATAGACTCTGTTACATCTAAACATGATGCTGTTTTTGCTCCATTCTAATTGAATGCTTTTTCTGATCGACCAGCTGCGTATGGCTGCTAGTAAATATAAATAAATAAGATGGTAGGGTTAAGCATGTGAATAAATTTATAATAATGTTGGGGTGTGGTAAACTTAAAGTCATCAGCAACCTCTCTCTTTACCAATACCAATATATCTGAGTCACCAGGGAGTGCACGGCTTATGTCTCACCCAACTCCCGTCACACCCCTTGTTGTGTCTGCAAACCACGATAAGGCTACCTTAATAAAGAACTGAGTATCTTGTCCCTCTTACCACCTAAGGATTGTGAGACAACCACATCAACATCTAAGTGTCCACATGAAACTTTTAGCTGTGGAAAACAGTAACATAAGTATTGCTTTACTTATATTTTATATTGAGCATGATCTTTATAGCGTCCTTGATTTACCTTTATTATACAGTGTGTGTGTGTGTGTATATATATATATATATATATATATATATATATATATATATAGGTAGGTAGGTAGGTAGGTAGGTTTTGCTACTATCCACAATATCAGGAATTGGTTAGACGTCTTGGACGATATCTCTATGGATAAGGAGGGGGCTACTGTAAACAATACTTATGTGTTAAAGATTTCTGTCAATTAAAGTTTCATGTGGACACTTAGATGTTGATGTACTTGTCTGACATCTCGTCACTCTTACCACCTAAGAATTGTGAGACAACAGCATCAACATCTAAGTGTTCACATGAAAGTTTTAGCTGTGGAAAGCAGTAACATATATCTGGCCCCATGTATTCAAGGATACCCGTCTACTAGGGCGGCTAGCCAATCCCTATTGCAGATGCTTGCTCAGGAGCATTTGTGTTTGTTCAACACGCACAGAGCCTACCTGTGGTTTATACTGCAATTATGCTGAGCAGACCTTAGTTACAGTTTCTGGGAAAGAGCAGATTATCTAGTGTGATCAACAATTTGAACAAGCCCAGAACGCTAAAACCCTCGGCTACGATGACTTGTGACTTTGTGCTAGCACAGCTATCGATGGCCACTAAAAGTTCTGTCTATCCAATTTCACTCACAAGGCTTGGGACAACCGGTGGTATGGTTTTCAGGCACTTTCTAAATGTGGTGCATGCTAGGATCGACCCCTCCAGTTCCATAACATCAGGAAGTGTCCTTCCCGACAAATCGACCATGGTTAGATTCGAACCTGGGTCTCATGGTCAGAAGGTGAACCTTCTAACCACTTGGTCATGTGGCCATAATAACATATGAATATTATTTTATGTAAAGACATAAGGCATCTGACTCCCAAGGGGTGCTTCCCTGATCACTATGATCTTATTCTGTTCAAGACAAGCTTTAATCTTCCTCATATATCCCCATAAACTCTGTCACTTACTATGTAACCTTCTATCTTGAGTGGTTCATGGGCCTTGTATAGGGTGAACATTGTAAAAGAAAAATTATATTACATGATATATTATATGCATTTCTCTCTGACAATTTCTTTTCATCTTTAAGGAAAAAGTTTTCTTTATTTTGATATTTTCGATGTCTGAAGTGGGTGTAAGGTCAAAGAACAAAACAATTGCTTAATATGCTAACAAGTTAAAATTAATCTTTATTATTTTATTTCGGGTCAGAAAGAACAGATAAAAATTTAGAAGTTAAATCTATTCAATTGAATCATCCCATTACCTTGGGGATTACTAACTTGCTTGTAGTATCTCTTGAGGTAGCGGGGAATAGTTTATTTGGAAGTGTTGCTTCTAGTCTCTAAATGACATACAAGTTACATGGTTGCAAAGAAATGGATACTTACACTCAGAAAGAGACATGAAATTCATGACCCACAATAAGGAAAGAGGGTTTGGAGAATTTAACACTCACAGGACATAGCCAAGAGAAGAGAAACAGGGGTAAAAGAGTAATCCAGTTAATGTGTTTGTGTGAATAGATGGTAGAACAGGGGAGAAAAAGATATGGTAGAGTCAAAAGTTATTTAGAGCAAACAAAAAACAGGAAGTTGTAGTGAATCATGATTGCCAAACTCCTGAATATATATATATATATATATATATATATATATATATATATATATATATATATATATATATATATATAAATAAATATAAATAAATAAAAGGAGAATATAAACCAACTCCTCACCAGTTCTATTCTCCATTAAGCTAAATCTACAGCTAAATGTTTGACATAAGGAATTTTGTTTGGACCACTGAACTTTGTAATTTGATGTTATTAAGTCAATGTTTGGTTTGTTTAACAGCATATCAACTTCTTATGGGTCAGTTAATGCCAAAATTTAATTTTCTTCGGAGATTTGGTAATTTTTTTTTTACTATTAAAATCTATTGTTAGTATTTTTATTATAAAAATGTATTTTTATACTTTCATAGTGTTTTGTTTTTGTTTGGTGGTTCACTATTTATCCATAACTGAGACCTTCACAGGTGCTACCAACTCACTCCCTTGTTAAGGTGAACCTGAGAACAACAGCAATTAAGAGGTGGTTCCAGGATTCTCAAAATCACCAATCTCTTTGCTGCTGGATGTAGTTTATCATCATACCCAGAGACAGCAATGTTTTGACCATCAAGGTCATGATCTATAAGTGGAGAATAATAATAATAACAAAAACAACCCCTTAGATATAAGTTTTGATTTTTTTCTCTTATGGAATAGACACTTGATGAAGAGTGAAGAATGGATCCGCCAAAATGCTAACATCATCAATAACATTAAGAAGGCGATCTCAACTAAATTTGAAATGTGTGCAGGTGGCCTAAAGGTTATCAGTGAAAAAATGAAACTGGCAAACTGAGTTCAAGTTTCAGCCTAATCTTTGTTTTCACTTTGGAAAAAAAGGCACAAAACCCTTTCCACTCTACTCTTCTATTTATGGGTTAAATAAAAGGGTAGACTGGGGTCTCTAGCCCTGGGGTGGCAGCCAATCCAAGTGAAGGACAACTTTAACTTAAAATCTGTGGAAAAAAGCAACTAGAGACCATTCCATTATCTTTGCCCAAAACACTAATGACAATTCATAGATAAAGATTTAAAAACAAAAAATCCATTCTACTATTCAATACCCCAACTGTTTTTTTTTTAATAATTGGTACTGCAGGGCCCCAGGCAGATATAGGAATGGGGGAGAAAATTTACAAAGTCTTTCCATGTACTGAAGACAATTGTTTTCATGGTAATTGTTCTGAAGAGCACTTTGGTACTTTGATTTTACCAATTTAAGCGCATTGGTAGCTAGGTCCTGTCATTTTGCTATTGAAATGGCTAGATGTAATCATAAGTTCTATGTTAGCAGTTTCTTTTCTCGCACTTCTCACATGCGGGACTCTTCTAGTTTCTTGCTTCCAGTCAACTTTAATCTTCAAAAATTTAAACGCAATGTCAATCATTATCTACTCACTTCTTGATTCCTGTTCTTTTATTGTCTTCTCTCTTTAATAAGGTTTTTCTTTTTCTAGTAACCCCTTGCATTTTAGTGGCTTTATTGCTTTGCTTGGGGTGAAATGATTAAAAAGAAAAGAAAAAGTGCTGTGGATAGAAATATGTTTATGACTAATGAAAAAAAAAGGTAAGCAGGGTTCAAAACAAACTTCGTACCCCGCCCTGATAAAATTTTTTCTCAGAAGCCCTAGATCCATGGCTCTGTCAAACTAGTTATTAAATAGCTGTGGGTTGCTTTAATAGAATTAAAACTGAATTCTGAGAAAAAAGCCGATGTAGAACAGATGTACACTTATCTCAAATAAGGACTACATATACAAGACACGCAAATAAGACACAAAAGACAAACAACTAATTTCGATACATATAAGAACTAATCAATATCGAGCATTCTTTTCCATATTATATAAGCATAAAAGATGAGTTTTTATATTATTTTTCATAAATAATTCACCACAAGCAAGGCAATAAAGCCACTAAGATGCAAGAGTTCATTAACTGTGAGAGAATATGAAAAAGAAAATCCTATTATAATTGTGTGTGTCCCTCCCTTTGTTTGCGCGACCATTACACCCTGCCAATACCTAATAAATAATGGACTAATCTGTTTTGATCACATGAAAAGAGGGGAAAGACACTACTTGGTTACAGGGAGAAATTGAAAGAAAGAAAGATACAAATATTTAACATCTGTTTCAGCACAATGGAAGAAGTTGTCAATTTCAAATATTTTCATTTGTACCCACTTCTTAAAATAACGACTAGCATTCATATTTATGATTGTTATTTTAATATTTTATTAAATTTGTTAAGCTCAAATATTGAATGATGCAATAGGGGAATTTCTACAGATATTTTATTGTTGTAGAACTTGCCATGATCTTATTCAATCATTATCTTAAGAATTAAGATTCATCAGAAAATTCAAATAGAAAAATTGTGAAATTTCCATGGGTCTTTCTAGTTATTATCAAATAGGAGTAGATAAATATCATCTGATTCACACACTTCTCCGTTTCTTTTGAACAGGAGTAGAGGTTTATTCCTTGTTTCTGGTTCCTTTTAAAATCTTCCCATTTTCTTTCGCTCTCAGTAGCTACTTGTGTTTTAGTAGCATTATTGCTCTGCTTGGGTTGAATTGATTAAAAAAAAAAAAATAAAAAAAAGATTTAAAAAAAAAAACAAGAGAGAACAATAAAAGAACAGGAATTAAGAAGACAGAAGATAATGATTGACATTGCATTTAAATTTTTGAAGATCAAACTTAACTGGAAAGCAAGAAGCTGGGAGAGGAAACTGTTAGCACAGAACTTACGGTTACATCTTCAATTGTAAAATGATGAGACCTAGCTGCCAACCTAGTACTGCACTTAAATACATAAAGTTGAGGTACCAAACAGAAAAACTCATCAGAACAATTACCAAGAAAATATTTACAGAAAAAGCACAGAGAAGCCATATTACAGGGGTGGGAAATTGACTGAAGCCGAGATACCAGATCAAGACCGATAACGTTGCATATTCTTTGAAGTTTATCAAGAATCTCTAAATACATAGCAGGAGCATGAGACCAGATGTGGTGACAATATTCAACTCATATCTATAAATTTAAAAAGGTAGATCCCAGTTGTGTTTGTTTTTCTTGAGCATAACTCTTTGACTATTGCTTACTTTCTCAGCTGGTCTACTTTGATCTTTGAAAAGAGTTCCCCCCACCAGCCCCCGACCGCTCGACTCTGAATCTTTGCAAGATCTTTATTTAACCATGTCCAGTACACTGGTTATTGTCTGTCCAAGAGAAATATATCTGGGCATTTTAGTTGAGTCTTTGAAAAACATTTCAAAAGAATTTAAAAGAAATCATTTATAAATTACAGGCAAAACCAAAGTTAAAAAAAAAAGAAAAGAAAAAAGATCAGCTCTCTAAAAATGGAGGCTATTTATTCATATAAGGGGCACACAACTCCAAATCAAGGGAGATAATTATTATTTTTCTTATAAATATCTTTGTACTGCTTTGGCATCTTTCTGTCTTGGGAAATGATGATGTAGCATGATAAGCAACATACCTGGGTGGGGGATATGGAGATATCTTAGGCTGTTAAGATCACATTGACGCTAAAATTGATGCTAAATGGGGGGGGGGGTAAATTTGAAAGATGACCTGGCTACTGACTCAGATTGATGTTGCTTAATTTGGAACTGGTATTTCAAAATGATATGGCTTTAGTATGTATTTATATATGTGTCTTAATTCTAGTGGGTGTTCTGTATTTGCCGCATGGTGGCTCTGTGTCTGTCTGAAACAGTAGCACAATGGAATGAGTATATTTTGGTGTATTTATTGACTGCATGATAAATATGAAGAATCTTGGAAGTTGAATGTAGAATATTAGGTTAAAACTCCTCTGCAAATATTTGGGGTTATCAAGTTTTTAATTTCTACGTTGTTTTTTTTTAAATGTATTTGTTGTTAGCATGTATATGTATTATGGCTGGCTGGAAGTGATAGTAGTAACAAGCTTCCACTGTTTTTAAAATGCTCCCATGGCATGCGCCTCAAATACCCTGTGACAACTAACTCCAGCTGTAAGCTGGAGAATGTGTGAAGGTGGACCACTGGCGCCTCATAATCAGCTGCTTTGGGTAGATGGAGCTCAATAGCCTGGGAAGGAAGTCGATCTAGGGAAAGGAAAACCCTGTTTTAAACTTGTGGCCATATCCAAATACAGAAAAGGCTATGGAAGTAAATCCAGAGAGAAAATCCTGAAAGCTGCTGGGCTCACAACACAGACAACTTCCTAGCAACTCCTGCAGCCAAACTGTCCCTGTATTCCTTTGGATCTTGTCAGTATGGCTGAAAAGGGGGGGCATGTGGTTTGAGCAACACACAGCCTTCAAATACCATTGCTCAAGCCTGTGTCCTGGAGAGGTCACTCCAGTCTCATCACCAAAGGACTGCATTTTAATCAAACAGGGAGATAAACAGAGGTTTACTATGCATGTATCAAATTGCTAGTGGATGCTCTGTGACTATCCTGTGGCTTCTGTGCATGTGCTTAAGTGTGGCTTGTCATGAAGGACTTCATAATGATAAATCAACCTAACTTTTCTGGCAAGTCCTTTGCATTTTAGTCAGTCTAAAATCTTGCTGGGCTATGTGGTAGTTTCCCCCCACCCCACATAAGAGTGCAGGTTCAAATCCTGCTGATGCCCATATTGTCTTTATTAAATATCCTTCAAAAATCTCAAATGGGTATATAAAAAATATATGAAAAAAACAAAAAACAAAACCATGTGTGTGTGTGTGTGTGTATTCATTAATATATATTTCTTAGCTCTAACTACATTGAGCACCGTTTTGTTCACACCTTGAAATAAATTTAGTAAATATTTGCTTACCTGTGCTAATGTGCCACCTCATATATATATAAGGCAGACACTCTCTGGAATCTGTTCATTGTAAGTGATAAGGTCATTTGATTTATGGTTCTCACTTATCCTCAGAGATCCCAAGCACATTTGACCTTAGATACAATTTTGTTTTTCTTTCATTCTAACTTGAAGAAGCAGGAGGGACAAGCTGTGTCATTTATAGATTTTCCAAGTTGTCTCATTATATATATATATATACACACACACACACACACACACACACACAGAATAAGGACTAAACACTAAACAGACTCCTAAGAGGATGCTTCCCAAACCACTACAATCTTAACCTCTTCAAGTCTAGGCTCAACCGATATGTATGCTACACATCCTCATAATATGCACATTTTACTTCCCCTTCCCTCACACTCAGTAACTTTCTATCTTGAATGGCTCTTGGGCCTTGTACTGGCTGAGCTAATACACACACACATTCATTAAAAGATCAAAAGAAAAAACTCCCTTTTGGTGGCTACATGGTACTTATGATGTTTGGTTTGTAAGCCAAGTTCTCTCTTAGATCATTCATCAACAGCTGAGCTGTCACAGGGGAGGCGAGGCAGATGGCCAACGTTAACTGGGCCTAAATAATAAGCTTTGGAGTGACTAGTAACTGGGAAGATTAATTAAGATAAAGCCAAAGAGAGAACCATATGGTTTATGGCCGATAAAGCAATTGCAGAGATCAGACTTTCTCTTACTTTCTTATCCTGTATACTAATCAGGACAGAAGTGAAATAAACTCTTCTCATCTTTTGAAAATGAAAGCGGGTCTTGAATTTTCATTTAAATCTGTTTTGAAGCTGTTTTTAGCGATAAGAATAGCAAATACCAGAACAGAACATCAAGCATCAGAACAGGTTTAAATCTTTTCATCTTATTATCAAATTATTTTATGGAATTCATTGTTTTTTTTTAATACTAAAATTCACCCAATACAAGGCTCGTGAGCCGCCCAAGGTAAAGGGTTAATATTAAAATGGTAATGATGAATGAAGCATGTGATATGAACGTTCAAGCATTATTTATCCTCCCCTTCGTCATGAACTTCACTACCTCTTTCATAGTGGAAATTGGGAGGATGGATAATGATTGACCATTGATTTGAAGAGGTTATTTGAGCACATAAAAAAATAGAATTTCTAAGGCTATGATAATGCAATATAGAAACACCACTGTTATTGGAAAAGTACCATTGACTATATCACATTTATATATATATAATATATATACATACATACATACAGAGAGAGAGAGAGAGAATTGTGATTGTTGTAAGAGATAAGGAGGTAAGAAGTGCATGAGTATATGTAGGATAGATAACAGGTGTCCTTAGACTTGAAGAGGTTAAGATTGTAGGAATCTGTTTTGTCCTTATTCTATGTGTGCATGTGTATACAGACACACACATATATATATATGTATATACATATCCTTATTCTATGTGTGCATTTGTATACAGACACACACATATATATATGTATATACATATCCTTATTCTATGTGTGCATTTGTATACAGACACACACATATATATATGTATATACATATCCTTATTCTATGTGTGCATTTGTATACAGACACACACATATATATATGTATATACATATCCTTATTCTATGTGTGCATTTGTATACAGACACACACATATATATATGTATATACATATCCTTATTCTATGTGTGCATGTGTATACAGACACACACATATATATATGTATATACATATCCTTATTCTATGTGTGCATGTGTATACAGACACACATATATATATATATGTATATACATATCCTTATTCTATGTGTGCATGTGTATACAGACACACATATATATATATATGTATATACATATCCTTATTCTATGTGTGCATTTGTATACAGACACACACATATATATATGTATATACATATCCTTATTCTATGTGTGCATTTGTATACAGACACACACACATATATATATGTATATACATATCCTTATTCTATGTGTGCATTTGTATACAGACACACACATATATATATGTATATACATATCCTTATTCTATGTGTGCATGTGTATACAGACACACATATATATATATATGTATATACATATCCTTATTCTATGTGTGCATGTGTATACAGACACACATATATATACATATATGTATATACATATCCTTATTCTATGTGTGCATTTGTATACAGACACACACATATATATATGTATATACATATCCTTATTCTATGTGTGCATTTGTATACAGACACACACATATATATATGTATATACATATCCTTATTCTATGTGTGCATTTGTATACAGACACACACATATATATATGTATATACATATCCTTATTCTATGTGTGCATTTGTATACAGACACACACACATATATATGTATATACATATCCTTATTCTATGTGTGCATGTGTATACAGACACACATATATATATATATGTATATACATATCCTTATTCTATGTGTGCATGTGTATACAGACACACATATATATATATATATGTATATACATATCCTTATTCTATGTGTGCATGTGTATACAGACACACATATATATATATATGTATATACATATCCTTATTCTATGTGTGCATTTGTATACAGACACACACATATATATATGTATATACATATCCTTATTCTATGTGTGCATTTGTATACAGACACACACACATATATATGTATATACATATCCTTATTCTATGTGTGCATTTGTATACAGACACACACACATATATATGTATATACATATATACGCACACAAATACATACATATATACAGGCACAGATACGCACACATGCACACATACAGGGAGAGGAACCAAACAATCATACACATACAAATTTTTAATTTATATTATTTCCAACTAATGAATAAACATGCCTTTCATATAATTAACTGTACACAGATACATAATAATTAAATATATATAGCAAACAGAAAAAAATTGATTTAATAGAAATAAATCCCATTTATCCATTTAAATGAGTGAAAAAAGTATTCGTACAATACAAAAAAAGAATACATAATCTTATTCCTCTCTTAATATAGGATGGCAAAATGTAGGAACATGAGGAAGTTAACTTTGGGGCTATATGAACCTGGGTGATGTTGGAAAAACAATTACAATTTTTTTCCCACCCCTCCTCCCCCTCATTACTTCCAGTGCCACATTAAGAAATTTAAGTCCTTCTAGTATTGTCTATAATGATTTTGCTGAGTTAACCACTTCATAAGACGTAGGCAGTCGAAACCATGGTAGTGTTCCATTCAGCGTTTTATTATTTTAGAATATTAAATTGCTCATCAGGTTTGATTTTGTATAGCTTGATATTGAGCACTTTTTAACATATACGATTTTAAACAAATATTTTTGTGTTTATTTAATTTGTTTATATAAGTGATGGAAATTATTAGGAGGATTTGAAATAATTCATAGAGTCTCAACAGAATGCAGAAAGCAGTGGACGGCAGTTTCATCCTATGTTTGGGACTCATCAGCAGTGCGCATCCACTACCGAGAATTGAACCCGGACTGTTACAATATGGCGCAAGTGTCATACGAACTGTACCAATGGGCTTCAGTGATGAGGAGGTTATTAATTAGGCTTGATATAGCACTGCTCTTCACAAATTCCATGGTGTAACTCATCCAAGTTTCCCTAACCCAACGGACTGTGTCCGCATGAGCCATGTCTTCTATCCCCAATCTGCTCCACCCAGAGCATTAGAAGCTGGTTCAAGCAAGGATATACAGGTGATAGAAATTATTAGGAGGATTTGAAATAATCCTAATTAAGTAATTCATCGAGCATAGAAGAATATATATGTATGTATATATATATATATATATATATATAGGTAACTATACTCGTGCCGAAAAACCTTTGAATTCTTGATTTAACAATAGCCAAATCAATCACGAAGGGAAAAAAAGGTTTTAAAAAAGAAAGAGCCAGGAACATGAAAGTCTGTCGAAAATAATCGCACAGATACAGGTTCAAGGCCCAAAGAAAAAACCCCGATACGAGTAAACAACTAACTAAAGAGCTCAATACAAACGTAGAGCAAACCTGTTGCCTCTTTAGCTAGCTGACCCTGACGATCTGCCTAAGTGAAACCTTGGTAGGTTTGTCTGGCTCATTAGGTTTGACTATATATATATATATATATATATATATATGCTTAAGAAAAGTGTCATGAGGACAAACAGAACAATTCTTTATGGTTGTTGACAGAAGTTGAATATCATTTTCAATATGGTGTTATCACACTTGTCAGATGTAACTGAAGTTACATGTATGATCATCAAGCTGGTTAATGGCCTCTGGTGTTAAAGGCATTTATTCTCCAGTTAACCCTAGATGTTATACTATAGATGTTTGGGTAGTAAATATACTGACTAGGCAGGGGAACACCCAATGGCAAAAGGTAGCGCAGCTCTTAATACAGGCAGGTTGAAAACAAAACATCACTAAAACACTAAAGAACATCTTTCTTCAAAAATGCAATGGAGCAACCAGCCATGAAACGACACACCGAAACAACTTTTGATAGGAAGAATGAAGGATAAATAACTCCAATGAGCAAAATCTCAAGGATTGGACGGTAGAAGATTGGAAAGTATTGTTCTTGGATAAAACCCACTTTGAAGTAAGAAGTCATTGATCCCTCTTTGCATGGAGAAGCAAATATGAACCCATAAGAGATGGCCATATTGAGCAAGAGTCAAAACATGTTCCCAATGTTCTGGGGCAATTTTAGGGAAAATAGGTTGGGTAGATTGGGAATAAGTGAAGGGAGTAATGAATAGCACAAAACATGAAGATCTTTTGAAAGTCCATATGCTTCAAACAATGGAAGAATTTTAGCCAGATGACGATGGTGTATTTCAGCAGGATAATGCCACCTGCCACACGTTGAAAATGCAGAAATTATTTTCAAAATGAGGGTGTAAAAGTGTTGGACTGGTCAGGAGATTCCCCTGACCTGAACCCCATTGAAAACTTGTGGCGTATTGTGAAGCAGTGACTGATAAAACACGACTGTACCACCATGGAAAGGCTTATCTGTGCAGTCATTCAGATATGGTATCACAATGTAGAATTGGGCAACATGTATCTGAAACTGGCCGAATCTGTCAAAATGTAGAGACTGACATATAAAATACTGATTTGTGACATTTTAGAACAGTTATGTAAAGCTTATTTTTTTTTAAAATTAAGATAATTTGATATGTCATTTCTCTATTTTATTGAAGTTACTGCACCAATTAATTCATACAGTACTGTATATAATTATTATTTTTGACATTATTATAGTGGATACTTATATTTAAAATAGATGCCACATTTTTGTTGTCATGACAATGATGGATGAAAACTAAATCCATTAATTCTTTAGAAATTGCTTTGTTTACATTTTGGACATGAAATTAAGCAGATATAGGCTTTCAAGAACGATGTAATCTTCGAAGAGTGTGCTTTCATTAAAAGGGAAAATAGAGCCTGGCTGTACTCTGACATTCTTCAAAGTCAAACACACCAGAACAAATATTGGTTTCTCCTACAAAGGGTGGGGGACACAGGTTCAATTCCTGAAGGAGAACATATTTTCTTTGAGATTTCTCAAATACAAAGACCGATAGATGTTATACACACTGTTTAAAGTAAAAATAAAAATGGGGTGTCTATTTCAAATACGAGTATTCACTAGAATAATTTTTGAAGTAATAAAAAATGTTGGATTAAAAATAAATCCATTAACTGGTGGATCCTCACTGCGGATGACAAATGAAGTAAAATAAAGAGGTACTCAATTTCTATAGACACGCCTGTGTCTCCCAAGGCTTGCAGGTGTTTTGTAAACTTTTAGACAGACAGAACATGTGGTTGAGCCATTTTGCTTGAGTGCTTGATCAATTGCCATGTTTTTGCGAGTGGAGTAGAGAGCAAGGAATGCTTAACTGTGCGACAAAGCAACAGTGGCAGGTAAGAGAAGCAGCATGCTGCCAACTTGCTTTAATATTTGCACGCAGTTGATCCTGAAGTTCAGGTCATAATGCACACTCTCTCATCAGAACAGCATAGCCTGTATTGGGGTGCGGTTTGACATATGTCAGGTGAGGAAGTGATCACAGATTTATTGTATTAGTAATCATGTTTTTGTACAACTAACTAGAAGATCTTTTGTCTTATTTTTACTTTCTGTTTATGCTTACCTAATGTTATATCTGAATCCATCTTGGACTTGATGGATTCAGATGACTACTACTAAGCAAGCAGAGAAGACGATGGTTAAAAGATTTAACATAGGAAGGAAAAAAAAATTCCTTTAAATAATATGTGGAAATAACCATTCTTCCCCTTATGAAGTTCATATGACCCGAAACACGTGTAGCAAAATATATAGAATTATTAGGGGATTTGGGATTTTATTGTGTATTAATTATTTGCTCTGTAATAATAAATACACCGAGCTCTTTTTGTGATTCAGTTTTAATATTTTATATTACTAGGACCCACTTGGATTATATACCAACGGATTTGTTACGTTTACTATATATGATGGACTCTCCCATTGAGTTTGATGTATGATGTTCCGACAAACAGGAACTAATTATCAGTAGGCCTATGACGGGCATGACTTTTGAGACCGGCTTGAGAATTGCACAAAAGACCACAAACTGTATAAGAGAATGTATTGTATCCAAGTGCAGCAGGAACACTGTTAGCTGTCTTATTTTTCTTTTGTGTTTCACGCAGTTGACTGATGCTTACTTCTTGATGGTACATTATTCCTGAATAAAAGTGTGGATGGCCCTACACAAGCCATCACCACTTTAAACAAATCTTTTGTGTTGGTTTTCTGACAACTAAATCTAATTAGTTTACTATATATATATATAAACTATGAAATAAAATATGAAATCTCCAAAAATATCCTTAAATGCCTATAATTAGTAACAGAAGCCATTGGTTCATACCAACGTCTTTCCATACTCAATACTCATCGGATTCACTCTCTCGTGGTCATGTGTAACGTCATGAGCTGTGGTGCGATTTTCGCTTTCAGCGTTTTATATGCACGTGTTTATCGTTGCTTGGAAATCATCCATGTAAACAAATAAGACTATCATCAATTTCTTGTTCGTGTATTGCATAAATATATTGTGTAATTGTCATCTTTGATAATGGCTTATGTAAGCCGAAAGCTTAGATTGGATTAAAAAAAAGTATGTATCAATATTGTGATTTTCTTTCATTGTTTAATGATAATGTTATTAAGCTTATCAGACTATATGAAAAAAACTTACATAAAATATATAGACAACACTTATCTATATTATTTAATGAAACATGTATTAATATATATATATATATATATATATATATATATATATATATGGAAGATTCTCTTGTCAGTAAATGAGGGCTAAAAAAAAAGAAAAGAAAAGAGGTGCTCAACTTTTATTGTTTACTGAAGAACCTGCACATGACCTGTTTATAGTGGCCATTGCTTGTGCAGCACAATGTACATTCTCTTCATCAAAACACCATAGCCTGTACTGGAGCAATATAGATATATAAGATAATAATAGTTTAAGGCTATATATATATTTTTCAAACACTATCAATTAGTGATTGGAGCTGTCTGGAAAGGAAAAACAAATGTTCTGCTTGGTGATCAAAGTTACCTACAAATTGCAGAAGAGTGTCTGAATCTATACTAGCATAGTACCTGTAAAAAGAAACAATTATTTATGTATGGATCTCGGCTTCTGTTTACAAACAAATATCCGTATGATCTGATAAGGATCAAAGTATCACTTTCAGGCACTTCAGCCTCAGATCAGTGCAATATCTGTGCAGTCTGGTGAAAAGTATTACACACACAATTGCTAACTTTTTTTTTCCTTTTAAACACAACAGAATTGGGAAAAAGTAAAGAAGAGGAGGAAGATGAAAAGTAGGTATGAAAAAGGAAAGGTAGAAGGCAAGAAAGAAAGCTAGAGAAAAGAAAGTAGATAAAGAAAAGAGGAAAGACATAGTGGACATTTTTTATGAAGATAAAGATTTGGCTCAAATAAATCAAATTTTTGTGGCTTTTTCCACAATGGCAAGCTTTCATTTTTAGGTCAAAAGGAATTAATGGGTAATTTTACCAGGTTGTCTAAGCGCTACAACTATGATTTATTTTTGTTTATATAAAGAGGGTGACAGGTATAAATATTAACAGGGAGGGGGTGAAAGAGAGACAGATGTCTACAAATAAAAACAATACGCCATATCTAGAGAAAGACAGGGAGAAGGAAGAGAGAAAGACAGGGAGAAGGAAGAGAGAAGGAAGAGAGAAAGACAGGGAGAAGGAAGACAGGGAGAAGGAAGAGAGAAAGACAGGGAGAAGGAAGAGAGAAAGACAGGGAGAAGGAAGAGAGAAAGACAGGGAGAAGGAAGAGAGAAAGACAGGGAGAAGGAAGAGAGAAAGACAGGGAGAAGGAAGAGAGAAAGACAGGGAGAAGGAAGAGAGAAGGAAAAGAGAAAGACAGGGAGAAGGAAGAGAGGGAGAAGGAAGAGAGAAAGACAGGGAGAAGGAAGAGAGGGAGAAGGAAGAGAGGGAGAAGGAAGAGAGGGAGAAGGAAGAGAGGGAGAAGGAAGAGAGGGAGAAGGAAGAGAGGGAGAAGGAAGAGAGGGAGAAAGAAGAGAGGGAGAAGGAAGAGAGGGAGAAGGAAGAGAGGGAGAAGGAAGAGAGAAAGACAGGGAGAAGGAAGAGAGAAAGACAGGGAGAAGGAAGAGAGAAAGACAGGGAGAAGGAAGAGAGAAAGACAGGGAGAAGGAAGAGAGAAAGACAGGGAGAAGGAAGAGAGAAGGAAATTAGAAAGCCATTTATCAAATTTTTTATAAGATATAAAGTAGTGAGTAGATATTTCACCAAGTAAACAGAAACATTATTGGACAAGTCTACTTTCTTCTTATCAGGAAAGCTTTGTGGGAGTGGGGTTATTGCCCAAAAATGTCCAAACAATACAAGCTATAAATGATAAATTTTTAATAGCATAGTTAAAAATAAACAGCTGGCATTTTTAATTTATTTTTACATTTCAATACTTTTAGTTACAATATAAAGTTACTTCTTTACCATAATTATAGTTGTATTCTCTCTCTCATATCTCAAAGTCAAGGAATACTAACCCTAGTCACTTATGGTACCATGGTTTCCACCGGTGGGCTGATGTTCTTTTCCTTATTTTCCATGATATTTTTGGTGTTATTTGTTTTTAATCTGCCAGATATGTTTAGAAAGCATTGTGCTGTTCACATATTTACTGTTTGTAAAGGATGTTTTGTGTGTGCAATTTCCTTGTTTCCAGGGTCCTTCAGTTACTCCTATGTATATTTTTTTTCTTAAGATACACAGATTTGTCTTTCAATCTGACCAGAACACATCAACTTAGCAAGCAGATATTAATAGATTTTGTACAAAAGACACACAGATGTCTTTCATTTTGACCTAAAGATGCTAACCTGACACATGAAGGCAAAACTTGTCATTAAAAAGCTTTCCCCTTTGTCTGATTTGTCCAATTTTGTTCAGATTTTATAAGATTGCAATTTATGTGAAGCTGCTTATTTCTTTTGCAAAAAAGCCATAGGCCATTGCAAAAAATGCCAGTAAATAGATAAACATAGGTACCTCCACTAATTCACAATACCTTAGGTTTAAGATTACTAAAATAATTTATTAAAACAAACCTCGTTTGCATCTTAAAAGAAAAGTTAACAAAATCTACATTATTTAATACCCCAAATGTGGAATCTGTTACTTAACAGTGAGTAAAAAGACTGTCAAGAGGCAAGCAATAACAACAAAATAAATAAAAGTGTAGGTTATAAAAAGTTCATTATACTAATACAGTTCATTATACTAATCATGTTAGGAACAATTCCCTTGACAGGACACTCATTAATTTGAATGCTTCAGTAATTTGGAATACCTTAAAAATTGTAAATTTACTCCTGATATTACAGTTGAATGGATTTAAATTTAGATATAATTTTTTTTCCAACTACTTTTAATGTTTTTATAAACTAGTAAAACATGGTCACTTATAATAAAGTGTAACCAGTACATAATTTGATGCAAGTCTGCCACTTTGTAAAATCATAACAAATTCTGTAAATCACTGTTTAAATTTTAATTTCACTTTCCTGATTTCAGTCACACTTAAATTGCCACGAGGCCAACGACTTGAGGCAGGGTCAATTGACTGGCATTCTTTATATTTTCTGACCGCTGCCTTGGATGTCGTAGGGTGAACTCGTCTCACAAAATACAGTGTTTGCCTGACTCCAGGATGTCCACCCTAGCAGTGTATGGCACGTATCTAATCAGGAGAGGTTTATCATGGAAGTGCATATCGGGTGGGTTGGTTCGATTTCCTTTTTGATCACATCATACCATCATTGCGGTACTCTGGTGAGCTTATCCGCTCGATTCTCACTCGACGTTACTAAAATTATCGTGATCAATAGGTTATACTCTTGAATCAGCTTTTCAAGAGTACTCAAACATCTCCGGACCACCATTTCACTTGCCACCTTAGTTCGTATTCTGGCTTTGCCAGTGAGCATGTTTGACACCCACCGGTGCACACACGCGGAGTCCGTGAAGAGGTGTAGCTCCATTGCACCCCACTGCAGTGCTAAATTGACGCCCTTCAGAATAGCATCCAATTCTGATAAATTGATATGTTGGGCGTCCTTCGCAGGCCGCAGCCAACATGCGTCTTCTACAATGCTTCCGTCAACCTCCAACGAAACCCCTGTGGCGAGAGAACTTGCATCGACCCATACCTCATAAGCGTGTCCACTTGTGCACCACTTACTGTGTGCAGGGTCATTCTGAGTCATTCTGGCGTATTCTTTTTGCTATGTTCTTAAGGGGAGCATCTGTCAGTTTGTCGTCCCAACCAGATGTGATCGATACTGTCCTGCATTTTACAAATGATGCAGCAACACGAAGCCACCCACACACAGGAACGTGACCCACCAGTTTTCCACACCACGAGAAGACATTATGTTGCATCAGGATCTCAGGAGCTGATGGAATGCCATTTTCACGTTTCCACTTAAGCGTGTTGTTATCTTGCTCGACATGCAAACCCAGCACACGTGTGCCGTTCCATAACCGCTCCGGATCCTTGCAGGTCAAACCAAATGCAGCCATGTGCTCCTTCATGCGAGCTGCTGAAATCATGCTCTCGTCAACATAAATATCATCAATATATGATGAGGTTGCCTGTCGAACCGACTTGTTTTTCGACAACGCAGCATCCACAATAGCCTTCAACATGGCTGGTGCAACATTCAAGTCAAAACCCATTCGAATCAAACAATATCTTCGCCCCTTGAAGATTACAGTTTGAAAGGGCCAAAGTGACTTATGGATGTGTACTTGTAAATAGGCCTGCCGTAGGTCAAGGATAGTGACATCCGGTCCTTTTTTATGCCACTCCCTCAGTTTCTGTGCACACACGGCAGCATTGGCTGCGTGTGTGTCGAGACACTCATTCAGCTCTCGATAATCTAATACTGGCTGCACTTTATTTTTGATGTTCTGCACCACCGCCATCAACGGAATTAAACCTTTTGGAGGACCGAGTTCCTTTTCAGGATAAGGCTGCAACCAACCGTTATCAAGCCAGGTCTGCAGCTCATGGTCGTATTCCTCCTTGACTCCCTTTGGTATTGGGTACTCGGGCATCCGGTTTCGCAAACTCTCTCAGACCACCACATTTTCCGGTTTGGGCCGAAATCAGCACAGAAATCAGGCTCTTCTATTTTAATAGTGGTGAAACAGACTATCCCATGCTTGGGAAACCGTACATTGCCACATTTTGTTATTTAGAGTCCGCACAACTTTTTAATGGCGTTGAATCCAAGCCACAAGTCAAAACCCAATAGCTCTCCATCCACTACTAAGACTTCGATCTTGAGGGGATTTGCATTGTCCACGTCAAGCTTAATACTGCCAACTCTGCAACATTTGAGAGTATTTCCATTTACGGTGAGTACGTTCACCTCCGTCACCCGCCAGGATTGACAGGCTGACTTACTCATGAGTGTGTGAGCAGCCAGTGTCCACCAGTGCCATTCTCTTAATTCCGTTCACATAAATACCCAAGACAGGTAGCACTTCATTCATAACTCACAGGGAAGAGACTGGTGCTGACATCTTGTCCCCTTCCTCTTTTCCCTGGACACAATGAAGCAATGTGGCCTACTTCTTGACACTGGAAGCAACACATTGTTGTGCGTGACTGCGTGGCTGACAGACATCTTCTCGTTGAATTGGGAAGTCCCTGGCAAAGTGATTCCACCCAGAGCATTGATAGCATCGCATACTCTCCCAATGTTTAACATTTGGATGTATATCAGCTCTGACTGGTGAAATGGTACCCGCAACCATTTCCTCAGTTTGAATTTGACCTTTCATTATGGCCCGAATTCGGTCCAACAGTTGGTTTGTATTCATGTCTTCCATCCTGGAAGACGCACGCAGTAGTTGCTTGACGTGTGCTGGTAACCCTGCCATGAACCCACATGCCAGTCCTTGCTCGGATATCCCGCCAAATAGACCTGCTAGCTTCTTCAAGTTGGCTAGAAACACGTCGACGGATTCATCTGCGTGCAGTCAGCGTTTCGTGAACTGCTCGTAAGCCAAAAAAAAACGATCCGGTGCAAAGGCAATCCGCAGGGCTTGTTTTATCTGCTCGACATCTGATTTTTGCTCTGAGTTTAACTGCTGGTAAACAGCAAATGCTCTGCCTGTTAACCACACAGGAAGAACACGTTCAACCTTTTTAATTCCACACAGGTCACAAACAAGTTCTGCCTTCTCAATCCATTCAGTAACTGCTTGTCCGGTCACTGAACCATCAAACTTGGGTATCAACTTGACGTCAAATGTCTTCTCCGTCATAGCGCCGAAATAGCTTGTAAGCGATCTGGGATTGCAAAGGAAATATTTGTTCGCAGATTATTTCCACAACACAGAGAATAAATCACTAAGTTCAGACTCGAACATCGGGTGCAGAAAGAAATGCGGAAAACTCGATTCGCAAATCACAATGCATGCAACCAGTCAGAAAAATAACTCACTCTCCGACAAACGCGGTAGCCAAAATATTTATTTGAAGTAATACCCTCATCTAGTTTGTTATACAATGTTTCTGCATTTGTACCCTTTGGTGGGGAGAAATGGTGGAGTAATGGTTAGCGGCTTGGATTGAGGAATCAGAGAGATGAGTTTGAATTCCAGTCGAATCCATTACATTCACTTACATGTTAATACCCTTGGGAAAGGTATGAATCCTCTTCTTCTCCCACCAGCTATGGGTAAATAGCAGGACAGACCAGGTTCTACAGCCTTGGATGGCAACTGGTCTACTGCAGAAAGAAATGGCAACCTTCTGCAGTAAAAAAAACTTCGTCGTCAGTCATGTATCGAATGATACAGGATTGCCGAAATGTGTATCACACATCGCACATAACTGACTGACCCTCTGGCCTTCTTCTGGTATCTGTTGTAATTGATAACCTTCTTAGAACTGAACTGAACACTTTATTCAATCCACAGGTGTAAATTGTTCTCATTCCACCATATAATAGATATCATGTATCAATTTTACTCTTGTGTTGCTTGACCTTTCCCTTGATTAACCATTGTATATATGGAGCCTAGTGATTAAACCCTATCTGGTTTCTTGGTAGTATTCAATCTCTGGGTAAGATAGTGCAGAAAAGTCATATGGGTAAAGGAGTCAAACAAAAGATTCTTACAAATGTTTTTATTTGTTATATCCATGAATTTCAATCTCGTGAAGAAATTTGCCTTTTCCCCTTTTGTCTGATTTCTCCACTTTTGTTTGGATACTACTCTACAACATGATATAAAGCATTGGCGAGTCCTTGTTTTAGAAGAATTATTTTCCACCCTCCAACCTCTCACAGGTGGAATGTGACAAGTCTTTCACTGTTCTATCACTACGTCCATGGAAAGTGCTCAGACGAACTACATTCTTTGGTTTCACCAGGTTTAACCTTCATGGACAGGGCTGGCCATACCACTTACATAATAGCAAACTACCTACATTCCCTCCGTATTCCATTGGCGAGAAGTAAGTTCCACTCAAATAGCTTCTGCCGGCAAATCACTGCTCCATGGAAGAAGACTTTCAATGGAAGTTTCCATGATCACTACCATCTTAACCTGTTCAAATCTAGAGTTATCTTTTCCTCCTATTCGTATAAACTACCCCTTAACACAATGATTCTCAACCACCAAAATATTGAAGAAATTGTGAAAAAAAAAAAAAGAAAAAAAAAAAAGAAAAGAAACAAGTTTCACACTAAAACCGCTACACAAATAGTTGAATAGAAACATTGAAATAAAGTGTTGTAATGAAATGTTCCACTCTACCTATTACCTATTGTGGACTGACTATATCAGTAATATATGTAGGACATACAAGAGAGAGACTGTCGGTCTGTTTGTCTGTCTGACTGGCTTTGGGAAGTGTTAGTCAACTCCCTGTCTTCAGCAGTGTATTCTCTTTTACAATGAATCTCTCTCTCTTCCATCTATGCCCATGTTGCTGTTCCTTCCACTCAAGTACCACCTTTGTCTTTTTGTAACCTTTTTAAGGATACAACATAAAGTAAGTTCATTTTTTTTTATGTGTGCAGTTTTTAAAAAAAAAAAATCTATGGTTTTTATTTCATAACATTTAAATGTATACCCTTTAATAATTTTGTTAAGTGTGTTGTTATATTTTCATTTGCTCCGAGGTGTGCCATTGCTTAAAAAGGTTGAGAAACACTGCCTTAACATGACCCTCTACCTCAAGTGCCCCCAGGACTTGTACAGGGTGAACCCTAGTGTATATCATGAGAGTCAAATGCACAGAATTTGTGGGACAGTGAGAAGTTATGCATAAACGTTAGTTCTTACCAATGAATGTTCCTAAGAAGAACTGTTTGAGGGGAACGTTGATGACAGGGGCCGCAATGTTAATGAACCAATTTGGAAGGAAAGGTGTGATACGCAAGAAGATGATATAATTCAACAAGTGTTCCCGATATGATGCCACCTGCAAAAGAGAAAACAAAAAAATGTGCATAGGTATGTGCATTTATATGACAGATCGAATAGAACAGCTATGCAAAAACTATTAGCATTCAAAAACAACACACACACACAAAAAACAAATAAAAAAAAATCATCTTAAAGTCAGACACGAGAAATTAACACCAAAAAACAAACGTCCTTGAAAATGGCTAAAGAAGAGACTGAAAGCTCTTGGGACAACGGACAATACCGAAAATTTTTGCACTCCCTTACTCTCACCAAACAAAAAAAAAAGTAACAATGCTGGAAAAACTAAACAAAAAAACCTATATATAAAATTCTGTGACTTCTGTTAGTCTGTCACACCTAAAATAGCTATACATTGACTGATTGAAAACAAATTTTGAGGAGAAGTGCAAACAGCTAAGTACAGTTGGTTTTACTAGGGTGCATAGCTTAGGACAATAAATTCTCATTAATTTTTTTGAAAAATTAAGTTTTATTATTTAACATACAAAACAATCTATTTTAAAAACAATTTGATGATTAAAATAAATATTCATTTAATAAAAATGCAATATTGTTTTATGCATATCTTCTCTTTAAGTTTTTATATATATTTAATTCTGGTAAAATAGAATGTACAGTAGTAGTAGCAGTGTAAATATAAAACCCAGCAGGGAGAGAAGAGATTGTAAATCTCAACAAAAAATGTTAGCAATAACTTCAACAATATTAAATACTGTGAGGTTTTCAACATGCATTCTAGTTAATTCATATTTTCCTTATTTGTCATATTCAACAAAACATGTTCAGTAACTAATAACATATACATATATACATATAAAATTTTTTTTGATTATTTTCAAATGTTGCTCCATTCATTTTGAAGATTGTTCTGTATATATTTATGCAACTGTCATTTTAATTCCAACATTCTTACATTTGGTAGAACAAATTTCAAGATGCTCAAAGGTGAAAAAACCAAATTAAAAAAAAAAAAAGAAAAAAAAAAGTTTTGTAAATACAAACAGAAAAATACTTGAAAATGAATGTAGTAACATGGAAAAAAAATAATATAAAATAAAAGTAAATATGAACTTTAGCAAATTTGCCAATAAAATAAAACTAATTTGAAAAATTTAAAATATATATGTATATATATTTAAAAAAAAAATTTAAAAAAATCACAGAATGCATTGTTTTTCTTTAAAAGGAACTTATTTTGTCCAACACTTCTTCAGAAAGATTCGTTGGAAAACGTTTCCAAAAAGAAGTATTTTTGAAAAGTAAAAGAATGTGCTCCGTCATTTTTAAGACAATATATAAATTCTGTGCTATAACATTTTTGTTCAAATATATATATATATATATTGGAACAAACATAGCCTGACAATTGCATTTAGCATGAAAGAAACTGTCACCTCTGGGTATTGACTTCAATGTCCACTTTTATATTTACATATGCTCTATACCTGATATTGAGCACTTTAGTCCATAAATATAGCATAGCTTAAAACTATATATATATATATATATATATATATATATATATATATATTAAATTTCCAAATTAGTTGTTTTATAATAGAGAGAAAATAGTACAGTAGTCCACCACTATTAGGTGAACCAGTGTACTACAGGTGGATGGGATTTTCAAATTAGACCATAATGCATTGTAAGAGGAAGTACTTCTGAGGATGGTTAAAATTTATTGTATAAAAAAATCTGCTGTAAAACACTGAACTACGTTAAAATTTTGGGTAATTGCTTTTTAAGCCCTGCTTATAAGTATCCAATAAAAATTTCTCAAATAGTTATAATTACATGTAAATTTACATGCTTAATTAAAAAATAAATAAATTTTGATAAAATCTACCATTTGGAGTTATTAACAGTAAAAGTTCGGACTCATTCGCATCACAGCAGCCATTACTGGTGTTGTTTGCATATATTTAGTATGGAATAGAAATTAACTTGTCTCAATTATTGCGCACACACTGATGCAAGCAACACCAATAATGGCTGCTGTGCTGTAGCTGACAATGACATGAATGAGTCCAAAGTTTTATTATCGCTAACTCTAAAATGTTAGATTTTATAAAAATTTCTGTTATTTTCGAATTAGGCACGTAAATTTAGAATAAAAAATAGCCATTCAGGAAATTTTTATTAGATACTAAGTGTAGGGCTTAAAAAGCAAATTACCTGAAATTTCTTATGGATTCATTGGCATATATTGCAAAATAGGGCAAATAGGGACCCCAAATCAGGTAGGTATTCAACCTCTCATTATCGCATACCCACAAGCTACCGTGATTCATTTGCAGCGTGGGTTGACCATCTTGAACCCCAATGTCCACACTATAGTAGTGGACTAGTGTATTGCTGGTACAAGTTACTGAAATGTGCAGAGGACAAAATGGAGACAAGTTGTGTTTTTTTCAAAAGGGGCATTAATTAACGTTGTCCTAAAATATGGCTGGTGTACAACAGGTTCAAAACCGAGTGTAGGAAAAAACATTGCATGGATGCTGCTTCTGACTCACCTGAGCTTGCCAATCAGCCACTCTGGTTGGCCAATATTTTTCCACCCATTTATGACCAACAAAGTCTGCGATTAAATAACAGAAGGAGGCACCAATGGCTGAACACTATAATAAAACAAAAATAAAACAGGTTGTAATTGTCATTTATACAAATAAAAACTGAATGACCAATGACAAACATTTAGCACTTGGGTTTCTTCTATGTGCTGTGTCTCTTTAGGACATTGGCAATCATGGCTCTCCACAATTTCCCATCCTTTGTAGCTCTTAATAAATTGTGTCTATTTGCTGTATCTTGCAAACCCTGTTCTGCTATCCATTCACTCAAGCTCTGTAGGTAGAGTATGTGTTGTTTTCCTCTGCTTTTCTTGCCTTCAGTTATCCTGTGAGCATCAAATTTTCCAAACCCTCTTTCCTCATTTTGGGCCCTAGAAATGTTAACTGTCTCTTCTGATGTTAAGTATGTCTCCTTTTTGTTTTCATTGTCTCTAGAACTTTGTTGTTGCTCACATGTTCAGTCCATGGTATTCTGAGCATCCTTCTGTAGAACCACATTTCTGTGGCCTTGTCTATTCTTCATCTGTAAGGAGATTGTCCAGTATTCACTACCATATAGAAAGACTGATATTACATAACAGTTCAGTACTCTTTGTTTCTAACATCATTTTTTTTCTATTTCTTAATATTGTGCTGAGCTTTTGGAAGGCATCTTTCACTATACCAATGTGTTTTCGGATTCTAGTGCCACATTTTCTGTCCTCTATTAAAACGCTTCCCAGATATGTAAATTGTTGTATTTGTTTGATTTTGGTATCTCCAATGTGTAATTTGCATGTTGCACTGCCCCTTTTGCTAATGACCATGCATTCCATCTTCTTGCAATTGTTTTTTAATCCTTTTTTTCTTAGTTTCATTTACTACCTTCTGTAGGAATTCTTGTAGTTTCTTCCTTTCTATGTTTGCCATCAGCACTGTGTCCTCTGCGTATCTTATGTCGTTAAGATTGTGACTGCCAATAATGATGGTAGGACTCCTGATGCATTTAAGATGATTTGTTATTTAAAAATAACACAATTAAATTCAATGTTTTGTACAAAATTTCACTAAACTCTTTCCAGGCTATATTTATTTTGAAATGTTGCCAGGTTTAAGATAACTCATTTAAATTCACTTTATGAGCTATTTACACACCTATACAACATATATTAAGATATAGTTCTGTTCAGGCGAGAAACATTTTTATTTGTGAATATCTGGTTTTAGCTGTTTTTATGAAAACTGAATGCAATATTCCCAGCCTCATTGGGTCTGGCTGGCCAGATCTGGCTGCTCCATCTGAAAACGAAGTTTGTCATGAATACCTCACTTAGTATTTTAAAAAATAATACAAATACGCAAACACTACATTGATGCAATCACTAGCCAGCCTAATCAAGCAGAATATTATAATGAGTTTAGTTGTTACTGTGTTCCTCACAAGTACAGCTTTGTACTAGACTAAGCTAAGCTTAGTAAATACCTATAAGTGTATAAGGATACCTTGTCATGGCGTAGTAGGGCTATTACTATTGTAGTGAATCTGACAGGGTGCTCCATTCTTGTGGTTTTGTGCCAGACTGAGATAAGCTTAGAAAGTACCTATAAATGTATAAGGATGCTTTATCATGGAGTAAAAGAACTTTATATTGTAGATTAATCTGATTCTGACTGAGCATGCCATTCTTGTGGCCTTGTGCCAAACTAAGCTAAACTTAGTAAATACCAATGTGTATACAAAATTGTCTGCAATATTATGAAAAGGTTTAAATTTAAACCTGTTGAAACTTTGCACATATCTTTGCTTAAATGTCTTAAGACTGATGTTAAAGTTACCCTTTATCAACCAAATAAAACCTTACATAGTAATGGTAATATTAACCATTTCCCTACAAGGAAATATTTGGCATTCATTGATGAGCAGCCAGCACTACTATCATTTCAAATTATAAAGTCTTTCCCTTTAAACAATTTCTCATGAAAACAGGTTTCTCAAGTCCAGTAGCTGTTATTGCTCTTTCTAATATTGAAGGGGATGTCAACATTTTGATTATGTCATTATTTTCTCTTTGAGTTGCATGTGATATCCATTTTAGTTGTTGATGCTGATGGTAGTCCTCAAGTGATGTGCTTTCAGTTATTTGGTATAGTTCTTTGAGTGTGTTTTTTAATGATTTATCAATCTTTTATAGGTTATTTTAAAGCTGCAATATATTTTTGGATTCTAAGAATTTTGGGAAATAATAATTTACTGATACAAGACTTACTGTAACAATACAATTTCTCACACATCTTTGGACGATAAGTAGATAAATTTCTTTTCATTTAAATCCACTTAGTTATCTGAGCTTCATAGGAATTTTGTCTCCAGGCCATCTTTGAATAAACTTAAGTGTCAGTGTTTTTTTGGGGGGGGAGGGGGGGATTTATATCTACAGCTGCCTTTGAGCTGGAAATCATAAAAGGTTGTTAATAATTTTAGATAATCATAAAAGTAGAATCGTTTGAAGAAGTTAACCACCCAAGAAACCAAATGGGTGGTCTCAAACCATCCAGAACACAAATGGATGGATAGGCAGGGGGATCCCAGCCATTATCCATATAAGCAGAGAGAGGCAAGAAAGTCAAGAAGAAAGGGATCCAGCAGTCAGAGAAGTAGATAGGTGATCAGTGAGTGAGTAGCTGCCCAGCAACCAGTGAGTGAAGAATCAGCAGTTACCGAAACCACAAGCAGTGAATATAAGGGTCCTTTTTCCGTGGCTACAAGTTTTTATGATAGTACTCTACTTCTCGAAGCTGAAGGAAGAAGCCTATAGTTAAGTGAGAAATTGTATTGTCAACTTTCAACCAGTGTCTTTAAAACAATTGCCATTATTATTTTTTGTTGAATACGATCACAGCCAAGTGGATAAATGCATGAGCATAGTAAAGTCGGGTGTATATGCAGATACAGCTGATACTGGATGTCACTACAGTGCAGTGAATGATGGACGAGCGGAGAATGTTGTCACTACTTTTGTCACAAAAGTCATCACACTACTATATAACCCATAGCTGGGGGGGGGGAGAGACAGGCTCATACCTCTTCTCAAAAGTATTTGCATGTAAGTGAATATAATGAACCTGACTGGAATTGGAACTCTTTTTTCCAATTAAGAACCATTATCCTACCTGTACATCCAAGCTTACATTACCTGATATCCCCACCTGTGGTCACCTGTTTAGGTAGTGACCAGGCTCGACATTACTTAAGTTTAGTAATCATACAAGTACTAGTGTTTTAATGTGACATGGCCCTAAGTTATTCAGTAGTGGCTGTCCACAATGTTCAAAGAAGGATGGTCTTTGCTAAGACCCTCAAGGCTTCACTTGCTCAAAACCATTTTTAACCATTGATCTTAGAAAATTGTTGTATACAAGTGAGAGTTCAGATATTTCTGAATGGTTTTGGCATCATGCATGGAATCCATATTAAAGTTTTGATTTGGCGAGGCTATTTAAGAACACGAGTTCTCAAGCTGACATTCTGGTTTTGTAGCAATGGATGGTGTTGGGTGAAACTACCTCAATCACAACCTATTCTATGTTTCATATCCTTATCTCCCATACTAAATATGCCGAGGTATCTGAAGTGTTTAGTATTTACAAATTCCATACCCTGAATTTTTATGATGGATTCAGATTAGGTGTTATCAATGCTCTCATTCCAATTCCAGATCATAGTTTCTGTTTTTACACTAGACATTTTAACAAAATACACTATCACATGATATTTGGAAGAGAATGAGAGATCACTTTGGCAAACCACTTCCCAATAACTACCTTATCCACCCAACAGCAAAATACTGTTAAACACAGCACTAGATATTTTGACAAAATATCTTGTTACTGGCATGTCATATTTGAAACAGAAGAGAGTGAATGAGGTGGTAACAGTAAAACACAGACGCCTAGATGAAGTTTATCATCATAACCAGAACCCTGCCCGATCAAATGCCATGATGCCAGATGTAGTTTATCATCATACCCAGGACAGACAGTGCACAAAACACATTAACACATCAACTAATGTTAATGGTATTATGATCCGTTTCCCTATAAGGAAACATTTGGCATTCATTGTCCGAGCAGCCAGTACTATTTTTGGTTGAAATTTATGAAATCTTTCTCTTTTTTTTCAGGAAAATAGGTTTCTAAAGTTCAGTAGCTGTTATGCTTTCCAGTATTGATGGCAGTTTCCTTCAAACCCTTTGTTTGAAATAGTGTGGAATGTCAACATTTTGATTATGCTATTATTTTCTCTTCAAGTAACATGTGCTATCCATTTTAGTTGTTACTACTGTTGATAGTCCTAAAGTGATGCAGTTTCTATTTAGTACAGTTCTTTGTGATTCTGTAGTGCTAGTCTACAATTTTCAAAGAAGGATGGTCTTTACCAAGACTCTCAGGCTTCACTCACTCAAAACCATTTTTAACCATTGACTTTAGAAAGTAGTCATATACAGTTGATTTGAAAAAAAGAAAATGAAAAAAAGAAAAAAACGTTTGGAAAGATACAAGGAACTATATAGAAAATTTTATTTTAATTTGTAGCTTCTAGCATCACAGGAATGTGCATTTCTTGCTAAAGACATTTATTCCATAGAAAAAAACAACAACATATAAATGGTGGTATTATAAAGTTTGAAAGCAGTATCTATTAATTTTCATAATTTTGAACTTTCTCAATTTCTTTGATGAAGTGTTGGTTTCACTTGGTAAGAATGACTGTTAAAGACCTCCCCTCCCCAAATTTATAGAAAACTCGTATGCTGGGATTTCTTCCTAGCCGGTACTCAATCTCATCTGCCATATTCTTGTTCTTTCTTGCTGGTTCCAATCTATTTAGAAATGTCTGCAAAATACTATCCCCACCCCGATTCGTAGCCGAAACACACAAATGCTGCTGGGACTTCTTTCTAGTTAATAAGATAGTGTTCTGACTTCAAGACAGGCAGACACTATGTTCATTTATCCGAATCTGTTCTTGTCAATACCAATTTTTAGTTTGTGAACTTTTTGCCTTATTGCTGTTGCTTTGCCTTGCGTATATTTTTTGCTTGCTTTATATTATTTTTTACCCTGTTCTTTTTTCTTGTTATTGTTTAGTACAAACTTTGTTAAATCTGTTTGTTGGGCAGTTCTCTCATTTACATTTAACCACTTACTCTAGGTTTCTTGTCTTGAAGTCAAAATGCACTCGTCTGTAACCCATTTGTGAGTTTACACCATTCTGATGTTTTTTCCCCTCATTAGTGTTGCTTTGCCAATTACATTTAACCATGGCTGATTACACTTCCAGGTTCCAGTAACATGATGCTCATGATGATAAGGCTAGGGAAGGTGTGCCCCTAACACTGCCTGCCAATATTGAGCCCTCTGTCAAAACACAGCACAGAAAAGCCAACCTCGAGGCATGTCAATGGCTCACTAAGTAGGGCAATCTCAGCCAACTATGACATGGATGCTGGACACAGACTTCTTTACGGACCTTCTGCTTGCAACCACCCCACAAGAGAGTGGATGACAAGCGCTCGATCGCCTTCCTACGGTTCTTGCAAAGAGGAAGTACTGCCAAGCAGTAAAGGATGAGAGGAAAGACATCAGCGACACATGCCTCAGCTTGGATCACAAGAGAGTGCTGGGAGCAGGCTAGGAACATCACTTACTCATATTAACTAGGAAAACAAATAGTGTCTAACTTAACCATGGGAGTTAACATCATTCTTATTTCGTGAACTTTATCTCATTACTGTTGCTTTGCCTACTTTTGCCTTGCATATATCGGTTGCTTAGTATTATTTTTGTCCTGTACTTTTCTTATTGTTTAGTGCAAACTTTGTTAATTCTGTTTGTTGGGTATTTATACCAATTTAACCATTGCCAATTACTCTACAGATTTAAGCAGTGTTTTGCACAATGCCTTATCAGAAATGTCATGTAATAATTCTAAAAAGAGGAGACATGCTGATAGTTTGTGTAAATCGTCAAAATTTGTAAATGCTATGCAGTACTAATTAAGCTCTTACTTCTTTGATAATTACAGTGGCAAACACCACTCCTGTTTGTTCAGTCAGAAGGGATATATGTTTTTACAGACAATAGTTTACTCATTGATGCACTAATTGGTAATGTTTAACTATTGTGCCTGCAAAACTAGTCAGTAAGATAGACCACTTCTCGCTCTCATCTGCCATATTTCTGTTCTTTCTTGTTTTGAAGTTAGAAAATTGAAATGACTTGTCTGTATCCCTTTTGCATGTTAACATCATTCTTATTTTGTGAACTTTCTTATCTCATTACTGTTGCTTTGCCTACTTTTGCCTTGCATATATCGGTTGCTTAGTATTATTTTTGTCCTGTACTTTTCTTATTGTTTAGTGAAATTATATTTAACCATGGCTAATTACTCTACGTGAAGTATTGTTAATTATTTTTTTTTACTAATATTTCTTCCTTTCTTATTTCTCTTGCTTTTATACAAAGTTGTAATTGTCTTAAGTTGTCCTAATTTCTTAGATGAAGCATTGTCAATTATTATAAATTTTTCACTAGTATTTCTTTTGTTTTTACACCAAGTAGTAACAGTCTTAAATTATCTGAATTTCTTACATCAATCATCGTTAATTATTATAAAATTTTGACTTTCTTTCATCTTATTTCTCGTTTTTATACCTAGTATTAATAGTTTTAATTTGGCCGTGTTTCATGGATGAAGCATCTTCACTACGGTGCCTGGACTCTTCGGGTTTGAGTGCAGTGCTGGCAGCAGGGTCTCACTGGTTTACAGTTGAGCTGGCTGGATGTGGCCATGGATTCTGTACTGGCAGTTTCTTTTCTTGCACTTCACACTTATGGGACTCTTGTGTGGAGATGTTTAATTGATTCAGTTGTTTACCCAAGTACTATTTCATCTAGAGAAAATCCAGCTGATAAAAAATTTTATAGAGGTAGTACCAAAAAATTTCTTTAGAACTTGGTGGTATCAACACATATCATCTTTCAACAACAATGCATATTGTAACAGAATGTCCCTTTTGAAATATTTTTGGCACTTAAAACAAGTTAAAATTCCTATGGTAAAATAGAAAATATTAAAAATAACTAGGATCATGTAAGGATTTACAGGTTCATGTCACATATGTTTACAAGAAAAATTCCATATTATCAAGTTTCCCAACAATAAAAACCTGCTAAACTATAGAAATGAATTAACAGTCCTATACTGCCATTGTCTACCCTTCACATCAAAATATAGTTAAAAACATTTTAATAATTACATATAATAGTTTAGCCATTATTTTATTAGTATTTATTTATTCAACTATAATATTGCCATGTTTTATTGTATATTCAGTATAATTAACAACTTATATAGATGTTTCCATATTTTTAATTTTATCTAAAGCCCCCTTAAAATGGCTTCCTGAGTATTTTTTTTACTTCAACAAATTGGCAAATCATACTTGGATACACCAATATTACATTTGTTGCCATAATTGTTCCCTAGCATCATTGAATGACATGTCTAAGTATCGCCCTTCATGACATGTAATAATAACCCACCCACCTCCACCCTCTGATGTTAATATGTTAGCATAGACCTGACGTTGATTGGTTAATCTAGACATACCCATAAGTATATTTCTAATCCTGATCTTATGCCCACCACTTTAACTTACGAAAAGAGGTAATGACTTTTTTTTTTTTAAATTTCCCTACTCATTTTTATCATTAGTTATCTGTCATTGCCTGATGAGGTACCATCATCTCAGTACCGAAACATGAAAGCATTTTGTTTAGCAATGTAAAATGTTTTCATTGTAATTTATTATAATATATATATATATATATATATATATATATATATATATATATAGTATTTACATTAGTCGGACTATTGTCCTCATCTTTGTCGCCATTTTTGTCACAATGTTTCGGCTGTTGTACGCTCCGGCCTTCTTCAGGTGGTTGGAATTTCGAACCGAACCCTTTATTTCGATCACTGGGGTAGACTGTTCTAGTTCCACGAGCCATGTTTGATGGATGTCAGTTATCAGTTATCTCCTGCTAATTTTCCCTCTGAAAGTTCTCCACTGCCTGAACCGGGTATTGAACTCACACTCTCTGGGTCTGTCACTGGATCTAACCAATGCCTTTATCCACTGTGCCATGTGTCCTTGATATATATATATATATATATATATATATATATATATATATGTGTGTGTGTGTATATATATATATATGTGTGTGTGTGTGAGAGAGAAACAAAGACACACCTTGTTAATTTTATATATTTAGCTGCTTTCATGTGATAGGAAATTCAAAGAGACACGCAGAAAAAATGTCACACTGTTCATTATTCTACATAATTTTCCTGGTCACATTTTTCATATGAAGATGTCTTATTTTTACCAATTTTTGTATCTGTAATTTATGAAAACAAAACGGAAAAAAAACAAAATGGTTGTTTTTTGCTTTTATGAGGGGGTCCTAAAAAGTTCTTGGCCTGAAACACTTCCTAAAATCTGACCCAAAGACCAAACATCAGTTTTTGGTAGTCTCTTCTTGGTCAGTATTGTAAATAGCCCTTAGAAGTTTAATATTGTTGGGTATCCCCAAGAAAGTCGAATGGACTCAGCCAAGAGTTAATTAAAGGAAAGTATGTACACCTTGGGGCCAGTAGACCGAGCAAAATCTTTGCTTGTATCAACATGTAAATAAAGTGTTTTGCAGTATTGAATCCTGCTGTTCAGTCTCTTTACTTATTACCATGGCAACTGTTATAAAATATATATGAAATTTTTTTCTTTTTACTTGCCTGCAGTCATATATGAGAATTCATTATTCTAGCAGACAAGAAATAAGAAAAATTTCTTAAGAACCTATTGCGTATTTCAGCTTGACTAAAGGGCTTCTCTCCATCATCGCCTCTTATATTGCCAAATTGTATACCGAGGATGAAATCATGCTACCTTTTCAAATCTACAGGTAAAATAAAATGATCTTTTGAAAACTGTTACATTGGCATGATGATTTTATGATTTGACAAAGGAAGATAAGGTATATTTCCTACTTATACTTATTTTTTTTATTTTTTTAAAAATAAAGTTCACCCCAAGCAAGCCACTGTGACACAAGGGTTACAGGGTGTGGAAGAATTAGAAAAAGAAACATTACTAAGGGGTGAGTACAGAAGAAGAGTAATCAAGAGGAGAGTAGATAGTGATTGAAATTGCATTTCAATTTTTGAAGATTAAAGTTGGACGGAAAGCCTGGACCTGAAAGGGAGTTCCACAATTGAGATGTTCGAGAAAAGAAATTGTTAGTATAGAAATTAGGAAATTTGTTTATTTTCTTTTTTTCCTAACCCTTCGATGTTGACAAATCCTTCAAGGTAGTTCTTGTGTGGTGAAATAGCTATACATATGGGGTATTTTTGAATTTCTCTTCTATGTAATTTATTTATATATATATGCTCTGTTATAATAAATACATTGATCTCTCTTTGTGGATCAGTTTTAATATTTTATATTATTAGGATTCACTTGGATCATATATATATATATATATATATATATATATATATATAAACACAAAAAAGAGTGAATGAAGCAAAAAGGCAGACATGCAGAGGAAGCTGCTCAGCTGTAAAGTGACCCTATGATTTGGTCTTGTACTGACCATGATGAGGACATCATTTCCTATTTATTCCTGGTTTAAATCAACAAAAATAATAATTTACTGTAACACTGTGGTGAGTATGAAACAATAATAATAACTCTTTAAATTCAAGTGAGCTGAGGAAAAAGACAGAAAGAAATTTGCGAGCCTATGTGAAATTCGTTTCCACAGAAGTAGCTATTAAGCCTAGAAAAAGAAAGAAAAAAATAGTGAGCCTATGCAAACCCTTTTTTTCTATAAAATAAGGAAAAAAATTAAGTCCCTGAAATTATGTGAAGTTTTATTTTTGTTCATGTGTTCAGAGCTCAGAATTTTGCCTGTGTCAAATTACTTGCTAAATTTATTATTGGCCTTAACCAAGAACTTGGCACTTCAAAGAACTTTATTTTAACACAATCCAAGAAAGTTAAGTATTTCAAACTATCTCTCTTTGTCTACTTTTGAATGGATGCAATCATACATCCCTTTCATAAACTCTTACCTCTTTGTTTAATATTGTTTTCTGTTAGATCATTTAATCTGTTTGACCATTTCATCTGAAACTACGGACGTTAAAAATTTCTGATTTATTTTCTTGAAACAAGCTCCTAACTCAACTTCAAAAATGTAAATAAATTCCTTATGTTGTTTTGTTATAATTAACCAGTGTCATTCTCCGTCATTATATGCCTCCATTAACCTTGGCATGGGTAAATAAATTGTTCATTTTAACCCCAAAGTTCCACACTACTATATCACTTGTTTATATTCCAAGTTTTGGCGTTCCTATCAAGAATATGTAGATTTTATTACTTATCAGTGCTGGAAGCAAAATTGGCAAGTAGAGTTCAAGTTCTGGCTTAGTCTGCATTATTATCCTTGGAAAGGGCATGAATCCATCCAGCAAGGTAGACTGGGTTGCTAGGCTTGGGTGGCAGCCAGTTTACAAGAAAGACAGCCCAGAATTCAAAACCATGGAGAGGGCAATGGAAGCACTCCTATCATTCCCAAGAATTTGTGGCATTTCACAGATATTAAAGTGAGGGAAGATTTTAAGAGCCATGAATTATAACAAACTATAAAACTATATTATAATAAAAACCAACCTACCAACGAAGGCTGACTGCAGTCAGGGTCATAGACAGAGTCATTGTGAACTACACAATCCTTTCATAAGCTGCATATAATATATACTTAGCTGGTTTTTTTTGTTTTTTTTTTTTATTTATTTATTTCAGAGATGTACTTCTTGTCTGGTTGCCAACTAAGACTGAAAAAAAAAAACCTGTCTGCTCTACTACTGAACCCATAGTTGGAGGGAGAAAGATGAATTCATACCTTTCCCAAGGGTATTTGTGCCTACCTAAATGATTGTAACAAACTGTACTGGGGCACATCTCGCCTGTGGAACTCCCTTCCTTATTCCTGTTTCCCTGACAAATACAATCTCCAACTATTTAAGTGTAATGTCAATCGACATCTCCAGTTGCCTTGATCTATCCACTTCCCTTCTCCACATCCTTTCACCTTTCATTCCTATCTGCTCTCGCTCCAAATCTTCTGTAACCCCCTTGCCTTGATCGATCCACTATCTTTCTCCACATCCTCTCCTTTACCACTCCTATCTGCTCTTCCTCCAAACCTTCTGTAACCCCTTGCGTGCTAGTGGCTTCCAGCCTTGCTTGGGGTGATACGCTTAAAAAAAAAAAAAAAAAAAAAAAAAAAAAAGTGAACTTGGCTCTCCAATTTCTCATTTACAGCCAGTACCCATTACACCACCCACACATCCAATGTAGATGTGGAAACAAAAATGAAGAAAAAAGAAAATGTTAGCAACTTACCAAACAGACCAAAAATAGGGCCAGGGGGAATGAAAAGAGGAACCCAGATAAAATGCTGAGGAATATAGAACCTGGAATGGCAAAAGATTGTAAACTACAAAAGGTTAAGGAAAAAAATGAACAAAAACAAAAAACACTTAATTATTTGGTATAAATCAGAGCTTAACGATCAATACCAATTGGTAGCTTGCAGATTAGTTTATGAAAAAAAAAAAAATTACAATATGATGGCATTTGAACAGTGACTTGTGAGATTATATGCGTATATATATATATATATGTGAATGACATAATTTAGCTCTTGAAAATACATTTCAATTGAGCACTGTTGAGTGATAAGCTATAATATATATTCTATAAACAACAGCCACCTGCGCTAATGCAAAGCTCTTCAGTAAAATGAATGGAGCACTTTGGCTGATTGGCATTTGTTTACAATTGTAAAAACAATACGCTAGATTTAGTTTTGTAACTCTACCAAGTGAAGATAGCTCTGGCTGACACCAAATTAGTTGTGTTTCAATCCTGGCTTGAGGCATTCGGAAGTCTAGTCGCACTGAGGAGCTGTGAGACAGCGAAACAGTACTGTCTGTGAATGACATTATATATATATATATATATATATATATATATATATATATATATAAAAATAAAGATAATTTTTTTACTATGTTACTAAAACATTTAAAACTGAAAAGAATAAATAAATATATAAAATAAAACAAGTAAAATAGACCACTGCCGCCAAAATAACTGTCAGAATGGACTACCCACAATGACGGTTGTTTTAGCAACAGTGGTTTGTATATTTATTTATTTTATCCCATAAATATAGCACACCTTTAAACTATATTGCTATATATATATATATATATATATATATATATATATATATATATATATTATGATACAACAATATATAATTTTGTACAATTTTATATATCAAAAGTATTGAGAAAAGTTGGAAAAGTTTTTGCGATGCGTTTCATTTAATGAAATCCTAGCAGATGAAATGTGTCACAAAAATGTTTTCCAGTTTGTCATATTTTTCTAAATACATGCATATATGAAACCCAATCATCAGATTTCAAAAGAGCATGAAATATTACAAAGCAATTAAAAAGAACAAGATTTCATATCATTAGTAATTATTTTCTTTCTCATGACATACAGTGGAATAAACAGTTTACATAAAATTTGACTACACAAATATTTAATGTCATGGAGAACAAATTCAATATAAAAAAAACAACAAAAAACAAACAAACACAGTAACAAAAAAATTGCTTTTTTGAACCCATTTGGAAATTTACTTTTGTTTTTATAATGTGCAAAAAAAGGATACAAAATATAGACAATGAAGTAACCAAGAAGCACTTGGTAGAAATACTTGTCTTTGTATCTTGAGAGAACACGGCCGAGATTTTTAGCATCACCAATGTCTTGGGGAACTTTGATGTACTGTTTTTCTAAGCTAAAAATAAAGACAAAAAAAGTCAACATTACACTATATAAATTGTGTAGCCCTTAAAGGGTCACTTTTTAATAATTTATCGGTTCATTAACTTATAAGATTGTTTTGTTAAAAATCAATAAAAGTGATTCTCTTGCAAACAAGCAAAACCTATCCTTTTAACAACATGGCACATAGACGAATGTGAGTTATAGACCAGAACTTGGCCAAACAGCAGACCCTGTAAAATGTCCCATTATTCAGTATTGAAAAAGTCATTTTCCAAAGCTTAGTGAATATATATTTTAATATATTTTCTGTTTATACCTTAATTTTATAGATACAAATATTTAAGTAAATGCACTCTTTATAATAAACAGTATTAACAAAATTTACCAGCCTGAATGTCCGAGAAATTTCAGAGAAGAAAGGTGTCCTCTGACAGGAATTGAACCTGTATCCTACACGGAACTATCATATAGCCTGATGTGCCATACCATTTAGCTACAGAGGAAGCATATACTTCGCAAGGTCAAATTTAGCTACAGAGGAAGCATCTACTTAGCAAGGTCAAATTTGACATTGCTAAGTAGATTATATGATAGTTCCGTGTAGGATACAGGTTTAATTCCTGTCAGAGGACATCTTTTTTTCTCTCGGACATTCAGGCTGGTCATATATATATATATATATATATATATATATATATATATATATATATATATGATGTGTGAGTAATAAAACGGTTTATAGGTGCACCTCCAAAAATTTGAATGACCTGAACCTAGCAACTCATCTCTCCTAATCCAGACCAGGTGGCTCAATGAGGGAAAGATTGATTTGTTTTTTTTTTATCGTTTATCAACCCATTGCAGCTTATTTTAAACCAGAAAATACTTTTAGATTGTAAGAATGTTTTTTTTTTTAGCGGGGTGGGGGGAATAATGGTTTTAGTGATATGCGTCTTACTAATTAACTCATACTTGGGGAGAAGAGGTGGAAAACTGATCCCTCACTTTATGGACACAATAGTTTCTATATGTTCATATTTGAGAAACTCAGAAAATAAAAATACATCACAAATCAGATCATATTGCACATTATTATAGGTCTTTGCTGGTTTGGCTCGCCTACACATCCAAGCTTACACCATCATTGAGCAGACCCCAAACTTTCACCTATTATTGATGGATTGATGTTCTCCCAAGGAGGCTCCTTGCTTTAAATGTCTATTGAGACTCAAGCTCCCCCCAGACCTCAAGTGAAACTCATATATATATATATATATATATATATGCTTAAATTCCCAAAATTCTATTACTTGTATATCCTTGCTTGACCCAGCTAATGCTCTGTGATGGAGTAGTTCAGGAGAAAGGATAGTCATGGCTCTTGGGACACAATCCGTTGTGTTATGAATATTTGAATGAGTATCACCATGGAATTTGTGAATAGTGGCACTATATCTAGTCTATTCACTGAGGCCTGTTGGTACAGTTGGTATGATGCTTGTGTTGTATTGAAATGGTTTGGTTTTGAATCTCGGTAGTGGATGTGCACTGCTGATGAGTCCCAAAATAGAATAAAACAGCTGTCCAGTGCTTTCTGCATTCTGTTGAGGCTTCTCCTAGACTCGATGAATTACTATAATGATTTGCCTAAATCCCCAAATTCTATTACTTATATATATATATATATATATATATATATATATATATATATATATATATATATATCCAATCTATTATTGAAGATGCTGGAAATATGATTTGTTCATTGTACCACTCCAGTAAGTATCTGACTCCCCCTGCTATACTCTATCTTTATAAGAGCTAGATTAGACCAAAAATGGATTATTGCTGCCCAGTCTTCACTCGACTGTCTTGACACAGTTCAAAAGCATTTACATGGCCTTGTGGGCGATGAATTATTTTCTACGAGACAACTCCTATCCCACAGATGAAACGTCACTAGCTTCTCACTACTCTTTTGCTATTTCTACGGCATGTATTTTGACGAGCTACATTCCTTGGTTCCACCAGCCATGACTGTTACAACTTGGACCTGCCATGCTACATACCCAAGGATGATTCATCCTCATTCCCTTCATATTCCATTAGTAAGGAGGAAGTTTCACTCTGACAGCTTCTTCCTGGTAGGATGTTTTCCCAATCACAGCAATCTTGACTTCATCAAGTTTAGGGTTAACTATTATCTTTCCTAAATAACTGTATGAACTCCACGTCTTGCCTTTTCTTTTGCTCATATAACACCACACAGTAACCCTCTATCTTGAGTGGTTCTTAGGCCTGGTATTGAGTGAACATTAGTATAATAATAAAAAAATAAAAAAAACTCATCTTAAAAAAATATCTAGAGATACTTGATCCCACCATATATATCCAGAAATCTTTGATAAAATACAAATGAGAATCAGCAATATTATTGGTCCTGATCTGGCTTCAATCAATTTTCCACTGCTGTAATGTTGCCTTTTCTATAAATACTTTCATGGTAGTTGTTCAGATGAGCTCTTCACCAGGGTACTTAGACTTTATGAATTTAAGTGTAGTACTAGATTGGCAATGAGGTTTCACAATGAGGTAATATACAGGTGAGTTAGCTAGATGCATCTGTAAGTTCTTTTCTCACACTTCTCACTTGTGGAACTCCCTTCCAGTTCTATACTTTCCAGCCCACTTTAATCTGCAAAAATTTAAATGCAATGTCAATCATTTTCTACTGTCCTCCTGATTACACTTCTTTTTTCTAATTCTTCCACACCCAGTAACTTCTTGTGTCCTAGTGGCTTTACTGCTTTGCTTGGGGTGAAATTGATAAAACAAACAATAAACAAAAAGAAAAAACAAAGTGAACATTGAAGTCAACACCCACAACAACCGTCTGTTTCATGGTTATACACAATCATCAGGTCATATGAGTTGACAACTTCAATGTCCACTTTTATATTTAAATATGCTCTATCCCTGATATTGAGAACTTTAACCCATAAATATAGCATACCTAAAAAACTATATATATATATATATATATATATACACACACACACACACACACACCACTCTCTCCCTACTCTCTATATCACCTTACATCAACTTAAAAACCTCAAAAGTGTATAAAAAATATATATAAATTTAAATTCATTTTTTCACCCTTGGAAGTGTGGTCTGATGAGCCAGGGAAAAAGAAATTCCCTGGGGAAATAAATTATAACCAATGGACCCTTAAAGTTGTCTGTTTTCATTGAATTAATCGCCGTGATTTAACATTGAGCTCTCTGGATTTCATCTTCCTTGGGATTATCCATACGGATTACCAAGATTTTCATTACTTATATATATATATATATATATATATATCTTAGCCTAGTGTTGGGGAAAAGAGAGCCAGATATGATACAGGAGTTCTTGGAAGGAAGAACAATAAAAGAGGGGAAGAGTAATAAGGAATGGGGACTAGAGGCCGAGTGGTGAACCAGGGGAGAATAACAAGCCAGGATACTTTAAAAAAATTTTTTAATTAATTTAATTTTTAACCTCTTTCACCTGTGACAAAACAATCACCTCCATTCCTCCAAATCAAGGGAAATTGCTTGTCTTTCCTTGAATCACACACAAATTCCATCTTTTTGAACCATTTCATTACACATTTCAACTCAACTAGCCTATTAGATTCAGAGACCTGTTTGTCTACCATTCTTTTAGGTTGCCAAAGTAGCTCATTGTAGAAAACAAAAGCAAGAAAATAAACACATACATGGGAAGAACAAAAGAAGATAAAAATAAAAAACTAGAACTTAGTATCTGCCACTACAAGACCTATTACACTCTCACTGCAAATGAAACTTGGAGGCAGTAGATACGGTAATTATTTTTCTTTTTAGAGGAAAGGAGAAAATGGATTTTATTTTAAAAGTATTGCCCTAACAACAATCTTGCTATGATGTGCCGTTTTTCACCCACCTTTTGTTATAGATGGTATGGCAGAAATACCTCCTGCATAAAGGTACAACATTAGCTAGATGAAGACATCATTGCCACTAATGTTTTACTATTATATGGAAGATATGTGAAAGGTATTTCTGCCGTACTATGTAGTACCGGTCATATCCCAAAACAGAAACTGAATAAATGTAATCGGTTGAAATAAAAAGAAGCCTAGTTTGTAACTTACGGATCCATATTTGGGAATCGTAGATAAATGACAACCATTATCAAGACGGATGAGAGGAAGATGGCACCAAGGATGATAAAAGCTCTTCTATTGTTGTATCCCTTGCTGCCGCTACTTGTGGAAGGGGAGGGCCCACCATTGCTAGAAAGGGAGGGCATCGACATGTCAGAAGAACTGTCCCCGGCTTGGTGATGGATCGAGTTTGAGGACACAGGCTCATTCAAATAAGTGCTGGAAAAATGCTTCAAATCTGAAAAAGAGAGGAAGAAATAGAAAAATAATTTGGAGAAAACAGAAAACACAAAAAACATCGCTAGGGATTTTTTTTTTTTTTTTGTTACTGATTAAATAATTTGTCTCTACACCCATTTACTGACTATTTTTATACTTGACCCCTGATCATCTACGATTGAAGAACAAGTATCATTTCTAAAGAATCAATGGATTTAATCAGACATTTTTTTTTTTTTTTTTTTACTTTAAACGTTATTATAGTGGATACTCATATTTGAAATGAAGTGGCTAATCAACACATCTATGGGTTATTTAATGCCAAAATCTAAACATTTTGAACACAAGTTTATGGCTTTAACTAAATATATTTTGAATACAATTATATGCCTTCAACTACAGATAAAATATATTGTGGTCATTTTGCTATAAAAATGTATTGCTGGTATTTTTACAGTAAAAATCTAGTTTTTTACTTGCATAGGCAAGGTGGAGTAATGGATAGTGGCTCAGATTGAGGAATCAGAGAGCCGAGTTCAAATTCCAGTTGAATATCCGTGCTAATAGCCTTGGGAAAGGTATGAATCCTCCCCCACAGCTATGGGTAAATAGCAGGACAGACTGGGTTCTGTAGACTTGGATGGCAATTGGTCTACTGCAGAAAGAAATGGCAACCTACTGCAGGAAAAAAAAATTGCCTCGTCAGTCATGTATCGATGTATGTCATGTATAATGGCACATAACTGACTGGGTTTTTCCATATTTGCCCATAGCTGAGACCCCAACATGTGCTACCACTCTGGGTCAGGATGGACCTGGGAACAACAGCAATTAAGGGATGGTTTTACACTCCTCAAAACAGCCACTCTCCAAAATTCTGTTCAATGGTATAATGGCTAGGTAATATTCTTAAGTAAAAACTACATATAGTAATTATAAATCAAAAAGCTTATTATGATTTAAGGACCTTCAAATTTAAAAAAAAAGAATTTTGAATTTTTTTTACTTGTATAAATGTGCTGATTTTTGTAGATATGGGCAAACAAACCCGACATTAACAGAAAATAAGAGCGATAACTATAGTAATTTTAAAGCCAAAATGACTAAAATTCAATAAAACATTAGATTATGGAGAACATTTGCCTAAATTTTGAAAATTACGGAATACTTAAAAATTATATATATATATATATATATATATATATATATATATAAAGGCACTAACATTATATTCTTCAATTATTTTTTATAGATATATCCACCATAGAAAACCTTAGATAAACATACATCTGTCATTCAAGCTGTCAACACCTAAAATAAACAGCTACCACTGTGTTAAAAAATGCATTCCTGTGATATTTTAAACTTAAAGTAAGTAATATTTGTTTTAAATCAAATTAATTAAACTTTAAATCGGCTAATATTCCTCAAATAAATTTTCAGAGAAGTATATTTTTTTAATAAAGAGAAATTACATTACAGCAAACGATGGTTAAAAATGATGCTGAAATCAGTTAGTTTAGAAAAAAAAAAAAAAAACTCCTTCCAGTCAATTTAAATTAAGTTTTGAAATACAGCAAAGTATTGTACTTGCTTATTGGAAATATTAAATTTAATCTATTAGCTTGAAATTAAAACTCAAATAACTTCAAGAAAAGATTTTTCATTTTTAAAAATTCATTTTATTTTTAAACCTAAGTAAGTAAAAGTAATAATTATATTTACATCCACAAGTTCACATGCCTCTTACCTCATAACTAAGGCCAGGACAAAGAAAGTAGGCAGTTTTTGTCCCTTCCCCATATGTTAAGACAATGTGTCATCTGTGACATCACACATTAAAAATGGCGCCGTGTCATTCTTCGCCGAATGAGCAAGGTGCATAAATACGACTTAACAAATTACAAACTACAGAGTTATGCCCCTTAGATTCTAGGAAGACGGTTGCAAAAAAACGAAAAACAAATAAAAGGCAGTGGTTGTCAATCATTTTTTTGACTATGAACCTTTTTCCCTGACCACCATATTTCAGAATGGAATTTCTCTCTTCTAAGATTGTCTAAGTGATTGTCACGTAAAGAAGATTATCCAAAGGCTATTCTTTTTACGTACGGTCCTCCCCCCCCCATTCTCAAAATTTTTTTCTCCCTTCTTGTAAAATTTTATTTCCCCATCAACAAATACATTACGAATTGATAAAGATTCGCTAAAAAATGAGAATACATGATAAAAGTAATAAAGTTTTATCAATAAAATCTTTGTGTTATTATGAAGAGGGACAGATGAAAGGATTTTTGATTTGAAAATTATTTTTAAAAATCCTTTTTAGAAAGTTCGAAATATTCGTTTATAAATATTGTTTCTCTGGTGTCAACGTTGTACCATAAAACTTACTATGGGAAATTTTAGCATCTTTTTGTGGTGAAAAACACATCGATTTGGAAATTCTTGTAAAAATCAAATAATTGTCGAATTTTAATGAAACTTTCAGGACTTATGAACAAATCAGTGAAATTATTTTTGAAAATTTTATAAAAAGACTTCTTTTTTTTTAAAGGAAATTTTTGCAATTTTTTCTTCTTTTTTTTTTACATCATTTACTTAATTTCATGAAAGTTTAAATGCATTTTGTAGTGCTTAATGTTTGTAAGAACAAGTCCTTGTAGAATTTGAATAATGAAACTTTTTGCCAAACAAAACCCCCAATTATAGAAAATCTGCTCCAAATTGTAAAAATAAAATAAAAAATAAGTTATTTAATTAGAAAAAGCTTTTAATTGCTTTTTTGTATAAAATATATTATGGACTCTACTGTCTTAAGAAAAAAAAATTGTCATTGCATAATGAAATTTCACAATTTAAAAAAAAAAATCTCTATTAATTTGTAATGGTCAAGTGATATTCTTATTAAATTAAAACTATTTAGTAATCATAAATGGAAAATCTCACTACAATTACATGACCCACCCATATTTTAAAAAGAAGTTTGAATTTTTTTTTGTGTGTATAAATGTGTTAAGTTTTGTAAATACAGATGTTCAAATGTGACATTATCAGGAAATAAGAGCAGTAAGTATAGTAGAGAAAATTACCAAGGAATAGAGAATTTTATAGAAAATTACAATAAATTTTATTAGTAATTTTCTAACATCTCAACAAGCCTGTTCAGAAGTTAGACTATAAAGCCAAAGTAGCTAAAATATTAGATTGCTTAGAATATTTTCTTAAATTCTTAAGATTACTGGGTATTTAAACAAATTATATAAAAAAGGTGTTCATGTTATATTTTCAAGTAATTGTTAGTTATATTCCCCATAGAAAAAAATCCCTTCCATAAGTTGATTGAGGGAGTTATCAACAGCTCATAAAAGTAACTAACTCCATATTAAAAAATGCTTTTCTGCACTATTTTAAACTAAAAATAATATTTAATTAAATTAGATTAATTAAACCTTAAATCAGCTAATCTTCCTCAAATAAAATTTCAGGAAAGTATATTTTATTTTTAAAAAAGTTTTTAATAAAGTGAAATCTATTGTGTTGACAGATTTGTCAATATGGACTAGTTTAATGTTTTTACTGAAAAAATAAAATTAATTCCAATCAATTTAAATTTGGTTTGAAATAGAACAAAGTATTTTGCTCATTGGAAATATTAAATTTAATCTATTAGCTTGAAATTAAAATGAAAATAGAAGATTCAAGATTTTTCATTTATTTAAATGCATTTTAAACCTTAGATATCACTTTTCTTTGGAGATACCAACATTACTGAATAAATTTTGTTTTTATAGCAAACATATGTATTGCTAATGTAATGTATATGCACAATTTTAATTATCAGATAGACTGTATTTGATGGCATAAAAGTCCCACAGTTACTCCACCCCAAATATTGATTGATTTGCTTTTTTAAGGTTTATCAACCCTTTGCAGGTTATTTAAAGCTATAAAATATTTTTAGATGAGACTGGTTTGGAGATAACAATGATTTACTAATACAAGTCCGAATAATTAACCCATAGCTGGGGGAGAGAAGATTCATACCTTTCCCATGAGTATTTACGTGTAAGTGAATATGACGAACCCAACTGGAATTGGAACTTTGCTTTCTGATTTCCAATTCCGAGTTGCTATCTATTACACCAGCTTACAGCACCTGGTATTCCCAAGCAGTCACCCACCAAGTACTGACCAGGCTTGACATAGCTTAACTTTGGTGATTGTATGAGCTGGTGTTTCAACATGATATGGCTGTAAGCCCCCAAACATTAAAATCTCATAAATTTGTAGTAAAACCTTGAAGAAAAAAAAAGAAAAGAAAAAGTCTTATATACCAGTGCATAGTGCCACGAAATTGTAATTTTAATTTAAATAGGGGGCAATTTGGCATGATGTAATGGTTAAGGAGCTTGTTTCGCTAGATCAATTATGACTGAGTAGTGAGTTCAATCATTGCTGAGTGTTCCATACTTTCGGCCTTGTGCCACATCTAAGATATGCTAATTAAATTGATATACAGTAATTTTACCAGTGTTTTACACTTACAGCCAACAATTAGAAGTTTACTAAAAATTATTACTGCTTTACTTACCACTACCGTTTTTACACTTATGTAAAATTCAGTGAGTGAATTTTATCAGATCATCACCACCTTTATCCTAACATTACTATTTTGATTATTAAAATAAAATAATAAATAAAAAAAAAGAAATAGCGAGAAGGGCTAACAAGTAAGGTAACTCATTTTACTTTTGCAGAGTTAGTTCCCCTGGATTAAAAATAGTTTTATAAAATTTGAATAATGGATCTTTTTTACACATTAATTGTTCTAGATTTGTTAACTCATTTTTTTTTATACAGAGATAGAATAAAATCAGTAAGACGATTCAGGATTTATTTGAAAAATTGACATTTAATTAATGTCAATTTAAACTAACGCCTTCCGTATATTATGACCATTTTCTTTAAAATTGGTATTTTCTTAATCTCAGATGGAAACTTTGTAATTTTCTAATATATTTAGATTTTCACTTTCCAAAATTATAGTTTATAATTGAAGTTATATATATGAGAAAGGCATTAATTTAAAAGTTATTTTTATTTTCTTTATTTTAACAGTTGTGCATTGCAAGGAGTGCTCTTGAAGAAAGGTAGTTTTCTGTTGCCATCCAGCATTTTGAACTCAAAGTTTTCCTTCTCCTAGCCTGGTTACTAATCAAGGATAGAGAGGCTAGTTTGCTATTCTATTTAAGCCAAAACTGGAGAAAGAGATGAATTTATACCTTTCCTAAAGTCATTAATGCAAAGTGAATAGCAACTGCCTTAGCCAGAATTTGGAATTCATCCTTCTGATTCCATTTCCTAGCACCCACAAAAAACTAACGTTTACAGTAATAAAGAAACGTGTGTGTGTGTGTATAATAAATGACACAAAATTCATAATAATAATCCTGACCTTCAACACTCTTTCCACTTAACTCACAAACAAATTAGTCATCCCTAATACTACGATCGTTATCTCCACCTTCAAGACAATTGGAGGTATAATTAGGAAGAAAAATAAACCCAACACCAATTTAAATGCCGGGATTTATCAAATAAATTGTTTACAATGCAAAAATGTTTTTGTCGGGGAGACATCATGTGATCTAAAAGCCTGCATCTATGAACACCAGAGAGACTTGGGTTTGGACAATTGATCTAACTCTCTCATCTTGCTGGACATAAATTTGATTTCACTAATGCCACCCTAATTAAAAAAAGAAGAATACTTTAAGGAGAAAATACATAGAAAACTTAATGATAACATTATTACCAACTATAAACATATGATTGCATTGCCATCCTGCTTTGAATCCATTCTTAAAGAATCTAATTTATATCTAATACAAAGAATGCATTCCTAAAGAAGTGAGCCATAAAATCAGAACTCTGTGACTCCTTGCTGCGAGGGTTGGTCACATAAAGGGCAAGATAAAAACCCCTCCTACACACAATTACAAAAACACATTACCATTCATTGCCCACTTAAACATACAAAATTCTTCACAAACCTATATACACATAGAATTATCCACAGTTTTAAGACATGTGACACATGTCTGACCAATGAGAACTGACCCAGACACAATTGAAAATATCAGGGTTTTCTGTCTTTTTGTCTGTTTTCTCTCAATCTCTGATGAAGCTTTAATAAAAGTGAAACATGTTAGATCGATATACTTTTTCTATTTGTTCTTTTATTTTATCATTCTGTTGGATTCTGATCTACAACTTGTGTGGGTGTATCAATTTACATGCATATAAAGATTTAGATAAGTAAATAATGTTAAAGATGTGATCATTTAAGATAAATATTTATTTAAGTCACCCATGTATATTTTAGTGAAGAGATAAATATATTTTTAGAAAAATAGGTTGGCTGATATCTCAGCCTGTGTGTGCATCTACTTATATGTCAATAAGAGTAGATAGATTTGCCTCTTGCCCGGTTCACACTCCTTCTCAGTCTTTTGAACAGGAGTAGAAGGTTGGTCCCTTGTTTCCTGTTTAGGATTGGGTTTCAGGTTCCTTCTACAGTCTACTTTAACTCTATACTTCTAATGTCTCGGCTTAAACTCTGAAATTTTATTTTTTTTATCAATGTGGGCCTCCATGTCCAAATTGGTAAAGGCATGTTTCTGCCGATAGAAACAGTTTCCCCTGATAAAAAAAGGCATACAGATTAGATTCCTAGAAGAGGCAAATTGCTGCTAATTTTGCATGTTATCTACAAGGAAGAAACATCTATTTTGGCATGTTATCTACAAGGAAGAACATCTACACCGTACAAATATGATTTTGGAAGGATATATACACAGTAAAACATGTAACAAGGAAAATGTAATTAAAATATTAAATTTTTTTCTTTTATTTATATTTTAGCAATAAACAGCATATACATCAGCTAAAATGTCTACATCGTACAAATTTTAATTTCGAATGATAACTACATAGAAAAATATTGTGCTATTTTGGTTTGCTATCTACAAGGAAAAGATAACATGCCAAAAAAAAAAAAAAAAAAAAAAAAAAAAAAAAAAAAAAGAGAGAGAGAAAAAAAAAGCACCAGTTTTGGCATCTCACCATCAGTCACTTTCTCACCGCCATAGTGCATTTTCCCCTGTGCCTTTTCTATAAATACTTCCAGGGTAATTCTTCTGATGAACTTTCCTCTATGGTACTTTAACTTTATGAATTTAAGCATAGTACGAGATTGGTAGCAAGGTCTCGTCATTTTTCTGATGAAATGGCAACTAGATGTAACTGCACGTTCTATGCTAACAGTTTCTTCTCTCACACTTCTTGTTTGTGGAACTCTCTTCCAGTTCCATGCTTTCCAGACAACTTTGATCTTCAAAAATTTAAATGCAACATCAATCAGGACCTACTGTCTTCTTAATATTTGTTCTTTTACTGTTCTCTCTCCTTAATAGTATTTTCCTAATATTCTCTAACACTCAGTAACACCTTGCATCTTAGTAGCTTTATTGCCTTGCTTGGGGTGAAATGATTAAAAAAAATCTTGGGTTCTGGATCAAACAGAATTCTGATAATGTCAAATTGATCTCTTCTCTACTTTTAAAGCTTATGTAGGCTGAGTAGCCATGATCAAATGCAAAATAAATAACAGGGCTGTCCAACAAACAGAATTGACAAAGTTTGCAAGAAAAAGAAAAGAACAGGGCAAAAAATAACATAAAGCAAGCAAACAAGATATGCAAGGTGAATTAACAGTAAGAAGGCAAAAAGTTCACAAACTAAGAATTGGTGTTGACACACAAAAGCAATTTCGGACAAGTGAATATAATGTTCCGAGTTCAAGACAAGACGGACCAGGATGGAGTCGGATTAAACTAAGAACCAGCTAGAAAGAAATCTCAGTATGGTTAGGAAGATATCCCAGCATGCATTTGTGTGGAGGGGAAAGTATTTTGCAGTCATTCTCAGTCAGATTGGAATCAACAGCTTATGTATGGGTTTGGCTCAGGTGATAATGGAAAGGACTGAAGGTTGTTGAGCTTTATCTTTCCATGCATAACAAAATAGAGGAAAACTCATTTGAAATGGATTTAATAGCAATGATTCGTATTGCTAAGTTTATTATGAGCTTGGTTAAAAAGTCATGTTGAATTTTAAGAGAGAAAATAAAGAAAGCTTGGTTTTAAAAGAAACAAAAGTTAAATTCATTTATCAACAACATTATTAAGAATAACAAAAGCCAATTAGAAAAGTAATGCTTTTATTCTTTGTTCAAAGAATCTAGGATAAAGGATAAAAATTTTAATACTGAATTCATTTCTTTTACTGCTTACCACTAAGAAAGTATTTGAGTGATCTAATTAAGTGATAATTTAAAGATATTGAAATTTGAATTCAGTGAATGATCAGAATTGAAAAAAAAATAAAATAAAAAAAAATAATGCAATTCAGTCAGCATAAAACACTTGGTGACCTTGCCACTAATAGACCAGACAAACTGTAATATATGCTTATGTCATTTGATCTCGAATAACAAACAATCTGAATCATGACATTGTAAATAGACTGTTGGTTTGTAAAGATTTAATAATGAGAGATCCAGGCAGACTGAACACCTAATCTGAGCAAGAAGACATGACCCCAGAGTTATAAAGAAGGAAAAGAAGACCTGTGGGTGGGGTCAGGGTGCTGTGGTAGGGCTATAGCTGTGGACCACACAATAAAGATCAAAGTGAGTGAAAACCTAAAAAAAATAACAAGACCTTCAAAAATATTCCAATGCTATCTATTATTATTAAACCAGGAGTCACTTAAGCCAAAATGGACAAACGTACGTTAGGTACAAGAACACTGGCATCATGCAGAAAACAGGAATAATTGAAAGAGTGAATTAAAAAAGCATTTCAGACATTAGAAGAAGAAGAAGAAGCACATTTTACATAAGTACAGTTACCATCTGCCAATAGAATCGAAATATATTTTGATATACTTTTAAAAAATAGCAAAGTAGACTAAACCCTCTAGACTTATTTAAAAGCAAGCCTAGGAGAACTTAGAAGACTTTAAGCTTAAAGCCATAGAAAAAGCAATGAGAAAACGCTTCACTATCTTTCCTTTTTAAAGTCTTGATATTGACTGCCAAAAGAGGTAGATGGTTTGGTTTGTTTTACAGCATATCAACCTCAATGGGTCATTTAATGCCGAAAAAGAATTTTTATTTCTGGTAATATTTTTCTTTAAGAATGTATAGCTGGTAACGTCTTTTTTCCTCAAAAATGTATAGCTGGTAATATTATTTTTTTCAAAAATGTATAGTTGGTAATATTTTTCCAAAACATACAGCTGGTAATATTATTTTTCCAAAACGTATAGCTGGCAATATTATTTTTTTCGAAAAACGTACAGCTGGTAATATTATTTTTTTCGAAAAACGTACAGCTGGTAATATTATTTTTTCCAAAAACGTACAGCTGGTAATATTATTTTTTTCAAATATGTATAGCCGGCAACACTATTCTTTCAAAAAAAAAAAAAAAAAAAATACTTGGTAATATTTTTACAAAATTGTACAGCTGGCAACATTATTCCTCCAAAAACGCACTATCAGAAGCCCTGCTGTTGGACGTAATTTATCGTCATACCCAGGACGCGGTGGTAGTTTATCGTCATACCCAGGACGCGGTGGTAGTTTATCGTCATACCCAGGACGCGGTGGTAGTTTATCGTCATACCCAGGACGCGGTGGTAGTTTATCGTCATACCCAGGACGCGGTGGTAGTTTATCGTCATACCCAGGACGCGGTGGTAGTTTATCGTCATACCCAGGACGCGGTGGTAGTTTATCGTCATACCCAGGACGCGGTGGTAGTTTATCGTCATACCCAGGACGCGGTGGTAGTTTATCGTCATACCCAGGACGCGGTGGTAGTTTATCGTCATACCCAGGACGCGGTGGTAGTTTATCGTCATACCCAGGACGCGGTGGTAGTTTATCGTCATACCCAGGACGCGGTGGTAGTTTATCGTCATACCCAGGACGCGGTGGTAGTTTATCGTCATACCCAGGACGCGGTGGTAGTTTATCGTCATACCCAGGACGCGGTGGTAGTTTATCGTCATACCCAGGACGCGGTGGTAGTTTATCGTCATACCCAGGACGCGGCCACACCTTGGGAGTTAACTATTTGCCCATAGCTGGGACCCTAATAGGTGCTACCACCCCTGGTCAGGGTGGACCTGGGAACACCAGCAATTAAGAGCTGATTCCATGCTCCTCAAAACCTCCTGATCAGAGGCCTTGCTGTTGGATGTAGTTTATCGTCTTGCCCAGGACTCGGATGCAGTTTAACGTCATACCCAGGACGAAAAGAGGTAGAGTATTCCACTTATTCACTCCCTGCTGTAAAAAAGAATATTTTTGTATGTTCAAACAACAGAACGGTGGTTGAATATCCTAATGGATGTCCATTTATGAATTTATACCAGCTTTTAGTAAAATATTTTTCAAACCCTACCATTTTCTCTGTTTGTTTAACATTACAAACTTAAAGATTCTATATTTTTAAACACAAAGACCACAAAAAAAAAAAAAAATGAATAAAAACTTGAAGATTGATGGGAACTAGGTATTTACTTTGTCTCCCCACTAAGATGAGTTTTGACATAAGGTCTTTTTTAAGGTGGGCACCTGAGTGCGTACACCCGGGCAAGGAACAAAAATTGCCCACAGCCCTCACAACCGTCAGTTGTGCTGACCTCAGTGCAAACACCGATCTTCTCTCTGGTGCAACGAGAGGGCGCGGTCTCAGGCAGCTGTTCCCCAGGGCTGGGCATCTCTGAGTATAATTTTTTTCAGTTGCGACTGTCCTTTGACGGAGTCACTCCTGAGTGCACTCTGCCCAAAGACAGAGACACAACTGAGAGATGATAAATAGATGTGTTACAAACCCTTTGAGGGAGGGGTTTACATTGAAAATTGATGGGAACTACAAAATAAAAAAAAACTGAAGACAAATTTTGGTAGGTTATTATTTCAAGGCAAAGTATTAATTTTAAATACACTTTCTTATTAACTTCTGGTTTTTCTTTCATTTTATTTTTATTACTTTATACCTAGTAGTACTAGTTACTAGACATAATCGTCTTAAGTTTCTTAGATGAAGCATTGTCTTAAGATTAATTTTTGACTAGTTTATCTTTCATCTTATTTTTGTTGCTTTTTTTAATTTTTTATTACAGCACATATGATTTTACAATCTAGTATGAATCAGAAAATAAAATAGGTTCTAAGACTTGAGCTTGTATTCTGTACCCTTGGAAGATCACCTACTTAACTGATTTAACCATAGAGATGTATGAGCCAACAAAATTCAAATTTAGTTATATTCTTTTTTGCTATATTGTCTGTTTACTTATTAGGAGGCATGATAACCTTAGTCTCCAAATTTCTTAGATGAAGCATTTTCCTTAATTTTTGGCTAAATATTATTTCACCTTATTATCATCATCACTTGTGTGGGTGTTGTAATGGATGATGACTCAATATGAGAGAGCAGAGTTTGGATTCCATTTGAGTTTGTTACATTGACTTATGCACTAATACTCTTGGGAAAGGTATGAACCTATCTCTTCTCCTCCAGCTATAGGTTGAATAGCAGGACAGACTGGGTTATATAGCTTTGATTGGCAACCAGTCTACTGCAGAAAGAAATAGCAACATACTGTGGGAAAATCTTCTGCCCAGCCAGTCATGAATCAAAAGAGACTTGATCACCCTAGCGTGTATCACGTATGTCACTTAGCTGACTTAATACTAATAATAGTAGTAGACATAATAGTATTAAATTCTACAAATTTTTATGAGATTTTATTTCATCTTATTTTTATTACTTATCCAATAGTAGTAGATATAATAGTATTAAATTCTACAAATTTCTTAAATGAAACATTGTCATTAATTTTTAATGAGATTTTATTTCATCATATTTTTATTACGTAATACTTATTAATAATAGTAGAAATAATAGACATTCGTAATCCAAAGATAGGAGTTGCGAGTTCAAATCCTGTTCATTCTTTCTGATCCATGCTGCTTGCTTTACAGTTACAGATGTAAAACTAATCCAAGTATTGCAATAAGATTAAAAAAATAAAAATACAATGAAAGATAAACTAGTCTGAAATTAATAATAAAATTTTTTTTAGAAATTTCAGACAACTTAGAAATATTGTTATTCAGTGTGTCCATCTTTAAGTTTGTCCTGATCATTCAACAAGATCAGACTGCATGAATTCAGCAGGAGGGGGGAGACCAATAGAAAAGAATGAAAGATAATTGTACACAGTTACTGAATAAGGGTAGAAATAGTAATCATTGCTATGGCTACCATCACTAGGACTGGATAGTCATACTAGCAGTGATGATGGGGGGGGGGGCAAAGCTATAAAAGCAATAAGACTAGGTGTGTGTGTGTGTGTGTGTGTGTTGTATTCCAATAAACTATTGAGAAATCAGAAATACTTCCATTACAGAGGCAGGAGAGGGGAGAATGCTGAAAAGAAAGAGAAAGAAATCTATTCTGTCAGCAAATTTTGTAATAATGAAAGGGATAGGAAGAAAATGAAAAGGAGAAAACAATAAGGAAGAAAAAGAGAGGAAGGTAGAGAGAGAGAGAGGAGCAAATGAGAAATGGTGAATGGGGGAGAGAGACAGGCAGAGTGGACAGAAGAGGGGGTGGTGATGAGTAATGCAACAGTGATCGATAAACTTTTATTAGGAAGGTTTTTAGTAAGTACTGAAATACATTCTGGCATGGTTATTATTATCTATCTCACAAATAAAAACGATGACTGACGAATGGATCAATGGGGGAGAGATATAAGGAAGGTGGATAGAAAGGGAGGGACGACAAAAATTACAATATCTTGGTTAATGGAGGAACTATCTGGAATTTTTTTTGAAAGACAGAGAAAGAGGAGAAAGAGAAGGATGAAGAAAAAGATTAAAACAGAAAATGAAGGGAGGCAGAAAAAAAAAGAAGATGGTTGATTTATCATAATCTCATACTTTGTAATTGATCAATATGTAGTACCTGTTCTCAGTTCAAGAAAAACAAAATTAAATTAATTTTGGAATTATAAAGGAATTCTTTAGAGTAGTGATTCCAAATTACTGAGCTGTAGAAGTGTAGGACCTGCTTTAAGTTAAAGAGAAAAATAATTTTTGGAATGATTAAGGAAACATCTCTTTTAGAAAAGAGTTTCTGGAAGGAATCATGACCACAAATTTCTTAGATGATGTATTTTTCTTAGTTCTTTATTAGTTTTTATTTCATCTTATTTTTATCACTTCATACCTAGTAGTAGTAGAAATATAGTATTAAATTCTACAAACTTCTTATAAGCAGTTATTTTAAATTTTTGACTAGATTCTATCTAATTTGATTTTTAACACCGATTAATAATAGTAGATATAATAGTATTAAGTATGAGGGTGGACCCAAAAGTAATTGGAATCGTTTTCTGTGTGACAAGCCCGTAGTAGTTCAGGCTTCTATCACTAGATGCCACTTGAGGCAACCCTCAAGCATCAGTGTGCTAACTGGTGTCATCATGGGAAGACGTACAGCTCCGTGGTTCACATTTGTTTTGAAGTGATTCACGCCTTTTCATCTATTTTTACCATGGCTGAAAAGATGCCTGTCGTAAAGTGAAAGAACAATTGGAAGTTGATCCACACCATTTTTCGAAAGTCATCACTGGTGACGAAAGCTGGTGCTATGGCTATGACCCGGAAACAAAGCAGCAATCAAGTCAGTTGAAGCATCCAACGTCACCACGACCCCAAAATGCGCGTCAAGTGAAGTCAAATGTCAAGACGATGCTGATTTGTTTCTTTGATGTGACAGGAATTCTCCACAAAGAATTTGTTCCTCCTGGTCAAACTGTTAACCAGGATTTTTACTTGGATGTCCTGAGGCGTTTGCGAGACAAAGTGAAACGAAAACACCCTGACCTGTGGCAAAGTGGAGGGAGGTGGTTGCATCACGACAACACGCCAGCGCATACCACTTTGAGTGTGAGACAGTTTCTGACCAAGAATGGCATTACCCTACTTCCCCACCCTCCCTATTCACCCGACCTTGCCCCCCTGCGACTTTTTTTTTTGTTCCCCTGAATGAAGAAAGTCCTCAAAGGAAAATGTTTTGCAGATGTGGAAGAGGTTAAGAAGAAAACAATGGAGTCATTAAAAAACATAACTTTACAAGAGTTGCAGGACCGCTTTGAAGAGTGGAAAACACGCCTGCACCGGTGCATTGCTTCAAATGGAGAATACTTTGAAGGTGATAAGAATATAAACATGCAACAATAAAGGAATAAAATTATATGACACAATTTTGGGTCCCCCCCTCGTAGTCTAATGATATAGGCTGTCAATTCAAATCTTATCAAAGGCTAATTCTTTATTTCTGATTCAATTTTATTGTCATAGAATAAAAAAACAAGCTGACTGTAAGATAATAATAAAACCAAAAATATACAATGAAAGAAAAATAATCTGAAAATAATAAAAATGTTACATCTGATGAATTCAGACAACTTGTAAATATGTCCATGTAACTGTAAAATAGACTATTGAGAAAATCTTGCCAAAAGAAACAAGTGTAGTACCGGTTTTCAATTGAAAAAAGAAAAAAAAAGACATGAAACAAAAAAATAAAAAAAAATCAAATCCTCAGCATCTTTCTGTAGAACCACATTTCAGTTACTTCAAGTCTCTTCATCTTTAATTCTAAAATATGCCTTTTCCTTCAGTATTGGGAGAGAAGAAGAAATTGGTGATAAGAATGTGTAAAAAAGGTTGCTTTATTTGCTTTAAACAAATCAAGACACACAAAGTTTGTCAACTAATTTTTAATCTCAAGAAACAAACAGTAATTATAAATTAAAAGAAGTATTCATTTGGCTATAATACATCGAGAATCCAGCAATAAATAAGATGTTTCTGCTATGTATTTTTAGAGATTCTTGATAGCGTACACAGGTGAATCTGCAATGTTACTGGTCCTGATCTGGCATATCAGCTTCAGTTACTTTCTCGCTGCTGTAACAGCTTCCTTGTGCCTTTTGTATAAATATCTTCATGCTAATTGCTCTGATAAACTTTCCTCTTTGGTATCTCATCTTTATGGATTTAAGCACAGGACAAGATTGGCAGTTAGGTCTCATCATTTTGCAGTTGAACTGTAACCACTGTGCTATTTTGTTCGTTTACACTTCTCATTTGTGGAACTTTCTTCCACCCTCTTGCTTTCCAGCAACTTTGATCTTCAAAAATTTAAATGCTATGACGATTGTTATCTTCTGTCTTCGAAATTCCTGTTCTTTTATTGTTCTTGCTTCTTAATATTTTTTCTTTTCCTCACACTTTTTCACACTCGGTAACCACTTGTGGCTTTATTGCTTGGTATGGGGTGAAATGATTAAGAAAAACTAAATGAAAAAAGATTAAAGATAATCCTTTTTTTTTTCATGGTGTCTTGACTACATGTATTTACATCTACTCCAAGGAAAGTTGGCTCACTGTTTTGTGCCAGAAGAGTTTTCCCCTCAGAATCTCCACCATGCACATTCATAACCCCCCTATCAATTGGCTGCACACCTCAACTTCAATCCATTTCTTACTGATGTAATGTGGCTTCCCTCTGTCTTTTCAGTAAATATTTTCATGGCAACTGTTCTGATGAGCCTTTTCCTCCGGTGCCCCAAATACATGAATTTAAGCATGCTACTAGATTGGCATCTAGGTCCCACCCATTTTCTGTTGAACAAGCTAGATGCAACTCCAACAGTTTCTTTTCTTGCACTTCCACCTGTGGAACTCCTTTCCTCTCACTTGCTTCCCTGATAACTAAAATCTTCAAAAATGTAAATGCAATGTCAATTGCCATCTTGCCATCCTGAATCCCCTTCATCTTTTGTTCTTTCCTCAATCCTCCCTATACTTAATCTTTTCTTTCACTTTCATCCCCCCCGCCCCCAAGCCCCTGCGTACTAGTGGAGTACTTGCTTGCGGTGAAAGGATTAAACAAAAAACAAAAAAACAAACAAAAATCCAGAATTTTCAAAAACATCAATTTTCCTCACAAGTACAGTGAGAGGAAGATGTATTTAGAAACTTTTAAAATGAATTTCTGAGATGAAGAGTTATTATTTATATTTATTGCTAGTTCTATATCCGTTGAGCCTGTTTGTCCTACCCAGTCCAGGGATTGAACATACAACCACTAAGCCATGAAATTCAGACAGAAATATTTTATGAGTTTCAAAGCCTTCTTTCCCCCACTGTACTTGCAAGGAACTTAGGCTCACTAGAAACAAGTCGAGCACTAAATAAGTAGTACTAGAAAGAGACTAAACCATCCCTAAACATGAGACTAATCTATTCCTGTAGATTAAATAAAAAGTTCAATCTGAAATTTCCTGAAGGTTACCTGTATCAACAGACACCGAAAGAAGGCCAAGGACACAATGGCTGAAATACTGCAACAACTACAAAGACGATGATACTAGTTATACTGTAAAATAAATAATAAATATTGCAAAATATTTAACATACATCTGTTGACTATATTCATTTTAAATTTACACAAGTGATGCATTTTAATATGGAATTAACAATTACTAAGAAAGAAAAAATTCAAGCCTACATCACATTAAAATATAAAACAAAAGTAACGGGGAGGGGGGTAGTATTTGGACATGATTAAAAATTTATCAGGAAAAATCCTAGAGGAAATGTAGGTCAAAATCTTTCTGTGCATAGAACTTTTAGAATGTTCCAGAAATACTTCATTAAGATAAAGTGATATCACAACCATCATTCATTACTACTATTTATTAATGACGAAGAGCGGCTCTCATGGCTTTTGATCTTAATTGGCTGATGTTAACATGCTGATAGGTGCACATCCTTTGTTCCTGAGGCATGAAAATCTTAAAGGACACAGTAACTTTCCCATCTGTGTGTCCCAGGGAAATAACTAAAAGTTTCCCATGAAAAGCGGTTCTTCCTTTCTTTCATTCAGTAGGATGTATGGGTGACATGAAATAGACATCAATGTCATCTTACCAGAACTTTCTTGGATATTTTTTTTTTATCTTTTTAATTAATTTACCTGAACACATTGAAATTTTCCAACTGTTGCTTTAAATACTGTTTGTGTTTTAAATTTATTGATTGAATTTAAAACAAAAACAAAAAAACTTTGTTCTGTCATAATTCTCACAAAAAAAAAAAAAGAAGTTTCTGTGATTAACTGTAAGTAGTGTTTTTGTCTTGAATTTATTAATTAAAAAAAATGTTGTTGTTATTTTATCAATTTAAGTGATTTAGAATGAATGATTAAAGTAGTTTTTTGAGACAATAGAACCCCCCCCCCCAAAAAAAAAACCCTGCATTTCCAGGGACACACCCAAATCACCACCTGTGGGTCCCAGTAACCCACTACAATAAAAACATCACTGCGTGTAGATATTTTGTCTTGGTGAATCAAGATGAGATACAGTAAATATCCCGTTTGGTAAGACACATTTGCTTGATGGTTGCTTAACCAGTAAGCCATATCCTCTCAGGAATAATGCACTATACATCTTTTATCATGGGCAGCAGTAATAGAGGAGCATCATGCCTGGGTGTCAAGAGGGGTTTTTTTTTTAGCTTGAAGGGTGAAGTCACCAAGGTGACTTGGTAATTGCAACTAGATATTTGGGAACACCCTCAATTGGAGACTGAGTGGAGTAGGTTACCCAACCTGAAGGTATTTTCTAATTGAGTCTCAACTGCAAAGTTCTGCTTTTATCAAAAGTCATCATGTTGCACATTTGACTGTGCTGCATGTGCTTGGTATATCCTTATCAGACAAGGTTTCAAAATGGGTATATTGGTCTTTGTACATTTGTACTCCATCATCACTTTGTTGACATACCCTTCTCTTATTAATAATACAGGATACAGCTGAAATGAGGCAGGAGATTGACCCTCATCATCCACTCCATGACCCCAGGACAAAGAGGCTCAAATCAACAGAGGTTTTTTTACACTCAGCCCATCTATTGAACATAGCTCCTACTCAGCATCTGCCTCTGTGGTGCAGCCACTTTAATGTGGAACACAGGCTCTCTCTCAGAACTACAGAATCCTTCCCCCTGGCGCCAGTGATGCCTAGCCCTTCTGGTCCTGCTTAAAATCAACCGTTGGTCAGAGTAAAGCCAACCTTCAGAAATAGGGATATTCCAACTGCCAATGTCAGTAATCACAAATTATGGAGCATCTTCTTGTCTGCCCCATCTTCAAGATCCATTCACACGTAATGACCTTGAAACCTTAACACCCCAGGCAAGGCCCTGTGTGCAACACTGGATGGGTGTGGTGTAGCAACTCAATAAGAAGCAGCAGCAGAAATACTTCCTACATAATGGTAAGACATTAGTGGCAATGATGTCTTCCTCTAGCTAATGTCTCACGATTATGTGGAAGGTATTTCTGTCACACACTGTATTATTATTATTCAGAGACTGTAAACCAGTGTTTCCCAAAGTGGGTGATAGTGCCGCCTTGTGGGCTCTTATGGTGAAAGGGGACACTGGGAGTTTTTTTGTTTTTTTTTATTTCATTTGGGGGGTGGGGGGAACATACTCAGGTGGCAGTGGGCATGTATCCATTTTTTTCAGATTTTCAAAAATGATTCAATATTGGCTACAAAAGAAAATTTCTGAAAGTACTGTAGAAATCTATCAAACTTTTCTTAGATTGCTTTTTCAACTTCTTACATGGCTGAATGTGGTTTCAACGCAGTTACAGAGCTTCTTACTAAACAAAGAAACTGTCTGCAGATTACAAAACAAGGTAACTTATGATTACTTCTAAGAAGCATGGAACCTAGAGTAAGAGCCTTAGCCAGTAAGCACCAAAGTCAAACATCGCATTGAAAACAATGAGATAAGCGATCAAATAAAAGTTTTTTTTTTTTAGGATTTTAATCATTGGCATTTCTAATAGAAATGAAAACAGTATCAACATTATTTTTGCACTAATACCTAAGTGTTATCTTGCTATGAAAGATGAATTCAGTATAATACTCAAAATTTAATTTGACGGGGAGCTGAAAAAAGTTTGTGTCCACGGGGCACACCTTGAGAAAAGGTTGGGAAACACTGCTGTAAACCAACAGGCAAAATATTCAAATGAGAATGCTTAGATAGGTGGGATTAACAAGGATTTAATATGTCCTTGATGATAAATATTTCAGATACCTCTGTGGATTTAAGGGGATTATCTGCAGTTTTTGACTGTATGCTGTGAAGGCATTAAGCGAGATAAACATACGATTTTTCATTTCAGAATTACAAATTGTTTTCTTGATTGAGGCAGTGCATCATCCAATTTTCTTGTGAAATAGACAAGACTGTTTTATTCAATAGGAAAATAGAATTCAGAATTATTTGGGAAGAAGCAGATTGTGAGTGCCATTCTCAGAATGATTACCAGACACAGATTGAATAAATAATGGTAAATAAATATTGAATAAGCAACATCAAATAAATATTGGTAACAAATTGAGTTTCTTTCATCAGTAATGCTTGCATTAATTCTTGACCACTTACAATACCTTTCTTCCTCATTTGCAATGCAAGATATAGCTACAAAATAATTATACATACATATAATAGCCCTTAATTCCTGATCGCAGATAAACCACGACATGGCCTGAGAACATATCCCACTGGCTAGGGAACTCTCTTGAGTCTCCATACCATTCTTACATGTGTCTCTGTCTTTCTCTATCATTCCCCTTCCTCTCATGACTGTTGCATGCTAGATAGTATCTCTGATAATATAGATAAGGTCCACTCTACACCCGTTTGCAAATATCTTTGTGTTCGGCAACTTCAATGCCCATCATGCCAGTTGGCTAAATCACTGTCACTGATCTTGCTGGCATCCAAACCCTGAACTTTTCTGTCACTCAATCTCTCACACAAGTGAACTTCCCCATGTTTCCCCAGTAATCCTGATAAGACATGCTTCTCTTCTTTGCAATTACCCCTAATTCTGCAACTCTACCCCCTTGAAAACTCTGATCAAGTGGTAGTGTCTGTAAATATCTTTCTGCTCTCCCATCAGCCATGAACCTCCTACCAACAGAATATCTTCCTGTTATCAGCATGCTGACTGGGTCTCATTCTTTCTTCATAATGTCCCTTGGAACAAAGTTTTAAATCATCCTGTTCAAAAATGTGCCACTGGGGTCTCCTCCTGGGTGAAAACTGGCACAGCAGCTTTCATTCCAGAATGGAAATACCAAGTGAAACCACAATCATTTCCTTTGTTCGCACCTGCATGCTCAGCTGCTATAGCCCACAGGAAACACTTCTAGCTATATCAGAGTGACAGGTCAGATTGTATCAGACATCTCTTTGTCACTGCTCGTAATGAGCACAAGCATATCCTCAAAGAAATTAAGTTACTGCTTGCTGATAGAATGAAACCATGTATAGCCTCTCACAAGTTTGGTTCTAGAGATTACTGGTAGCTCGGCAAGAGTGTACTGAACAGCAAATCCCTTCTCTCTTCAGTCAATTTGAAGTTCTGATATCTACAGCAGATATTGTTGAGTACTTTGCTAAGAAGTTCTCTTCCAACTCCACACTCATCTGTAGTAGCCATACCGGATTTCTCTCCTAGAAGGGAGGCTCTACTGTGTGATATGCACATAACCCCATCACTGGTTTCAGACATTTCCAAGCTGGGCAAGTAGCTGTGACGGGTTCCCTGCCATTGTCTTAAAGAAATGTGCTCCTGAGCTGTGGCTCCAGTTCTCTCCAAACTCTATAAATTAATTGCCTTTCTACTTCCTTCTTTCCATCTTTTTGTTGGAAGTCCTCCTCTGTAGTTCCTGTCTAAGAACTCCTGAGAACTGTCTGACTCCTCAAATTATCACCCTATTAGTCTCTTAGCACTTTTCAGAAAAGTATTCAAGGCTCTAATCAATGCTGAAGTGGCTAAGCATCTTAGTTCTCACAACCTCCTTTTGGACAAACAATATGGCTTCTGATTCACCAGGTCTACCGAAAATGTGTTAGTGGACATCACTGAATTTGTATATAAAGCTCTAGATAAGAACGGCAAAGCTTGGACTGTGGCGCTAGGTATCTCAAAGACATTCAACAGGGTATGGCATGCTGGCCGTCTAAGTAAGTTCCAGGGGATACAGTGTCACGGGGCAAATATTTGGTTTAATCCAACTGTTCCTATCAAATCATGAAATGAAGGTCATATTGAATGGGCTTATTTCCAGATCCTTTCATATGATCACAGAGGTCCCCCAAGGCTCTATCTTGGGTCCTATACCGTTTCTGACCTACATCAATGATTTCACCAATGTCATCAGTTCCCAACAGATGACTCAACCATTTACTCCTGTCTCAGTAGCAAATTCTTCAGAGCTGACAAAGTGAACCTGGCAGCTGCTTTTGAAAAGGACCTCCAATCAGTGGTTAACTGGGGCAAGAAATGGCTTGTAAATTTTAATGTCAGCAAAACAAGACTGCTTTCATTTAACCACCAGAGAGAACCTTTTCTGCTATTAGCATGGCTGATGTTAGATGCCAGGACAGCAACACACTGTCTCACATTTTCCACTAACGTGGAGTGACTATATTGAATCAATAGTTGCATCTACTGCAAGGAAAATTTCCCTGGTGTCCCAAATACATGAATTAAAGCATGTAACTAGATTGGTATCAAGGTCCCACCCTTTTACTGTTGAAATAGCTAAATACAATCACCACTTCTACTCCAACAGTTTTTTTCTTTCATTTCCCACCTGTGGAACTCTCTTCCGTTTTCTTACTTCCCTGATAACTACAATCTTCAAAAATTTAAATACAGCATCAATCGCCATCTTCTGTATTCTTGAACCACATTCATCTTTTGTCCTTTCCACAATCATCCCTATACTCAGTCTTCTCTTTTACTACTGATAACTTTCTGTATACTTGTAGCATTCCCACCTTACTTGGCGGGAGATGACTAAAAAAAAAAAATCCCTTATTTTCTCATTTGCAATGCATTCCTATAGTAAAACACTACTACAAAAAAATAATTATACATATAATAGCCCTATTCTATCAGTAATGCTTACATTAATTCCTGACCACTGACAATCCCTTTCTTCTTCATTTGCAATGCATTCCTATAGTAAAACACTACTACAAAAAATAATTATACATATAACATTATTCTATCAGTAATGCTTGCATTCATTCCTGACAACTGACAATCCCTTTCTTCCTCATTTGCAATGCATTCCTATAGTAAAACACTACTACAAAAATAATTATACATATAACATTATTCTATCAGTAATGCTTACATTAATTCCTGACCACTGACAATCCCTTTCTTCCACATTTGCAATGCATTCCTATAGTAAAACACTACTACAAAAATAATTCTACATATAATAACATTATTCTATCAGTAATGCTTGCATTCATTCCTGACCACTGACAATCCCTTTCTTCCTCATTTGCAATGCATTCCCATAGTAAAACACTGCTACAAAATAATAATTCTACATATAATAGCCCTATTCTATCAGTAATGCTTGCATTCATTCCTGACCACTGACAATCCCTTTCTTCCTCATTTGCAATGCATTCCCATAGTAAAACACTGCTACAAAATAATAATTCTACATATAATAGCCCTATTCTATCAGTAATGCTTGCATTCATTCCTGACCACTGACAATCCCTTTCTTCCTCATTTGCAATGCATTCCCATAGTAAAACACTGCTACAAAATAATAATTCTACATATAATAGCCCTATTCTATCAGTAATGCTTGCATTCATTCCTGACCACTGACAATCCCTTTCTTCCTAATTTGCAATGCATTCCTATAGTAAAACACTGCTACAAAATAATAATTCTACATATAATAGCCCTATTCTGTCAGTAATGCTTGCATACATTCCTGACCACTGACAATCCCTTTCTTCCTCATTTGCAATGCATTCCTATAGTAAAACACTGCTACAAAATAATAATTCTACATATAATAGCCCTATTCTGTCAGTAATGCTTGCATTCATTCCTGACCACTGACAATCCCTTTCTTCCTCATTTGCAATGCATTCCTATAGTAGAACACTGCTACAAAATAATAATTATACATATAATAGCCCTATTCTATCAGTAATGCTTGCATTCATTCCTGACCACTGACAATCCCTTTCTTCCTCATTTGCAATGCATTTCCATAGTAAAACACTGCTACAAAATAATAATTATACATATAATAGCCCTATTCTATCAGTAATGCTTGCATTCATTCCTGGCCACTGACAATCCCTTTCTTCCTCATTTGCAATGCATTCCTATAGTAAAACACTGCTACAAAATAATAATTCTACATATAATAGCCCTATTCTGTCAGTAATGCTTGCATTCATTCCTGACCACTGACAATCCCTTTCTTACTCATTTGCAATACATTCCTATAGTAAAACACTGCTACAAAATAATAATTATTCATATAATAGCCCTATTCTATCAGTAATGCTTGCATTCATTCCTGACCACTGACAATCCCTTTCTTCCTCATTTGCAATGCATTCCTATAGTAAAACACTGCTACAAAATAATAATTATTCATATAATAGCCCTATTCTATCAGTAATGCTTGCATTCATTCCTGACCACTGACAATCCCTTTCTTCCTCATTTGCAATGCATTCCTATAGTAAAACACTGCTACAAAATAATAATTCTACATATAATACCCCTATTCTATCAGTAATGCTTGCATTCATTCCTGACCACTGACAATCCCTTTCTTCCTCATTTGCAATGCATTCCTATAGTAAAACACTGCTACAAAATAATAATTCTACATATAATAGCCCTATTCTATCAGTAATGCTTGCATTCATTCCTGGCCACTGACAATCCCTTTCTTCCTCATTTGCAATGCATTCCTATAGTAAAACACTGCTACAAAATAATAATTCTACATATAATAGCCCTATTCTATCAGTAATGCTTGCATTCATTCCTGGCCACTGACAATCCCTTTCTTCCTCATTTGCAATGCATTCCCATAGTAAAACACTGCTACAACATAATAATTATTCATATAATACTAATAGCACTATTCTATTAGTTATCATTACTGTATAGTGCAAGTTTTTCTGATCATTTTTTTTATGCACAAAATAGGCAGTTACACTAAACACAGGTAATTGTTTAGAAGAGGTTCAAATGATTTTTCAGTGATCAGTCATATTATACACAGGTAATGTTTTTTTCTTGGGGGTTTAAAATTCAAGCCAAAAAATTCAGGGGGTGCACTATAATTGAAATCAGCCTATACATAAGTATATACATTAATTCTTGACTATCCACAATACCTTTTTCCAGATTTTGTATATATAAATTGAGTCCCTCTTGCTTTCAATCTGTCCTGTGAGTATTAGATTTTACAAGTCCTCTTTCCTTGTTATTTGTCCTCAAAATTTCAACTGTCTCTTCCTGATGTTAAGTATAAATGTCCTTTTTTCCCCCCATTTTCTGTAAAACTTTGTTTTTGCTTACATGTCCAAGTCCATGGTATTCTCAGCATCCTTCTGTAGAACCACATTTCTGCTACTTCAAGTCTCTTCTTCATCTGTGAAGAGATTGTATTCACTGCCATACAGGACTGATATTTCAGTACTCTTTTCTTTGTTTTGAATAAAAATTTTCTGTTTCTTAATATTTTGCCTAGCTTTTGGAATATATCCTTGGCTATAAGCACCTTCAGATTTCAATGTTACACTTCCCATCCTCAGTTAAAACACTTCCTAGATATTTAAATTTTTATACTTGTTTGATTTTAGTATCTCCAATTTGTAAGTTGGACTGTTCCTTTTGCTGACAATCATGCATTAGTCCTTTCTTCACTACTTTCTGTCGGAGTTCTTGTAGTTTCTATTCTGTGTCTGCTACCAACACTGTGTCATGTACATATTTGATGTTGTTAAGATTGTGGCAGCCAATAATGAATTCTAGTAGGACTTCTATTTCTCTTAGAATTACCTAATTGCATAGGTTAAATAGTGTAAGATAAGGATGCTTATTATTACCAGATTTATTCAACATATTCAATGAGGTGATTCTAAGAGAAGACACACACACAATACATGTGTGTATGGATGGAAATATATATATATATATATATATATATATATATATAACAGTATATGTCTAGAAAAGAGGAAGAAAAGAGGAAAAAGACAGCAAATGTTAAGGAGTGTGTGTAAAGTGAAAAAAGAACAAATAACCATGGCATTCTGCATGTACACAATGAAAATTATATATATATATATATATATATATATATATATATATGAGTGAGAATTAATACAAGTAAAATTTTTGTCACTTAGCTGATCAATGGTGCCTTCAGAGTTCCAGAGACAAACTCTCTGGGAATATTGACAATTAGTAACTTACATGTTCTAATGTAACTGTTTATTATATATATATATATATATATATATATATATATATATATATATATATATATATATATATATATATATATATAGTCAAACCTAATGAGCCAGACACACCTACCAAGGTTTCACTTAGGCAGATCGTCAGGGTCGGCTGGCCCTGACGATCTGCCTAAGTGAAACCTTGGTAGGTGTGTCTGGCTCATTAGGTTTGACTAGGTTTGCTCTACGCTTGTATTGAGCTCTTTAGTTAGTTGTTTACTCGTATCGGGGTTTTTTTCTTTGGGCCTTGAACCTGCATCTGTGCGATTATTTTCGACAGACTTTCATGTTCCTGGCTCTTTCTTTTTTTAAAACCTTTTTTTCCTTCGTGATTGATTTGGCTATTGTTAAATCAAGAGTTCGAAGGTTTTTCGACACGAGTATAGTTACCTATATATATATATATATATATATATATATATATATATAGATAGATAGATAGATAGATAGATAGAGAGACAGAGAGAGAGAGAATTACTACAATGTAAAATGTTTGTCACTTAGCTGATTGATGTTGCTTTCAGAGTTTTGTAGATGGACTCTTTGGGAATCACTCTGCCCAATGGCCAGGGAATATTGGCAATTGACTGCATATACTTCACAATTTTTCTTTTTTTTCTTATGCAATTTTCATTGGTGCAAGTCTCCCCCCCCCTTGTGCCTGGGTAGAATGTCATGGTTATTTATCCTTTTTTTCACTTTACACACACTCCCTAACATTTGCTCTCTTTTCTTTTCTTTCAATTGTAGTCATTTTGACTGTTTTCTAAACATATACTCTATATATATATATATATATATATATATATATATGTATATATGTGTATATATATGTGTGTGTGTGTGTGTGTGTGTGTGAGAGAGTTTCAATTCCTTGCTTCCCTGCCAACTACAATCGCTAAATATTTAAATGCAACATCAATCACCATCTTCTGTCATATTGAAGCCTGTGCTTTTATTGTTCTTTCTCATTCTCTTTCACTCTCAGTACCCCCCCCCCCCACTGATTCTTAGTGGCATTATCACCTTGTTTGGGGTGAAATGATGGCAAAAAACAAAAAAACAAAAAAGAAAGAAAGAAAGAAAGGATAATCTGCTTGAATATAAAATGCGGATGGACACTAAATATACACGGATAAGGGACAGAATCAGACGATATGGGGAAAAGTCTGAGACGGGAAGTATTTTCTGTAGTTCCATTTTTCTTGTAATACCTTTTAAAGTTTTATTTTTCATAATTGTTTTGTTTAATTTTCGTTTGAGACCAACAGAAGCAATCCTTGTTCATAGAATATACCATAGACAAGATAAGAAAATGTTTGAAAAAGAAACCCCTTAAATTAAGAATTTTCATTTTTTTAAAATTATGAATTCCAAGAATTATAAACCCAAAATTTCTAAAGAATTAACGGATTTTACTTTCTTTTTTTTTAAACCCGACACATTTTTATTATTTACTCTATTCAGACTGTTGTCCTCATCTTTGTTGCCATATTCATGATGTTTTGGCTGTTGTACACTCTGACCTTCATCAGGTGATTGGAACCCTTTATTTTGTCCACCAGGGTAGATTGTTCTAGTTCTATGTGCCATACCTCTTCTAGATGTCTCAGTATCAGTTATCTCCCTTTAACTCAATTCTCCATGTTTTTGTTCACCTCAGCTGTAGCCAGGTATTGATCTCACAACTCTGAGTTAAGTCAATGGATGAAATAAAGGGTTCAGTTCAAAATTCCAGTCACCTGAAGAAGGCTGGAGAATACAATAGTCGAAACGATATGGCAACGAAGATGAGAACAACAGTGCAAACAATGTAAATAGTGTAAATAATTACAATACCTCATCTCTTATTACTTCAAATGTTAATTTTAGTGGTTACCCAAATTTGAGTAGATGCTCCATTTATTTTAAACAGTATTTATTTTGTCTACTGTCCTGCACAATGTAGACAAAATAAATAGTTTAAAATAAAAAAGGTGGGTCTACTCAAGTACAGGTATCCATTACAAGTAATGTTTGAAGTAATAGAACCCACAATTCTAAATAAAAATAAAATGTAAAATCCCGAAGATTGAGTCAGTCATTTCAAGGAGCATTTTGTGAATGATTTCATGATATTGTAGAGATCCACAATGAAAGGAAAATGTGAAACTGGGTTTGAAAATTAATACAAACAGTATATTTCCTGATACATCTACAGGGGTACCAAAGTAGGTATACAGTAACGAGACAAAACATATTGTATTAATTAAACATATCAACACTGGTATAATACTTACTGTATACCTACTTTTGTAGTAAATGGAATGATGCACACCAACAATGCTAAGAATCCCAGAGACAAGCAGGTGCAAGATGTTACAGAATGTGAAGGTCAGGGCAAGAAGGGTCAGTGATTGACCAGAGTACCTGGTGGTTGTGGTCTTCTGACAGTGATGGATTGCCGACAAAGAGAAGAAAAGAATACTGAACTGTTACGTGACATCTGTCCTCCTTTACGGCAGTGAATGTTGGATGATTTCCTCAAAGATGAGGAGGAGACTCGAGGCAACAGAGATGTGTTTCTACACAAGGATGCTAAGGATATCATGAACCGAGCGTGTAAGCAACAATGAGGTCTTAGAGAGGTTGCAAACAAGTAGGAGGCTTTTACTTAACATCAGGAAGAGGCCACTGAAGTTCCTGGGACACATAATGAGGAAGGAGGGCCCGGAGAATCTGATACTCACTGGTCGAATAGAGGGAAAGAAAGACAAGGGAAAACAACCTGGCGAACTTAGGCAAGTGGATGACAGAACGTGGTCTGGGGGAGGAAGCAGAGGGAAGGAACTTGTTTAGAGCTGCAAGGGATAGAGGGAGGTGGAGAGCCATGATCACCTACATCCTTAAAGATGAAAAGAGGGATTGCCTTTGTTTGGGTTTTGGATACAAGTCCAAAACGACATGAATTCAACAGAAGTTCACAAGAATTTTGAAGTCCCACACCCAGGCTGAGAATCTGATTAAGAGCACATGCAGAGGGACGCTAAGTCAATGTGTGGCATATATTCCCATGATGTCATTCCTCCCGCTGCCTCTTAGAATTCAAGCTGCCACATATGTCCCTCTCTTCTAATAAAAAGGAATAAGAAAAAGAAATCATCCTTTTTATTAATACCATGTTATGTATTAGAATGGGACCCAGAGACAACACACAATGTCTGAGAGATAATCCGAATTAGCACTGAGGCAAGAGCTCCAGAGTTTCCCATCTCTTAGATGGAATGAGTCACACCAACAATGCTTAGAATCCCAGAGACAAGCAGATGTGAGATATCCAAATTAGCACTGAGGTGAGTGTTGCTTTAGAGGTTTCCTTCCAGATGGATATCTTATCAAAGGCTTGGCGTTGTTAATCCCTACCACCAGGCTAATCATGCCTGTACACTAACTCAGATATTTCTACATCTCTGCGCACACACACACACACACACTTTTTGTGCTCAAATTTGACTAACTTTTAAGCGACTCCATTACTGATAGCAGTGTGGCTTAATAAAATGGAAAAAAAAAAACAAACTGAAATAGATTATTTTACACTGTACTCAAGAATTGTACCAATTCTGATTAGTTAAATTAGTCTTTCATTGATTTATAAAAATAAACATAAAATATTTAAGAAACCATTTACTGTATATACTTGTGTATAGTGCAAGATTTATGATCAATTTTTACACAAAGAAAAAAAAAATTGGTGGGGGCACTATATACAGGTAATTTTTTTTTTGAGAGATTAAAAATAACCGGTTACACTATACACAGGTGAATTTTTTCTGGAGGGGTTAAAAATTCATGCAAAAAATTCAGGGGTCACATTATACATGAAATCAGCTTATACATGAGTATATACAGTGAATACTAATTTTTTCACAAAATTAAGTAGTGGTCAAAATCTTTAGTTGCTTCAAAAATAAAATAGCATAAGTCAAAAATAAAATGTTAAAAAAAAAAAAAAAAAAAAAAAAATGGATGACAATTCCAAATGCAAGAAGAAATAGGAAGACATCATTTGGTAGAATGAAACCCAGGATTCTGAGAAGCATAACTTGAACCTGTTGGAAATCTTATAAACCAAAATTAGAATTTAAAAACAAATGTTTTGACCATTTAAAAAAAATAAAAATAAAGTGACTCAATAACTTACCAATACATGCTACTAGGCAAAAAACAAAAAACAAAAAAAAAAAAAAACAACAAATAAAAATGATTAATAGATTGACGAGGAAAACAGAAATAAGGCAAAAAGCAACATCATATCAGAAGGTTTTGGAAAAAAATACATTCAACAAATAATCTTTAAAAAGATTGCAGTTGGTTGTTTTTAGTGGCATATCAACACCTCTATGGGTTATTTAATGCCGAAATCTAAATATTTAGAATGCAATTTTATTTTATTTTTTGTGAAATAATAATGGTTTTAGTGATATAAGTCTTACCAATTAACCCATAGCAGGGGGGAGAAGAGGTGGATTCATATCTTTTTCAGGGGTAATTGCGCGTAAGTGAATATAATGAATCCAACTAGAATTGAAACTCAGGTCCCCGATTAACAATTTGGAGCCATTATTCATTACACCACCCACATATCCAAGATTATTGCAGCTGGTATTCCCAAGTGGTCACCTCTCTAGGTACTGACCAGGCTCAACATTGCTTAACTTTGGTGATCATGCCGGTATTTCAATGTGATATGGCCATAAGTCAGTTTCATTTGTATCGAAAAAGTAGAAAACAGAAATATATATATATATATATATATATATATATATATATATATATATATATATATATATTTCTGGACCCAAAGAACCTTTTAAACCAGAAATCAAGTTTTAAGACCTTGCTTACATAGAAAATTTTTCTTAAGCACATATGAGGCTGGATAAAAAAAAGTATGCACATTTTAATTACCCTCACCCCCGAATACATTTACAATACATTTGCTTTCCTTCTCTCCCCTCCTTCTTCTTTTTCACATCCTCCTCCTCCTCCCCTCCTATTACACCCAATGTCGTGCGTTTATTTATTTATTTTTGAAAATAATAATGTAGCGTTAGTTAGCATTTTTCAAAAAATTAAGTGTTAAGAAGAGGTCATTTAATAAAAATCGCCTGAGGTAGCAGATTCAAGTGACCTCCGGATTTTTAAAGTTAAAAGCTCTACATGTTATTTTTACTTCTATTTTATTTTTTTCACATGTGTATTGAGCACTTTTTAATACTGCTGTTTCCTGGTCTGATTCAACTCTGACCACTAACCTTTTATGCATTATATATATATATATATATATATATGAGATTAAAACATGTTAAAAAAAAAAAAAAAAAAAAAAAAAAAAAATCGCTACACAATAGCTTCCATGTTTCAACACTAAGTTGTGCTTTTTCAGGCAATGATAAATAGTAAAACAGTAGAATTATACTCCATTTGTTCTTATTCCATACCTGGAGATATATATATATATATATATATATATATATATATATATATATATATATATATATATATATATATATATATATATATGTGTGTGTGTGGTGATATCAAGGATAGTGTAAAGCCAAAAATGTTGTCAGTCAGTGGTATACTGAAAGAAAGGACATTTAAAGCCAGAAGACTTTGCAATAAAGTGCTCGATATCAGAGGCATTAATAGAATTAATACAAGTAAAAGGTTTGTCACTTAGCTGATTGCTATTACTTTCAGCATTCTGACTCCAGAGTTTCATAGAGGGATCCTCCAGGAATCACTCCATCCACTCGTCAGGGGGTATCAGTAATTACCCTATCAGCTTATGCTTCTTGATTTTTATTTTTATATACGATTTTCACTGGTGAAGTTTTCTTTTTTCTGGCTCATGTTCAGCAATGTAAGGCACACAAACAATACTATTATAGATATTATTGCATTATGCCATATTCTCTGAAACACTCATTACAATAATGTATTAATTATTATTATTAATATGATAAATTACTATTATTTTTTTTTATGCTTTAAAATAAATTAAAAAAAAAATTTATAATAAAGTGGAGCATGAAAAGATTGGTAAGTTACTGGTCATCATTTACTCAGGGCCTCACAATCTTGGAAGTTTCCTAACAAAAATTTAAAACATTCATTTTATGATGCAAATTAAGGATATACCTTAACCAAAAGGCTTACACATTATGTGCAAGCAACTCGATCACCAAAACGAGCAGAGACTGGTCAGGTTGAGGAGAAAAAGCAACAGCACTTACCTTAAGTTGTGAAATATATTGCCATGTTTCTGCGACATATAACAGTCTAACATGGAAGGTGATTTTAATAATAAAAAGAGATAGATTTCCTCTCCTTCTATGTAACTTCAGGGACCATAAGGTAACCCTGTCACATGACCACTGTAACTATGCAGGGCTAGTACAGAAAATAACCAGCCTTTGTTTAATAAGCATTTTAACAACACAAGTAAGTACACTGCTCCTTTCCTGCCTGACCAACAGTCAATTTCTCCACACTTTGCCAAAATTATAATTTTGCATAAAAACCCACATGCAGACAGACACACTATTTTCACTGTGTGCATAGTTTAATGTTTAAATATAGCTATGGGTAATGTGGTTGACTTGTTAGAAACATAGGTTCAAATCTCAACCTGGTTGATTTGCCACGGAAGTGACTCCTTGATAAAATCAACCTGGGGAGAGGATTCTAATATGCAGTGCTATTGGGAAGTGCCAGAAAACCATATCAAATCTTGAGCCACGCCTTGGGAGTGAAATTGGAATAAATTAAACTGTTCAATAGCTGTACATAGATGTGTGGGAACCAAGTCACAAGTCATCATGACTGAGGGTTTATTCAATGACTGATTCCACCAGACTATGCTTGCTTGCTTGCTCTCTAAGAAACTACATGGTGAGGCAGAAATACCTCCCACATAATGGTAAAACATTAGCCAGATGAAGATACCTTTGCCACTAATGTCTTACCACTATATGGGATGTATTTCTGCTGCATCCTGGAAACTAAAGTCTGCTCAGCATAGCTGCAGTAATATGGGCATTTTCTGAGCATTCTCACCAGGTTTTATTTTCCAGGAAGGTGACTTTGTATCGGCTTGGGAAGCTGATTCCAGCATGTAACATCTTTGGAAAGTACCCCAAATTGTCTCTAGTTGTGCTAGAACAAAGTCACAAGTCATTGTGACCGAGTGTTTGAGCAGACTGGCCTTGTTCATTGACTGATCACACCACATTATCCTTTCTCTCTCTCTCAGAAACTATAACTAAAGTCAGCTTGGCATAGTTACAGTAAAATACAGGTTGACTCTAAATGATGAACAAACACAAATGAATTTTATTAAAATATTTATGTTTTTACATATGGGCGAGTTGTCTATAGTTGTACTAGAACAAAGTTACAAGTCATCGTGACTGAGGTCTTGTTCAATGACTGATCCCACCAGCTTATGCCTTTTCTGTCTCAAAAACTATAATTAAAATCTGCTCAGCATAGTTGCAATAAACTATAGGTTGGTTCTCTGGATGTTGAACAAACAAAAATGTGCCTGAGCAGGGGCCTGTGACAAGGATTAGCTAGCCACCTTAACAGATGGGTGTACTTGGTAATGAATAGTCAGGCGTTATAATTAAACATACAAGCTATAAATGATACTTGTGAATTTCTTTATTAATTCCATACTTTTGCAATCTTATGAAAAGGTTAGAAACAAATGGTATTCAAGCTAAAACTTCAAACTCTGTTGTATAGATGGGAAAAGGAGAGAGAGGGAAGGAGATAGAGAGAAGAAAAGAGAGAGAGAGAGAAGAAAAGAGAGAGAGAGAGAAGAAAAGAGAGAGAGAGAAGAAAAGAGAGAGAGAGAAGAAAAGAGAGAGAGAGAGAAGAAAAGAGAGAGAGAGAGAAGAAAAGAGAGAGAGAGAGAAGAAAAGAGAGAGAGAGAGAGAGAAGAAAAGAGAGAGAGAGAAGAAAAGAGAGAGAGAAGAAAAGAGAGAGAGAGAGAGAAGAAAAGAGAGAGAGAGAGAGAGAAGAAAAGAGAGAGAGAGAGAGAGAAGAAAAGAGAGAGAGAGAGAGAAGAAAAGAGAGAGTACAATGTTTGGGTTTCCATGATCTGCATCCTATTTATTTCAGGCTTTTTAAGTCTTCTAGGCCACGGTCTCCAGTTGTTTTAATCTGACATTGCTTGGCCTACATTAACAAGTCACATTGACTGACTCAAATGTATATCATTAATTAAACACAATAGTATTTTTTTTTATCCTAAATATCACATCTACATTACATCTACCATGATGTCACAGGTGCTCCATGAAAAGTATTGCAAATGGACAATTTTATGGGGGTGTAAAATGAGCAAAAATGATTTTTATAATGGTAATGACAATAATTAATGAAATAGGCAAAGAATAGGAGAAAAGCAGAAACACACACACACACAAAACAGAAAGTTACTAGTCCCTCCATTCTCAAGAATTCAACATGGTAAAATACTGGTGTGTTTGAAGTGGGTATAAAAAATAGAGATTTCAATCATTCATAAGGATAACTATGTTATTTGGAAAATAATGCCTGATTTCAGAATCAACTTTTATGCCTGAATTAATGCATTTAAACAGTGTTTAAACCAGTCAAAATAGGAACCCTCAACATCTATACATTCTTGCCATCAAGTTATAAGGTTATTTACACCTTTACAATAAAGCTGTAAAAGGTTTAGATGCCAAAAATGCAGTTTCTGCATCTAGGTTTTGTGGGCTTAAAAAATTGATGAGCTGCTTGAAAAAGTGGTAGCCAGTGGGTGAGAGATCATTTGAATATGGTGAATGTAGCAAAGTCTCTAAGTTGGAGAGCTTTGCAGGATCATCCTGGCAACATGTTGCCGAGCATGGTCATGAAGCAGAACTTGACCTTGTCAATTAACCAGTGCCGGTCATATTTTGCTGAACTGAAAGTTCATTTCATACAGTTGCTGGCAATAATTGCTCTGGTTAGATTCCAGAAAGCTGTAATAGATAACACCAATGGCAAACCATCAGGCAGTCATCATAATCTTCTTATGGTGCAAGTTCAGTTTTGGAAAGCGTTTGAGTCCTTTGTCATGATGAAGCTATTGAGCTGATCATTTACAATTATCATAAAGGATCCATTTAAAATGTCAAAACTCTTTGACTTTCACTGTGGAGCCCATTTATTGAGTCTCTTCCCCTTGCCGATTCCCTTGAGATGGCCTGATATTGTTAAAATGCTAGCACCCATTATCCGAGACATTTTTCTTATACTTTGATGTGGGTTTTGTTAGACTAGTGTTTTCAGATGTTGATTGTCAATTGCAGATGGGACGTCCCCTACCACCTTGATCTTCAACACTCATATCCTGACTGCAGAACTTCAGAAACCAGCGCCATATTGTCTGACCACAAGTGAATCCCTCACCCTATCTTCTGTTAATGTTGGCAGGAGAATCATTGTGTGAGGAATATTTTTTAAGTTAAATTCTGAAAGAGATTGATATAAAATTTAACAAAGTGGATACATTAATCATTAGGAATGAGTAATGCATTTTTGTGCAACTATTATAATAATATATTAGAACACAATTAAAAGGTTTATCCTAAAATCAGACATTTTCTGAATAAGATTACGAAGGAGATTGATATAAAATTAATAAAAGAGAACACTTTAATCATGAGGGATTTTTGTGCAACATTTATATAAAAAATGGCTAGACAACAAAGATTAGAAGGGACAAGGGTCTGAATAAGAAGATACAGAGTGCAGAAAAAAGCAAAAAACACAAGATGATTGCCCTAGCACCAATTACGTTTCAATGAATTCAGCTCACTTGGTAATAATAGTGTGAATTTTCCAAATGAGGAATTATTATTATACATTGATCCGTTTGTCAATTATCATCATCTTTGTTGTTGGAGTGACAACCTTTTGGCTTTGTCTTCTATCCTTCATCTCCCTCACCCACAAAAAATAAAAAAATCTTTGGTCAATCTCTTTTTCATCCATGATAATTCTCATACTGCTACCCACGCAAAGGACATGGCCGATCATGGCTCTCCACAACTTCCTATCACTTGTACAATTTTTCTCCCTTATCTAAGTCCCCACTTCTGCCATTCATTCACACAAACTTGTGAGATAAGTGTCTCTCTGCCTTCCCCTGCCTTGTCCACAATATATATATATATATATATATATATATATATATATATATATATATATATATATGTATGTATGTATGTATGTATGTATATATATATATATATATATATATATATATATATATGTATGTATGTATGTATGTATATATAGCCAGAGGCAACCGGACGTCTAACCACACTGATGAGCTGTGATACAGCGAAACAGTCTGTCTGTGGATGACAATATATATGCTCCTGAAAAAATTATTTCGGTTGAGCTCTCTGGGGAGGATGTGTGGGTTTGTAAACAGTGACTATTACGGCTAATAATGCAAGACTCTTCGGTAAATTGAATTGAGTTCTCTCAGTCACTGTGTGTTTATCTAAATATAAATACGCTTAAATTCACCTTCTTCTCTGCCGTGAGCCAACGGCTTCAGGGTAAAATTTCCGACTGACGCGAATTCAGCCGGTTTTCAATTCAAGCCAGAGGCAACCGGACGTCTAGCCACACTGATGAGCTGTGATACAGCGAAACAGTCTGTCTGTGGATGATATATATATATATATATATATATATATATATATATATATATATATATATATATATATATATATATATACCCTGTGAGGGTTAAATTTTCCAAGCCTTCCTTCCTCATTATATGTCCAAGGAATTTCAAATTTTTTATTTCTGATTCTGAGTAGAAGTGTTCTTTGTGTTGCCATTTTCTTTAAAACTTTCTTGTTGCTTCCTTGATCCCTCTATAGAATTATTCCTAATTTGAACTTTCAATGTCAGTTCTCCCACCAGGTAAGGGCATATTTCTTCTTACTGCCTGAACAAGAGATTGAACTCATAATCACTAGGTAACTAGATGCACCTCAGCAATGCTTTTAATCATTATGCCATTTTGTGATGTCAATGAACACTCATTGCCACTTTTGTAATGTCAATGGATACTTGTTGTCACTTTTGTAATGCCCATTGTAGTAGAGACTTTGTAATTGCAGATACAACTATAGCAATGCTGTTGAACAATACTTTTTTTCAGATGCCTTTGAATAACATTTGCACTAATGGTATTTGCTTGATAATACTCACTTGAAAGTAACCACTGAATAATAATCCGTATAGTGATCACTTAGATGTCACGCTAATTCCCATATATACATTTCCTTTACCATCACATGATCTACTTATTCAAAATGGGATCACCTGTGTTTGCTCTCTGGTGATCTGTGTTCAAACTCCAGTGTCGGCAGTGACACTTTATTCCTATATAACAGCCATTATCCTTAAAGTTTAAAATTTCCATAAGGTTATTATGTACGTGAACAGACAATTGAAGGTAGGAGAGTCCAATCATAAATAAACATTGTCCAAATAGAACAGCATATAACTAAAAGTTATGGAATACAAAAGACATGGAAGAAAGCCAGAGGATATGATCACTTCTATCAGACAAACAAAATGGCTTTTCCTTCTCTAAGAGAACTAATGTGTTAAGTTATTGATGAAACAATATATCAAGCTTTAGATAAGAATGACATCAGTTGTCAACTCAATATTTCTGATGATGGTACACCTATTTACTTCAGTCTTAAGAGTAAGACTGATAGATTTAATAAGGTTGAATTGGCAGTTGATCTCAAAAATTGACCTACAATCTGTTGTGAACTGGGGCAAGAAATGACTTGCTGATTTTAACACTTCCAAAACAAAATGCACTGCAAATGGGGAAGAAAGGGATTGTCAGTGGTCTGGAATTAATGCAAGCATTACTGAAAGACTAGGGCTACTATGTGTATAATTATTTTATTGCAGTCATTTGCTACAGAAATGCTTTGTAAATGATTTTACACTAGAAATGTATTGCATTTGAGGAATAGGGAATTGTCTGGAATAAATGCAAGTGCTACTCACAAATATGACTATATTCTATGTATCCTGCATTTCATATTCAGTCATAAATTGTTTAAAAAAGACAAGCAGAGTTTTAAAGTAAATAAATTTTAATGACAAACTATTTCATATTTAGTCTCATACTAAAAAAAAGAAGAAAGAAAATGAATCCCCTAAACTTGTTTTTCATCTATTCTTTTTAAATGTTTAGCTTTGACACAAAGCTTTAGAGAGATAAAAAAAAATACATAAAATAAGTCAAATAAAATTCATTATTATTATAATTTGGCAGTAAAAAAGAAATGTGAAAAATATTTGGCTTTGTGCAATGACTTAATGTCTATGATTCCATGAGAGCCATGACAAGTGCAGTTTATACTGACCTATTGTATTTTCCATACTTGCTGACATTGTAAATAATTGAGCCTCACGTCCTAACAAGATTAAAAAGTTCAGTTCAGTATTTCATTAAAACAAACAATCAATAAGGTCATAAGGCTGGAAGTGGGGAGGGGGGAAGATGATGAAACACAAAAAGGAAGAGAGAAAGAGAAAATATGAATAAAGAACAGGGAACAAAGGGAAGGTGTAGGAAAAATATACAATGGCTGCTATTCAGTCTCAAATGGTTTCTTTCAAATTGCATGTATATCAAGACAATATAAATCTGTTTGGAATTAGAAATAAAAATTCTGCCACCAGACGGGTAAGTTAATTCCATTCATAATAGTGGAGAGAAAGATCAGTCTGCCCTTTAATGAGCTCTGGACTTCAGCAACGTGATCTGTTGACTTTGTATTGCTTTCAATATATCCCCTTAAGTGTTAAATTCTTCAAGCAACCCTTCCTCATTATGCACCCTAGAAATTGTACCTGCCTGTTTTTGATTGTAAGTGTGTATATTTTTCATTCCCATTGTACTAAAAACTTCTTTGCAGCTCACATATTGTATTTATGGTATTCTCAGCACCTTCTATCGAACCACACCTCAGTTGCCTCACGTCTCCTCTTTATCTGCGAGGAAATTGTCCAGCATTCACTGCCATATGGAAGGATTGATATTACATAGCAGTTCAGCACTCTTTTCTTTGTTTCTCTTGCTTCAAGTCTCCTCTTCATCTGTGAAGAAATTGTCCAGCATTCACTGCCATATAAGAGGATTGAGTATTACATAACAGTTCAGCACTCTTTTCTTTGTTTCTAATTAAATTTTCCTATTTCTTAATATTTTGTTTAGATTCAGAAAGGCACCTTTTGCTATTCCAATATACCAACAGATTTCTGTGTCACATTTTCTGCTGTTTGTTGTATCACAGGCCAGATTCTCTGTATTCACTTGATTCTTATATTTTCAATTCATAGTTGACACCTTTGACTGTCTTTTGTTGATAACTTCTTACAGTTAATAGTTAATCCTTTCTTCTCCCTTTCCATTATTACCTTGTCTAGGATTTGTGGTACTGCAACTAGTTGAACTAAAATTTACACATGATGTGTCATTATTGTCGGTAGAGATGAAAGGAAACAGAATAAATTTCAACAAGGCAATATTTTCAGATGTTTGTATATAACAATTGACTGATTAACAAAAGAGAAAATACACTAGTATGTATGTAAAAGAAGGAAAATTAAAAGTTAGCAATTACAAATTGCTTGTGCCGAAATAGCTTGTGCGGGAAACTCGTGGGTCATTTCCCTGTGTGTGGTTGGCTTAGGGTGGCAACTGCATTTATTAAGCGTTATGCAAGTACACTAACTAAAGGATGCCACTCTTGGACGTATGCTGGAGGAAACAGTGGCCAGAGTGCGGTAATCAGATCCTGTTGGTAGAGACTGGTGTGTGAACGGCAATGAAATGACAGTTTGGGTGGATGCAAGCTCTGTGGCTACGGGAGTAGCACTAGAAGTGAATGTGAGCGTCGTGGAAGATGCTTGCTGGTTATGTCCAACTAATGATGCCAAACACATTAATCTTGCTGAACTTGATGCGGTGGTCAAGGGCGTGAATCTTGCCCTACAGTGGCAGGCACCAGTCATGCATGTGGTCACCAGTGGGTGTCTGACACCCTGACAGGAAAGACGCGCGTGAACATGAAGGCGGCGGGTGAAATGCTGATGAGGCGGCGCTTAGAGACACTGCGAGCATTGGTGGAGGAGTACGCACTGACTGTGACTGTGACGTTGGTAAAATCTTGTCAGAACCGCGCTGACAGCCTCACCAGAGTGTCGCAACGCTGGTTAGAGATGCACAAGAAAGGAGGAGAACCGGTGCAAGTGAGTTGTGCCACTGCAATGAGCCAGTTGAACAAACATCAGGTGACCCACATCATGTTAGGCAGCTTCTCAAAGCTTCGTCCAGGATGGACGACATGAATCTAGAACAGATTCTGACCCGAGCAAGGGCTATTATGACGGATGACGAAGGGTACCAGGTATTGGCTGCCGCATCCGTAGAACTACCGTACTCAGAAGCTGAGGTTCCCCCTGCCAAACCTGTTAGCAGAACAATTACCTGCTACAAGTGCTCTGGACCCAACCATATGGTGAAGAATTGTACACAAGGACGTCAGGAGAGGTCAGTGATGCATTCTGTTTTCTTACAGTTCATGTTTAATCCTTTCTTCTCGCTGTCTTTCACTAAGTTCTCTAGGAGTTTTTGTAACTTTCTGTGTCTGCTATCAACACTGTTTCATCTAAATACCTTCTTTTATTAAGATAGTATTTCCCAAAGAAAATATTTTTCTTATCCTCTAATAAATCTTATTAGGTCACCCCCCACCTACCAAAAAATCCCTGAAAATTTTCACACGCCTATGTTAACTGTTATACTGGCCACACCTTCAGTAGGTTTTCTCTGAAATCCCTATTGATATTAATCTTTGGAATTTTTACACCTCCATGGAATTCAATGTTCAAAGAGAACCTTTTTAAATTCCAAAGTTTCATTGATGTTTTATTCATATTTAAGACTTGATTCAACAGAATTAAAGAAATCTAAAATCTATAAATGAGAACTTTATATTTCAAAGCCTCAGTTCCTGTCAGGTCACCAAAATGGAAATTAGTGCTTATATCACAGTGCACTCTTGGAAATAGTTTGGAAGGTGAATGCCATGAAATTTGAAATTGTATTCTTTCATAAGAATACAAGGATTTCAAAAATTCACTTCCAGTCTCAAATGAAGAAAAGGTGTTAATTCACTGAAGATCAGTTTCTCTTGATAAGTTTCAGTTTCTCCAACATAAAATATTTTTAACATATTATGAAAGCCCCCAGTGTTATGATGTGAATTTGAGAAGAAAGAAAAAGAAAGAGAAAGAGAAGAAAAAAGGAAGAGAAGGAGAAAGGAAGAGAAGAAAAAAGGAAGAGAAGGAGAAAGGAAGAGAAGGAGAAAGGAAGAGAAGGAGAAAGGAAGAGAAGGAGAAAGGAAGAGAAGGAGAAAGGAAGAGAAGGAGAAAGGAAGAGAAGGAGAAAGGAAGAGAAGGAGAAAGGAAGAGAAGGAGAAAGGAAGAGAAGGAGAAAGGAAGAGAAGGAGAAAGGAAGAGAAGGAGAAAGGAAGAGAAGGAGAAAGGAAGAGAAGGAGAAAGGAAGAGAAGGAGAAAGGAAGAGAAGGAGAAAGGAAGAGAAGGAGAAAGGAAGAGAAGGAGAAAGGAAGAGAAGGAGAAAGGAAGAGAAGGAGAAAGGAAGAGAAGGAGAAAGGAAGAGAAGGAGAAAGGAAGAGAAGGAGAAAGGAAGAGAAGGAGAAAGGAAGAGAAGGAGAAAGGAAGAGAAGGAGAAAGGAAGAGAAGGAGAAAGGAAGAGAAGGAGAAAGGAAGAGAAGGAGAAAGGAAGAGAAGGAGAAAGGAAGAGAAGGAGAAAGGAAGAGAAGGAGAAAGGAAGAGAAGGAGAAAGGAAGAGAAGGAGAAAGGAAGAGAAGGAGAAAGGAAGAGAAGGAGAAAGGAAGAGAAGGAGAAAGGAAGAGAAGGAGAAAGGAAGAGAAGGAGAAAGGAAGAGAAGGAGAAAGGAAGAGAAGGAGAAAGGAAGAGAAGGAGAAAGGAAGAGAAGGAGAAAGGAAGAGAAGGAGAAAGGAAGAGAAGGAGAAAAGAAAAAAGGAAGAGAAAGAGAAAAGAAAAAAGGAAGAGAAAGAGAAAAGGAAAAAAGGAAGAGAAAGAGAAAAGAAAAAAGGAAGAGAAAGAGAAAAGGAAAAAAGGAAGAGAAAGAGAAAAGGAAAAAAGGAAGAGAAAGAGAAAAGGAAAAAAGGAAGAGAAAGAGAAAAGGAAAAAAGGAAGAGAAAGAGAAAAGGAAAAAAGGAAGAGAAAGAGAAAAGGAAAAAAGGAAGAGAAAGAGAAAAGGATAAAAGGAAAAGAAGAAAAGAAAAGGAAAAAAGGAAGAGAAAAAGAGAAAAGGAAATAAGAGAAGAGAGAGGGAGACAGACACACACACAAGTTTACTGACCATTCCCTTATGTCAAGATGCCCAGGTGAGAAACACTACCTACCTTGCAACAAGGAGAGGGCATAGTAAAATGCAACCGTAGTATTGTCTATCTCTTACAGAAATAATTAATCCCTTACCAGATCAGATGTGAGCAATCTGTCAGTTATGCTACTGTAATGGCCTCTGGCCAAGATCTTCAGTACCCAACTTCCTGGTATTCAGGGCAGGTAACAAAATACACTTAAATTCAGCATCAATTCAGCAGATTACCTGCATATAAAATGATAAAAATTGGACTTCTGCAACACTTGCATTGTTCTTGAAATGTCAATATTGAAACAATCTACTTTACCGCCACTTGAATGTAAGTTCTTTCATACTAAAATCTAGAAGAGTACCAATAACAAAAATATCAATTATTTAGTCATACTAGTGAAGCTGTTAAGTAATTTCTATTTGGGGAACCAATTGTAATGTCAACCGTTTCATCCTAACTGCTAATCATACATAGCAGTTAAGAATATACATTTACAGCACACCTTAGCTTTTGCATAGCAAGTCGATTAAATGGAAGGATTCAAAGAACATTTTTTTTAATCGATTCATCACAAGCAAGGTGATAAAGCCACTAAGATGCAAGTGGCTACTCGATGTGAAAGAGAAGGAAAGGACTTTAGAAAGAACCAGAAACCCAAGATAAACCTCTACTCTTGTTCAAAAGACCAGGGAGGAGTGTAAACTGGGTGATAGGAGAACCTATCTTTTTGTTTTTCTTCGTTTTAATCATTTCACTCCAATCAAGGTGGGAATGCCACTAGTATGCAGGGGGTTATAGGAAGTGAAAGTCAAAAGAGAAGACTAAGTATAGGGAGGATTGAGAAAAGGACAAAAGATGAACAGGATTCAAGAAGATGGAGATTGATGTTGCATTTAAATTTTGGAAGAGTGTAGTTATCAGGGAAGCAAGTAAAAGAGAAGGGTGTTTCTCATGTGGGAAGTGCAAAAAAAAGAAATTGTTGGAGTAGAAGTGGCACTTACATTTGGCTATTTCAACAGTAAAAGGGTGGGACCTAGTTGCCAATCTAGTAGCACACTTCAATTCATGTAGTTGGGGCACCAGGCAAAAAAAGCTAATCCTATTATTATGTGAAATAATGTTATTGGAGTTCAAGTAAGGGAAGATCGTAATAGAGGCATTTAAGAAAATATGTCGTATTTGTGTTCAAGGAAGTAGGAAATTGATTTGCAAATTTTCATTCTGGAGAAACGTTATTGAAAGATAAACCCAGACTGTGGCATTCATTTGACTTCGATGATGAAGCTCTGAGGTAATTAATGGGAAGCAATCCATGACAAAGTGTTCAGGAATTAGTAGAGATATTAAAACACATTACAATCTACCATTTGCTGACACTTAGAAAAGATAAGGAAAGCCAGTAAGCTGGATGTTTCAGTTCTATACACTCCTTGTGAAAAGAACAAAGCAGGTCATTTATCCATAGCAAAAAGTCTGTTTTCACAATAGAGTAATAAATCATTGCTTAAATAAATAACAGGCAATGAGAAATGGGTTACATATAACATTAAATGCAAAAAGGAAGTGGACAAAGAAGGATAAATCTCCACAACCAATATCAAAAACTGAGCTCTATGGAAGAGAGATAATGTTGTGTGGGTGGTGTTTTATTCGTTTAGAGTTCTGAAAACACAATGAAATGCTAAATGCACATTTATACGTCCAGTATCTGCAACCTGTCCATGAAAATTTAGTTGAAAAGTTTTTGTATGGAGATAACTTATTCTGAGGAAAACCAAATTCTAGTGGTCATCAAAAAAACATTTCAAACTTTTTCTGAAAGCAAATTTCAGACTAGCAACAAAATTCTTTGGTCTAGAACAAGATCTGCAACATTTACTTCAAGACAAGTCCTGGAAAATATTTTCAAAGTTTGCAAACTTCCAGCTGCGTGCTCTGGATTAGATTTGTACAAAATCTCACAGCATTTATTTTTTTTTTTTAATAAAATCTTTTATTCAAAATATCATTAAGTCAGTCATTAAAATATTTGACATGGCTTTCTATGACCTTATTTTTGTATTTTTTTTTTTTTAAATGCCATGTCTCATCTGGACATTGGCAGTTGTAACTCTCCACAGATTTTTTTTTTTTTTTTTTTTTTAATCTATGAATTGTTATAATCTTGGGTAACAGTGGTTTCCCATTGCCCTCCCCATAATTTGGAATTCAGAGTTTTAATTCTCAGACTTGTTGCTTCCCAAGCCTAGAGTGCTCAGTCTACCCTACTATTGAACCCATAGTTGGTAGGGTGAAGACAGACATTCATGCCTTTCTCTAAGGGCATTTGATAACCTTTCAGTTAAATTGCGTATTCCATCGCATTGGGTTCATGTAGAAGTTTCTGGCGTTCTTAATAAAAATCTTTTATTCATACCCAGTTATCAGAAATATTTTCTTTGACTTTCTATACCAACTTTTAAGATAATTTGCCAGTGAAACAGCCTGTCACCTCTGAGTGTTGACTTCAATGTTCATTTTTATATTTACATACGCTCTATCTCTGATAATGAGCACTTTATCCCATAAATATTGCACATCTTAAAACTATATATATATATATATATATATATATATATATTCTGGATATTAGACGTAACAAAGTTGGTTGGTAGTATTATGTATCTGTTTTCATGTAATTTACTATTGTGGATTATGTTATTAGTTTTGTTTCGATTGTATATTTTGTATGCCTTTCTTCTTGCGTTATGGATGAAATGATATGGGTATCGTAGGTTTTTGAATGTATTTTCTATGTATGTTTCTTCTTTAAGTAAATATTGGGGACTACAGATTCTTAATGCTCTTAGATAGAAACCTATAATAATTCCAGATTTAATTTAAAGTAATAAAATACTATTATTTTTTCCCAAGCTGGTGTTGCGCGTGACTAAAAAAAAGAAAGAAAATTAGTTACTTTTAAAAATGTTAGCATTTACGTTCTTTGCTTTAAGTTTCCGAGTCGAAAGATATAATCCTTCAGAATGAGTAGAAAATAAAAAGATTTGTTTTTTATGCATGTGTTCTCAGTGCTGACAATATATTACAAAATTGGAGTATATGATCCCGACAGAGTTACAAATTATCGACAAGTGGAAAATGTTAAAATATGTAATTTTAAAAAAAAGAATAATTATCACACAGCAAATAAGCTCTGTGCTGGGTGGAAAAATTGAATGAAATAAATTTAATCATGCTGACACCCACACTTGGTAGACATGGGTGCAATGGTTGAGAGTTTTCACAAGCAGTGAAAAGCTGAGTAAACTGGAAATAATTAACTGAGATTGCATAAAAGAAAGTAGTGGGGATTATTGAAACCTTATAAAAAGATATTTGGAGAAGTAATTGCAATGTTATTATCACCCTTTTTAAACAGGATAATTGCTTAAATTGCCGCATGACGTGTCTACAAATAGCAGCCGTGTGATGGTAGGCAAGGAGAAAGACTTTTTAGTTGATTCTTTTAAACTGAATTTTTTGGCAAGCTTGGACCTTTGTGCCTGAAAAAAAAAAAAAAAGTGTCAAAAGGACGGTTTTTCCCTTGACACAACTATTATTTTAACTACCTTCACTCCTTGGCAATGTTTGCTGTTTTAAAAAGCAATGGTTAGAATTGTAATAACCTGAATGTATGATGAAAATGAATTTATAACAAAAATATTACACACTATTTATTAGATTTACAAGAATAATTTTATATATACAACATTCTAAATACTAATACAATTAAAACTAATGCAAGGCAATATCATCAATTTATAAAGAAATAAATAGGAAAACAATTTTTTTTATAAATTTATAAACATGTGAACCAACTAGGAGGCAATACTTATTTACCATTTTATAAAGTTTGAATCAATTGGCAATTAGTCGATGTTTTGCCAACCATTCCAATAAATAATATAAATAAACAATCTAATAAATAAATAGTATTTATTTTTATTGTCACTTCTTAAGAACAAAGAAAATGTATAAATTCACTTAGGTCATATGTTTAGGTTTTATTTCTAATCATTGATTTTTAAAACAATAAACATTGCTGAGTGATGGTAGTTAAAATAATAGCAGTGTCAAGGGAAAAAACTGTCTTTTTTGCAGGCACAAAGGTCCAAGTTTGCTGACTGTTTCTCAGTATTGGTAAGGATCTGTTGTAAATGTCCTAATTAGAAGACGAAAATCTTTCTTTATGTGCTGTGTCCCCGCGGGACACAGGCGATCATGAGTCTCCACGATTTCCTGCCCTTTGTAGCTCTTAATAAATTTTGTCTTTTCGTTATTCATCCTAAACCCTGTTCTGCCATTCATTTACTTAACCTCATCAAGTATGTTATGTGCTGTTTTCTTCTGGCCCTAAATCTGTCCTGTGTGTATCAGATTTTTCGAGCCCTTCTTCCTCGTTATGCGCCTCGTAAATTTCAACTGTCTCTTCCTGATGTTAAGTATAAGTTTCCTTTTTCTCTAAAACCTTCTTGTTCACATATTCGGTCCACCATATCCTCAGCATCCTTCTGTAGAACCACATTTCTGTTGCTTCCAATCTCTTTTTCATCTGCGAGAAGATTGTTCAGCATTCACTGCCATACAAGAACAGTTCAGTACTCTTTTCTTTGTTTCTAATAAAATTTTTCTGTTTTTGAATATTTTGCTTAGTTTTTGCAATACATTCTGGGCTATATCCCAATGTGCTTTTCAATTTCAGTGTCACTTTCCCTCCCCTGTTAAAATACTTTTTAGATATTTAAATTTTTGCACTTGTTTGATTTTGCTATCTCCAATTTATTATTTGCATGTTGAGCTGTCCCTTTTGCTGACAACCATGCATCTTGTCTTCTTGCAAGAAGGCAGAATGCCAGTCTAGTACTGTGCTTGACTTCATAAAGTTAACATACCTAAGAGGAAAGCTCCTCAGAACAATTATCATGAAAATACTTATAGAAAAAGTACAAATACAATTTCCACATTTCATGCTGAACCATAAACAGGTTTTACTTTTTATTTTAAATGGACTGTAAATGGGAAAATATAAAGACAAACTGATGGCGTTCTAGAACTTGACCTTTCTGGGAAGTCGTGTCAGCTGAGAAGAGAGGAAGAAGGGTGAAGGAATAGTTGGATGATGCACCACAAATGAATATACATACATCCCTGTAAAAAAAACGGGTCAGACAGTGACATTCTGCTTATCAGAAAAGGTCTCAGCAGAATATAAAATAGAGACATGAATCTGGCACTGATAGGTACAGGAGGAGGAGGAAGATTTAGGCAGAGGTCAGTGGAAACTGCACTTGCAAGAAAATGATTATTAAACTAACAATTATAATGGATTATATAGACTGGATGACAAGCAGAGTTTACTGAGTGTGTGTGTGTGTCTGTATATATATATATATATATATATATATATATATATAGCATAATGAGAAGCCACGTATACTTTCTTAATATGTATATAATATAGAAAAAACAACTGAAAAGTTGCAAATTAAAAAAAATTGAATGTTTTTTGTGAATGTTTTTATTTATATTTATATATATATATATATATATATATATATATATATATATATATATATATTTGATATTTCAGATCTTCTATATTATATAGGGTGACCCCAAAAAACGGGAATTTTTGAAGTGCGTATTGCCAGACATGAGCAGGTGGCAACACTGCGAGACAGTGACCTTGAGCAAGTAAACATTTCGCCATTTTAGTAACAAGAATGAAATTCACAATATCTCAGCTGAGATGTTGCATCAGTAAATAGGGGTCTCAACAGCAGATTTCAAGAATGCATTCGTACAGGAGGACGCCATCTACAGGACAATTTTAAAAAAATGAAAATTCCATCATTGTTTCTTAAATGGCATGTTTTAAGGTTTCAATTACTATGAATTAAATATTTTCCTTCCATCACTCTTGGTTTTATTGGATTGTTAAAAAGTTCCCATTTTTTGGGGTTACCCTATATATATAAAATATAGTTTTAAGGTATATTATATTAATAGTTTAAAGTGTTTAATATTCATGGATAGAGCATATGTAAATATAAAATGGACATAGAAGTCAACACCCAGAGGTGACAGTCTGTTTCATGCTAAATGCAATCAATCATCAGGCCATGTGAGTTATGTTTTTGCTCAACTTTTTATATGTACAGGTCAGGTTTGTTTATTATTTTCTTAGTTTATTTAATTATTTGTTTGGATTAATTTATTTTCTTGTTTCTGTTTATCTTATTTATTTTCATTTATTCTTGTTTGTTTTCAGTTTGATTTTTAAGTAATGTAGCAACAGTTTGTTTTCATGCCTGCATTTTGAGAGGAGTTCTGATAGTTTATTTAGTAATTTGTATTGGTCTGAGAAGGTAATTATAGCTAAGTTTTCGTCCAAGCTGAGTTTGGACTGATTGTTATAGGCTGATGTTCTTTTCCTCATCTTCCATGGTATTTTTGGTATAATTTGTTTTTTGTTTTTAATCTCCCAGATATGTTGAGAAAGCATAGTGCTGTTCGTGTATTTACTATTTGTAAAGGAAGTTTTGTGTGCATAGTTTCTTTCTTTCCAGGGTCCTTCAGTTACTCCTATGTATATTTTTTCTTTATTATCAGCTGATTTTTTACAGTTACAATTATATTGTTCTGAAAGCAGCTGCCATTTAAGGGATGTGCTATTTCTAAGTAGGAGCAGTCCATTGCCACAGTAGTAGGGAAGAGGAAGAGACATATTCTACAACAGTGTATGTGTATGTATATATATATATATATTACTTATGTATGCACCGATTATATATACAGACATATTTTACATGCAAACATATCTACATACACATTTTATACTTCGACATGCACACATTATACATACATACATTTTATACTTACATATACCCATATGCCTATCTACAGGGTGCGACGGATAAATTGTCACAATTTTATATTTTTAATTTCATACATGCATGCTGTTTGTTTTTGATTTTGTCAACTGCACAGTACAGTAGGGTCAGTTGGGCACCATCTGTGAGAAAAAGAACACAGTGATGCAATTCCCTCCACCAGAAATTTGGAAATGCCATGTTGTACTGCTTGGTATTTGTGCCAGAAGCTTCAATACAAACATTTCAGAGTGTTTGGGCATCTATCTGTGGACAGTGCAGAAGATTTGGAAAGAGTTGGAGGAGTCTAATGATGATTACGAAGGTATGGCAGCTTGCAAAACTCACTTTTTGATCGTTCTTATAAGAAGAAAACTACCAAATTTGTTGATGAAGTAGTGCTGTCCTGGCTCAAGAGGATGGCTGCTGGAAGACCTTATGTCTGGCAACAGGAC
>OZ038514.1:34821996-34971996 GCA_964036315.1 Acanthosepion esculentum
GTGTTTCCAAAACATTACAAATTGCATAGTTCAAGATATTTCAAAATGTCTCAAGCAGCAAGGTTTGTATGGTTCAAAATCCAAGCTCTATTTTCTATAGAAGTTGGAAGAAGTATTTTCTTTTCTTCAGATATCCTATTATTTGGGTAGTAGGTACATTTTCGAAGAGCATGTTAAGATTTTGTGCTTAGTAATAGTTGCTACATATTTTTTTTGTACTTCTTTCATTCTATCAAGATATGTTTGACTGTGAGAAATTGATTGCAGTGGGTACACCGAAAAATATGGATCACATTGCAAATATTTGCCACACAGACCATAAAGTCTGGATTTGTCACCTCCTGACTTGTTTCTTTGGGCTGATGAAAGTTGGACAAGACTTCCTTGAAAATGTTATTGTCACAGCTGTTGTCAAAAAGTAGATCACCTCTGTCAGCACATACTTTTCATGAACACAGAATGCAAAGTCTTATCCATCATAGATTAAAAAAAAAGAAGTTATTGTGCTCTCTGAAAATGGAGTAATGGATAGCGGCTCGGATTGAGGAATCGGAGAGCTGAGTTGGAATTCCAGTCAAATCCATTACATTCACTTATGTGCTAATACCCTTGGGAATGGTATGAATCCTCTTTTTCTAACCACCCCCTTATGGGTAAATAGCAGGACAGAACGGGTTCTATAGCCTTGGTTGGCAACTAGTCTACTGCAGAAAGAAATGGCAACCTACTGCGGGAAAAAATCTGCCTTGTCAGTCATGTATCGAAAGATACACGATTGCTTAAGCATGTATGACGCATGGCACATAACTGACTGATCTCTGAAAATAAATAGGAAGTGTAACCCTCACAGCATCCTATTATATATAAGTAGTAGTAATGGAAATTTCCTTGCACAAACCAAATGAGCAAACATTAGATTTTGCAATTCCTTCCTGGTTGGCCTGAGAACTTGCCAACATGCAGACAAAGGTTTAGTTGATTTTGTTTAGCAGTATATCATCCTCTATGGGTTATTTATTGCCGAAATGTAAATATTTTGTATGCAATTTTATGGCTTCAACTAAATCTATTTTCAATGCAATTGTATGATAGATAGATAGGTCAGTTGGCTGGTTGATTTTTGTTTATTTTTAATTGAATGTATGGGTTGTGTTATATATGTATTTGACGTTATAGGAATGGTTTATTTTCCAAACACAGTCAGCTTGTTGTGGCAATGTTCATAATTAATCTTTTTTATTTACATGTGCATAAAAACCACACACATTGTTAAAAATAAAAAAATAAAAATTACCCTTGATAATGGCTAAAAGAACAGCTGAAAGCACTCAGATATGCAGAACTTTTAGACAGTTTTTACACATTTTGCGTCCAGAAAAGAAAACACTTGTACGAACATAGGAAAAATTAAATAAAAAGGTTAATTGTAGTGACTTGTCAGTAGCCTTTAATGAAACTTGTATAAAAGAGATTGTTGTTCAAATACACAATATATATATATATATATATATATATATATTCTTATATAAGAGTGCTTTATTTTAAATGCTTTTAAAAGATATTTTTAATTCAGGTTTCTTGCGTAGTGATTTTTCATTTTGAAAATGAAATTTGCTAACTTTGAAAAATTGTCAAGCTAGAAACAGGTGATTATTTTTGCCAAGCGAAATGTTAGTCCTGCCAATGCAAGTTGAATTTCTTGGTTGTGTAGTCATATCCTTCTATGGCAACACCTAAAACAATTTTGACTGAAATTGAGAGCCAGGCTACTGCAATTTCAAGTATATAGAACTAATATATAAAATGCTATATTTTGCGGGGGATTTCATATTTGTAAATGATGCAGAGTGAAAAATGTTAATGGATAATTGTATGCGTGCAGACACACACACACGCACACACAATATAAATAATTTTTTAAGTAAGCTGGAAAATGATTTTCAGTCATAGCAATAGACCTTTGCAATGATAAATTACTATTTTTCATTTCTACTCTCATTGTCTCAATGACTTATATTTACACCACCACCAAAGAGATTTATAAATTAAAAAAAAAACAAACAAACTTGCAAAGCATCTACACCACATACAAAGTCTGATTAAAACCATTTCACAGCACACGTAACATTGCAAATAGGTACATACAAAAGAAATCAAGATTCTTTTCTATATGTAAAACACAAAGGACTAATGTAGCTCTACTTATCCCCACCCAAAATATTGACCGCAGTCAATCATCTGATTTTAGGTTGTGAGATGTAATCCCCAACTGTAAGCAAATTAATGCTTTAATCTCAACTCAATGTTATTGTTAACGAAAATGAAGTTTAAAAAGGTGTTTTTTGGCTTTTAATTTTTAAGAAGGAACATTATCAATGAGCTAGGCATAGGCTCACTGAATCAAGAAGGGTGGTGGGCAGAAACAAGGTAAGCAAGACAAATATATACTTTGTTTAAATGGTGTGAAATTAATTGAACAAGACATATCGGAGAATTAGTAACAAGAGAGAGTGAAAGAGAACCAAAAAGGGAGATAGAGGTTAAGATCAACACTCAAAACAAATCCTGTAATTGTACTAAAATTAAATCAAACATCTGAACAAGTTTAATGAAGCTTACACATGCATAATGATTCCATTTAAACCTATTTAGTTAGAATATAGCTATTCTCTATTAAAATCTTTCACTTTTACTACTGTAATAAGGCCAATCCTCATTGGGTGCCTCCTCTTTGACAACGAAATTTAACAATGCTTAGTAAATACTCATGTGCCATAGGTATTTGGGATTTCCATTCAAGGGATGATATGGATGGCCTGGAAACACATTCCAAAATGTCAGCAACGGACCACTTAAATGAAACAGGAGAAAATAATTCACATGAATTCTAAATAGTAAATGCTACAAACTGGGATCATTGAGGAGACAAATTAACACTTCGGCTTGTGTGTCTTGTGTGGATGGTGCAATGGATAGTGGCTTAGAATGAGAAATCAGAGATCCGAGTTCAAATTCCAGTTGAGGTCATTACATCCACTTATGTGCAAAGATAGGGATGAATCTATCTCCTCCTCCAGCTTTGGGTCAAATAGTAAAACTTGTATCTAGAAAAACTGTTATTCTCAAAAAAAAAAAAAAAAAAAAAAATTAAAGCAATATTCACTCGAAAAAAAAAAAAAAAATATGTTTTGGATTTAAATAAACCAAAAAGTTAATAAGCCATATAAAACAAATCAATTATGTATTTTTTTTAACACCATTGTTCAACACTTCACAGACAGTTCTTCTGAGTAAGACCTCCCATAGCGGAGAACATGATTAAGAACTGTGTGTATGCCATCCCATGCAGCTGTGGTAAGAAATACAAAGGAGAAACAGGCTGACTCCTTAAGATAAGACTGCAGTAACACTGTAAAGCATTAACACAAGGGGAAATAGAAAAATCAGGGGTGATTGATCACATATGGAGGGACAAAGGAAGATCCCCCCACCCACGGTGGGATGAGGTTGAAATAATGTCACTGGAAAATCTGAAAATTTAAGGAATCAGCACATATGCTAGGCCACAAAGATCTCCTAAGATAGCCATGCATAGACGTGAATACAATATGCAAACCAGTAATATGGAGTGCTAGAGAAAAACAATAACAACAACTGATGTTAAATCACAATCTGGAGGGCAGGGGAAACGGTCAAAAGCTGGGGGTGTAAAATGCACCACTAATCAATAAGGTTCCACGCTCGCAGTGAAACTTCTACACACTCTGGTCCAAACAAACACTGTACTCTAGGAGTTTGCTCCTCATCTGATTGTGCAATCCACTATTTATTATTATTTCCAATCACACATGCAAATGACTGCTAGTATTAAAAAGAGTAGTATCACATATGCATATTGGGACGATTGCAAATGGCCACTCTTTGTTCCCACGTGATGTCAGCCATGTTGAATTTACACGCCAAACAGGTACGTGCTCACTTCACCTGGTGAGGTAAGTGTATTCTATTCTGATATGAGCTCTGGTAAAAAACAATTACTGAGATATTAGGTTTATGAGTCCCAAAAATTCACATACTGATGTCCTCAAGGACACATGGATAAAATGGTGGTTGAATCCAGTGACTTGACCCAAGGAGTTGTGAGTTCAGTACATGGCTACAGCAGAGGTAAACAAAAAAAAAAAAAAAAAAAAAAAAGGGTGATAACTGATACTGAGATATCCAGAAGAGGCATGGCATATGGAACCAGAACAATCTAGGCCAGTGAACAAAATTTTAATCACTTGTAAAGGGCTGGAGAGTACAACAGTCAAAATGTTGTGAATATGGCAGCAAAGATGAGGACAACAGTCCAAACAAGGTAAATAGTGTAAATAATTACAATAAGTCATCTCAAAAATATAGATGTTTTGTTTTTAACTTAAAGTATTTTAACAGTTATTAAATAGAAAGTGAAGTTATGCCAAACCAAAAGAACAGATTTTCAACACTATTAGAGCTTGGAAAACCAGATTATTGGATCTCCATGCCTGATATTTTAAAGATGATTTCTGAATAAGTATTAATTAAATGACTGGATCAAATTTAAATGGTTAGTGTTTATACAACTAGTTCTATCTAAAACTAAGATTTAAATCATTTTCAATTAACACTTAGCTAATCATTTCGCCAGCCATTTTCAGGGGTACTATGTAAGTGAATACAGTGTAACCCGGATATAAGAGAGTTGTCGGGACCGGATAAGAAGTCTCTTATATCCGGGTTTGGTCTATTTTGTTTAGGTTAACACAGGCTCTAATTTGGGACCATAGAAAATCTCTCTTATATCCGGGTTACACTGTAATTGTAAACATAAAGGTAAATCAAAAAGAAAAGGCAATTTTCAATACAACACCTTTATTTCCACTGATGAAGAACAAATGCATGTCACTTTTCCGATATTTTTCCCTTCTGCACAGTGATGCACTTCTGATATTGTTCAATGAAATTCTTCATCCATTCACAAAGCCACATCTGCACCACTTGCATGTTTGGGCACCCAAACTTTATGGTACCCCCAAGTCATCATGCACTATGGCTTGTGCAGATCCATAGCTGGTGCATGCCATTGCTGCCACTTCTGACAATGTGATTTGTTGGTCTTTCCTGATCAAAGCATCTGAATGTGTTCTTCCATGCTCGATGCTGATGGGCCATCAGATTGGCTTTCGTCTGTTACACTTTTTCTTCCAGTTTTAAAGCGTTCTACCCAGTCATATGTCTTTTGTTGATTTATAGTACATACGTCATACTGTGCCAATATCCAGTGATAGATTTCCTGGTTTGACCCCCTCTGCCCGCAAATGTCGGTCCTTGATAGTGCAATTGCTGAGTAGAGAATCTAAATGTCTGAACTCTTGGCTCCCTGCCACTTGACTGAACAATGGAATGCTGTGTGCAGTTAGCTACCAGTCATCCCATGTGTCAGTGCCTCCTTGTTTTTACTATACAATTTCAAAATTGCCTTTATCTCCTGATTTATCCGTGCATATATTCCTTTGTCTCTATGAATTCTGAGCTTAATAAATGACAGATTTTCTTTAAAAGTAAATTCTATAGATGTCTATATCCATTTTTGTTAATGCAGAATATATATATGTGAATAAATACTCACTAAGAATGGTCACTCAGTCAGTTATGTGCCATGCGTGATACACTCTAAGGCAATCATGTATCTTTCAATACATGAATGATGAGGCAGATTTTTTTCCCCACAGTAGGTTGCCATTTCTTTCTGCAGTATCCCAGTTGCCATCCAAGGTTATAGAACCCAGTCTGTCTTGCTATTTACCCATATCTGGGGGGGGGGGGGGGTAAGAAGAGGATTCATCCCTTTCCCAAGGGTATTAGCATGTAAGTGAATATCAGTCCGTTATGTGCCATGCATGATACACGCTTAGGCGATCATGTATCTTTCGATACATGACTGACGAGGCAGGTTTTTTCCCTCAGTAGGTTTCCATTTTTTCTGCGGGAGCATCCAAGGCTATAGAACCCAGTCTGTCCTGCTATTTACTCATAGCTAAGGGGAGAAGAGGGTCCATCCCTTTCCCAAGGGTATTAGCACGTAAGTGAATATCAGTCAGTTATGTGCCATGCGTGATACACACTTAGGCAATCATGTATCATTCGATACATGAAAAACTGAGGCAGATTTTTTCCCCCCTACAGTAGGTTGCCATTTCTTTCTGCAGTAAACCAGTTGCCATCCAAGGCTATAGAACCTGGTCGCGGGGGGGGGGGGGGATTCATACCTTTCCCAAGGGTATTAGCACATAAGCGATTGTAATGGATTATATAAATGGTTAGCAGAACAGGGATAGCAAAAGCTACATTTACTAAGAGCTACAAAGAAAGGATAGGAAATTGTGGAGAGCCATGATTGCCCACGTCCTGAAGAGACATGGCACATAGAAAAATTGCTTCATAATTATTGGGCTAAAAACAGAACTTGAAAAACAATTGATAAAGAGAACAACATACTGCTGTCAGGTTCACATGGTCAGTGTACAATCAAGCTAACCAGAAACAAACCAGAATGTACACAAAGAAAATGTTCTTATTTGTAAAGATAAACTTTGTTGGTGTTTGGCAATCAAAGAAAATGAATCAAAGAATCAAATGAAATGAATCAAAGAAAAGCAACAAGTCATTGAGCATTTTGGAATTTGGGTGGCAGAATAACCATTCAGATCCTGAGTTTTCTCCAAGCAAGTTGCACCTTAAATGAGAGAGTCTCTATACCAGTATTTCTCAACCTTTTTAAGCAACGACACACCTAGGAGCAAATGAAAATATAGCATACTTAGCAAAATTTTAAAGAGGGTATATATTTATTTTAAATCAAATGTTATATAAACTATCGATTAAAAAAAAAAAATAAACACGCAATATATGAACTTTATTTCAATGTTTTTATTCAACTATTTGTAAAAGTTTTAAAACCTGTGACTGGTGTTTGTTCGCGATTTCTTCAATGTTTGGTCGAATGTACAATAAGCAGATCTCTTCTTCAGTTGAGCGCTATCTTTCTCGCTTCATAATTTTTTAATTTTTATGTTAGTGTTGGGAAGCCTAATTCACATCAATAATGTAGAAGACTGCAGTAAAACGGATAAAGACTTTTTTTTTCTAATAAAATGTTTAAAGACTTATTCATTTATTCAAATACTAACGCTGTACCATTACTATTTCCACACACATATTGTATTGCCGCGACAGGAAGCGTGGCACACTAGTGTGCCGCGGCACGGCGGTTGAAAATTACTGCTCTATTCTTTAAAATTTAAATTAATTAAATTAATTTGAAATTAAACGTTTATTGGGTCTCAAGTTAACTCCAGACCACAAGAGATAACTAAAAAGTTAAAAAAAAGATAAACATTTTAGAAGTACAAAACATCTTATGGCGAACCATGTTATTGTTAAATGTCAATGATCACCTACCTCTTGAAGTGACACGGCACTAGAAAAATGTATGCCGTGGGAATATTTCTATGAGCTCTAAATGAATCGAAAGCAACTTAATAAAAATGTATTTGGGCATTTTTCTTCAGACTGATTAAATCACATTTTGTACTAATGGTAACAGTTTAAAAACAAATCATAATGCAGTTGGGACAACATTTTTCGCTTTTTTATTTAAATCTATGTTTTCCAAATATAAAAAAATGGCTCAGAATATGAAGTTAGTTAAAGAAATTTAAGGGAGATAATTCAAATCATGGTATGCAGAAAATGTTTGAAACGCTAAAACATAAATGCATATAAAATTAAAAATATAGTTAGAGCGAAATTGAGATAAAAATTCTTCTGTGGTAATTTGTTCTTCTGTTTTACAACGGATTCTTGTTTACTATATATATTTATTATTTACCAATTTAAAAAAAAAAAAAATTAAAAAAAAAACTTGAAAAGGCGTGTTGCGTGTATGATGAAATAATATACACTGATAAATAAACACGACACTCCCAACCCAATAAGAGAATAAGTAATTTAATTGTTTTGTCTTAAGTGCACTGAAACACTAATATTACTTAACTAAGTAGTAACTTAACTACTAACTTGAAGTAATTTTTAAAAAACGATTTTAAAAATAAAACCAGTTCTTAGAAATATATACTTGCGTAATTAAAAAAAAAACGATTAAAAATTTAGTAGTGCAATAAAACGTAAAGCTAAAAATAAAAAAGAACACGAAAAAAAAAAAATTTATTGAAAATGCTGAAAAAAATAAACTGAAACATTTACAAAAATTTTATATCATGGTTCGAGTACTAGTGTAAGGCATTCTATTTCTTGTGAAAAAAAAATAAAAACAAAAATTCACCTTTTTAAAAATAAAAATCTTTCATGAAAGTAAGAGTAAAAAAGGTTTTTTTCTCTTTCAGATTATTCAAGTAAGAATTATTAACAGTTTTTAAAAATAAACAAATTTGAAATAATCGAAAAAAGAAAAATGTCACAGTAATGTCCAGGTGGGGGATATTTTCGACACTTCAAATTTAATTCATTTTTTTTAAGAGAAAAATACTGAAGGAAATTATAAGACCCTAAAAGCTGATGAACTTAAAAAGAAAAAAAAATCTCGATTCCAATAACCAATATTGGACATAAACAGAAAATGAAAATATGGATCTGAAAAATGAACATAACGAAATAATACTTCTAGGATTCTATAAATATATCATAAATTTGCTTTAATTAAGTGAATCAATTAAAAACTAAAAAGTGATGAATTTAAAATAGATTAAATAAAAAAACGTTATTTAAAAAGGTAAACGTCATTTATTGTCAAAAGAGAGTTATGAAATAGAAAGTATTTAAACAGCTGGAAACAAAGAAAAGATATACAATTTAAATAGGTTCAAACGGCATTTCGCATTTTGTTGATATTTTTAAGTAAGCAAGTACAAAAAAATGTCATGTGCTTTGAAAACAAGATATCAAATAATATACACAAGTGTGGGATTGTACAAGTTTCACTTTGAAAATGACACAATATTGATTAGGCTTGAACATTTCAGACCAAAACATTAAGAAGAATTAATTCGTTGGCTGCTTAAACGTCTCGGTCTGAGAATAATGAATATAAGTTAATAATTCTTGACCAAAATCAAAAGTTAATGTTTATTTTTTCCTTACCGGATTCAGCTAAAATCCTTTCCCTGGTCGGCAAATCTGACGTGTCTGAACCAATATCTGCCATACTGCCTCAATCAACTTCCGGGGTTTCGACTTCCGGAATCTAAAATGCCGATTGATTTTTTTTTCTTCTCTCAGTTAGATCCTGTTACTTAGCAAAAATGATCTTGCAAGAATAAATACATTCAGTTATATTTACACATCTGACTTGAAAAAGTGATAAGGAATTAGGACATCTTCGCTTCATAATACTATTCATTTAAAAAAATATATAATTATCTCATTTTTTTCTACGAACTAAACTAGTGATCACTTAGTTATCGAAAATTAATTTAATTTATTGCTTCTTCTTTTTTTAGTATTTTTAAAAATATTTCCAGGGTAACGATAGCATTTTCTTCTGTTAGTATCAGTGTTTAGATTCTAACTAAATTAAAGCGTTTTGTGATTTGTTTTTAAAAACGAGAAAATCGGTTTGACTTTTTTTTATTATACAAACAAAACAACTTTTTTTAATAACTAACTTAACTATTTTCTTAATAAAGTGTTTTTTTAATTAAAGTCAAATGGATTAAAAAGAGAATATACTTTTCCTCGCCGTTTTTTTTAATTAGATTATTCGGGGATTTCATTTTTAATTCATTATCGATGGAGGGGATAGTTTAGGTCACATAGACAAACCAAAAATGTAGTTTTAATGAAAGCAAACATGTCGGGTTTCTTTTCAATTTTCAGTGTATATAGCGAAAGAAAAAAACTTTCGTTCCAGTATCCTCACTTTTTATGGTAGTTTTACGTAACAAGTTTTGGTTTGTTTCGTAAAAAAGTTTCATTAAAAAATATTAAGGATTTGCCTTCCACTGAGGAGAGGCACTTGTTCATTTTTTTCCTTCATTATTTAAATGACATTTTTATAAAAGTTTCTAACTTCCTTTTGTATGACATTTTAATGAACATTTTCATTACTTTTTAAATTTAAATTGTTTCAGAACGTTTATTCAAATTGTTAGCTATCTTCAGTTTTCTTTTTCCTATGAAAAATTGATCCAGCATCTAAGGCGTATTTTAAATTTGTTGCATAGGAAATAAAAAAAAAAATGTGTTCAAATTTATAAAAAACAAAACTCCTCTATAATTCGGGGACTATATCCAAATTAAAAATGATAACGTTGTTAGCCAGTGCGAACATGTGTTATAGTTAACAAAATAATGTGAATAAAAAATAATTCTCTTTAAAGGACACCAAAGGAAGGTTAGAAATCGCACCAAACAAAATAGTGACCAACACCGTAAAAAAATAAATGCAACTGATAGAATAATTAATAATAAATAAAGAAGTGTACAATGGGTTTTTACCAAAACCCAAACAGGAATAACCCAAATGTGGCTTTTGAAATAATTTTTTTTTATTGAGCAGTAAATTTTCATAATCAACTTAGAACATTTTTTTCAATAAAAGATAATCTAATCAATTAACCTTTCATTATGTAATCCATTGTATTTGTTTAATTTGAGTTGTAATCAGATATAATTTTTCGTTACGTATTTCGTGTACAAGAGTTTCGATTTCACAATTTGTCATAATCATTACCATGGAAACGTGTATACAAAATGAATGTTTTAAAAATAAGATCTTTTTGGAAGAGAAGTGAGTGGAAATCTTTTATCACATGTATTTACTTTTAGAAGTTATGGAAATTACGAAACTGTTGGAAGAATTCTTTATAAAACTGAAAGAAACAAAAGCAAGGTATAATCGTTGATTTTTTTATCAAACGAGTTTTTATTTTAATTTATAATTAATCTATTTATAAAGAAATATTTTAACGACATTGGGGTATAAACTCAATAGAGATTTAAGCCAAGGAAACCGTTCTGTAATTTTCTTAAATGATATTTGCAGCATTTTTAGTTTTGAAGAGGTTGGTACTTTGATTTAATTTTTTATCAAAGGGAGGTAATCAGATGCTTAAGCGGCCACAAGTTTTTTCATTTCACCACAAGCAAGGCAATAAAGCCACTAAGACGCAAAGGGTTACCGAGTGTGAGAGAATATGAAAAAAAAAAGAACATTATAAAGGAAAGAGAAGAATAAAAAACTGGAATTAAGAAAACAGAAGTTGACAATGCATTTAAATTTTTGAAGATCAAAGTTGACTGGAAAGCAAAAAGCTCGATGAGAGTTGCGTACGTGAAAAGTGCAAGAAAAGAAACTGTTAGCATAGAATTTACGGTTACATCTAGCCATTTTAACTGTAAAATGATTAAATTGCATTAAAATAAAAACCAAAACAATGGTTTTTATTGCTCTGTTAAAGTCACCATATTGCATTTTCTTTTAAGTTGGCATAATTTGACATTAAATAACTTAATATAACTCAACAATGCTTACTTTTATAAATTCACCAAACTTAAAAGCCTAATTCCTTTCTCTGCAAAATATTACTGCTTTTTCTCTCTTTTTCTGAAAAATTACAATGTTTCTGTCTTGATAATGTTTCTGTCTTGATAATGTTTCTGTTTCCCAATAAACGATAATGTTCTCTTTTTTGTCAGTTGAGTTGTAAATATCTTTTTCTTATTCTCTCCTTTGTAAAATGATAATGTTCTGAGGAATGTCTGAAAAATATATTAGAAAATAACATTATATTTAGGCCAGGCCGAAATGTTGTCAGTACTGTTTATTAAATTCAACAGAGCATTTACTTAAATATTTGTATCTATAAAAATAATGGGTAAACTGAAAATATATTAAAATAATTGACGGACTTAGTCCATTTCATGATATATGATGTCATTTGTTTATGTTACACCTCAAGCAGATATGAGCATTCGGGAGAAATCGTAGGAAATTTGTAGTTTAAAAACAGCAATTTGATCTTGCTAACCAAAGGTTTCCTCTGTAGCTAAGCACATCAAGCTATATGACGGTTCCATGTAAGATACAGGTTCAATTCCTGTCGGAGGATATATATTTTCTATGAAATTTCTCGGATATTTTGGCTGGTAAATGTCGGGATTGTTTAATATAAACAGAGCGTTTACTTAAATATTTGCATCTATAAAAAATAATGTATAAACAGAAAATATATTAAAATAATTGTCGGACTTAATCCATTTCATAATATATATTAGGTACCTTCACTTTTTTTTGCGGAAAACAGCATATCATAATCAAAAAGGCCACAAGCTTATATATATATATATATATATATATATATATATATATGGGGGGGGATGCATAAGAAAATGGAAAAAGTCTTCTTGTGAGGCATTTCGTCCATTAGGATTCATTGGACTAGAATTTGTTATGTTGGTTTGACTAGACATGTGCATGAACGAGAGGGATGCCGATTTTATTTAGATTCTTTTTCGTTTTGTATTTTTTTCAATTTGTCATACTATCTTTCTAAATGTCTGTCTATATTTCTGAGATGAGGTATTATGTACACTATTTACATTGCTCGGACTATCATCCTCATCTTTGTTGCCATATTTATCACAATATTTCAAGGACATATGGCACAATGGATAAAGGCGTTAGTTAGATCCACTGACAGGAACCAAAGAGTGTGAGTTCAATACCTGTTTAAGGCGGTGGAGAACTTGGACAGGGGAATTAACAGGAGATAACTGATAACTGACATCCATTAAACATGGCACGTAGAACTAGAACAGTCTACCCCAGTGAGCGAAATAAAGGGTTCAGTTCAACATTCCAACCACCTGAAGAAGGCCGGAGCGTACAACGACCGAAACGTTGTGATAAATATGGCAACAAAGATGAGGATGATAGTTCGAGCAATGTAATAGTGTTTTAGTAACCCTCATTTCAATTTTAAACATTTTCTTGAATTTCATTGGTTGTTAAATAAAAAATAAGCTTCGAGAAATTTCCATAACAATACAGTCAAAATTTGTGTAAAAATAGGCTCAACCGATGTAAAAAAAAATCTTTCTCAAATTCATCCCTAATTTAAATGTTTCAAAAAATTCTATTGGCTAAAAAATACAACATTCACCTACGCATTTCTCAGAAAAATTCGCAACAGTTACCAAACCTCGTTGGAGCCGATTTCGTTGTTAAGAAAACTATGAATAGAAATAGCAAATGAATTTTCGTCACATTTGAGATTCACACACGCGAAAGATACACGTGGAAATTATTTGCCGCTAAAGAACCAAACTTCCTTTATGAGAGATTAGAAACATTTACACAACAGACTTTTTCACTCAATCTTTCATAGAAAATCTTTTGTCTAAATTAAATTCAACTTTTTTAATCAAAGGCCGACAACTTTTAGACATGGAACATTTCCGAAACAGCAAAGAACTTTTTCTCTAAAATATACCTTTGCACAGATCATTACAAACAAAGAAATTGTAAATTGTGTATATAAAATTTAATCTGTTGTTTCAAACATTTATTTTTTGTCGTGATTGAATATCGTTACCATTTGGCCATTTCTTATAATTTATGTTTGTGGATGTTGCATATTTTATTTGCAGCACAATCTTAAATATTCATGCAACCTTCTTAGATCCACTACAGTGTATCTTTCTAAATATATAACGTTTCAATTTTTCTAATATATAGTTTCATTAATGACTGACAAGGTACTATAATTAAACTTTTTTTTAATTCAATTTTTCTTATGTTCGTATATAAATGTTTTCTTTTCTGAACATAAAATGTGTAAAATCTGTCCAAATGTTCTATATATACGAGAGGTTTCTGCTATTATATTAGCCATGATCAAAGATGCTTTTTATTTTTATTTTCAACTGGATGTGTACTTTTTTTTATATATGTATCTAGAGTGATTATCTTTTTTCCAAACACGGTCAGCACATTGTGATCATATTCATAGTTGATACTATTGAATATTGGCTTTTTCTTTCTGTCTTTATAGCACCAGTTCCTGGAAATTTGGGATTTTGAAGTTAAAGTGAAAATTCTCCTCTGGTTGAACAACAAAAAAAGAATTCAAAGAAATTTTCCCATGCACAAAAAGTGTGAATATAAAAAAGACATTTTCAAAATTGTTTTATGTCCTAGAGACACTCATGGGATAAGTAAAGTGGGTTATATATATATATATATGTAAAAGTAAAACCAAACAAACCAAACTATTGGAAAATTTTCAAAATAGGACACAAAATCCCTGCCAATCTAAAATGCCTGAAAATGACAAAAAAAATGACAACAAGTGAAAAAAGAAACCAAGAAGAAACAAAGAAAAAAAATGACAAAAGAAGGAAATGGAAACATAAAAAGAAAAGAAAAGAAAAATGGCAGACACCTGCCTTGGCAATAGCCCCAAAATACTCAATGCCTCTAGCAAATAGACCAAGACAGGGCACTTTGCTTACAAAGACTTCTTGCATTAATTTAAAAGTATTACCTATTTTTTCTATTATTCTGTAGACTAATCAATGTGTTTTTTTTTTGTTTTTTTGTTTTTTTTTTGGTATTGGTGTGGGACAGAGAAATTATTAAGTCTTTTATATGGGGGGGAAAATAGTTTATCATTCCATAAAAGAGAAAATTAAAACCAAAACAAACAAAAAAAATATTTACGTTAGGATACCGTATATACTTGCGTATCATGCGATTTTTGAAAACCTGAAGCTAATTTTAAGGGGGTTGCATCATACACAAGATATAAAATTAGCATATGTACTGCTGGCCATGGCAATGCCGGCAACCAAACTATATATCCATTTACTCAAAAATGCATGTAATATCCACATAGTATCGTATTAAAATACAAACATAGCAAATATGCATCTTTTCCATTGTTTACATGTTTAGCTGTTTTTCGTTTGAATGTTTATAGCTGTATGGCCCATCATACTGTATGATAAAATCATTTTTATAAGTGAAAATTTGTGGATCACAAGATACATGAAATCATGTGTTATACAAGTATATGATATGTAACTAAAAATAATATTATTTTGTCAGAGGATTTAAGAAAAGTATGCAATGCTATAAAAATCTTTAACTCCCTACCAAATCTAAATTCTTGTGTCAAACACAAAACCTATTTAGTAGGAATAGAAAGTTGTATAAGGCGCGATTAATAAATAAGACTGCATAACATTTAAAAGACAAACATTTTTATTACAGTATAAGAATGAAAAAGACAAAAATTTGCATATAAGACAAAAAATTTCCTTTTGTGTGCCTTATAAATAATTATGGCAGGATAACATTTACAGAAAAAAAAAGGGTAACCACCGAAAATAGAAAAAAATTACAATTTAAAAAATGACAAAAAGAGAAATCAATTCAAGAAATCAGATAAACAAAGCTGCAACCACCTTTCAGGAAAAAACAAAAACATCTACTTTTACTTATCACATGAGCGTCTCTGGGACATAAAACAATTTTGGAAATGTCTTTTTTATATTTACACTGTGCCTGTGAAAATTTCTTTTGAATTCTTTTTTTGTTGTCCAACTGCAGGAGAATTTTCACTTGAACTTCCAAATTCTTTAGTCTCGCTGCTGCTGGCTTGTCACCTTGTGTCTTCTCGCCAAAATGCTTTCTTCTCCTTGAAGTCAAATGCCTTCTTCTCCTTGATATCAATATCCTTCTAACTGCTCTTTTCTTGATGTCAAAAACATGCTCTCCTTATCGACTGACCTGAGTTCTATTTATACAAAAAAGAGGGTCACAGAAGGCGCCATCCAAGTTTTCACAAGGGCTTTATGCCATTTCTCTCACTGGCCAAAAATAGATGAAAAAAAAAATGGATCCTTAACAATCTTGGCAGTTTTTAACTGCTAAGCCTAAAAAGAAATGCATATGTAACAATTTTTACACAAACCATCTGGCTTTCTTAAAATACTCTTTTCTCAAAAGAATGTGTACAAAAAAAAAACAACTTAGACCATTAAACATTTATTATTACACTAAAGACTAACAGTAATAAAAATAACATTTTTATAATACATGAATCTTTCAAATTTAGCCCCCACCATTTAACATCAATTGTAGCCCCCACTTCCAAGTGCACTGACCATTTTATTTTATGTGGCCCTTATTGTTAAGTATGAAGCCAGAATCAGTGGCCTTCAGCATAGTTTAAAATATTTTTTTCTAGCTTATTCTAACATTTTTGACAATGACTTATCTCTTTTAGAAGTGAAATACTAAATTATGAAAAGCTTTTGGCCATATCATGTTGAAACACCAGTTCCCATATGATTACCAAAGTTAAGCAACATTGACCTTGGTCAGTAACTAGATTGATGACTGCTTGGGAATACCAGGTGTTATAAGATTGGATGTGCAGCTAGTGTAGTGGATAATGCCTTGGAATTGTTAATTGGTGAGCCAAGTTCCAATTTCAGTTGGGTTCATTATATTCACTTAGGTATAAATATCCTTGGGAAAGGTATGAATCCATCTCTTCTCTCCACAGCTATGGGTTAATTAGTAAGACTTGTATCACTAAATCATTATTATCTCAAAATATTTCTTACAATCTAACATATTTTCTGGCTTTAAATAACCTGCAATGGCCATTATTTACATTATTCAGACTATTGTCCTCATCTTTGTTGCCATATTTATTACGTTTTGGCTGTATGCTCCGACCTTCTTCAGGTGGTTGGAATGTCAAACTGAACCTTTTATTTCACTCACTGGGGTAGACTGTTCGACTTCCACAGGCCATGACTAATGGATGTCAGTTATCAGTTATCTCCTGTTAATTCCCCTGTCCAAGTTCTCCACTGCCTTAAACAGGTATTGAACTCACACTCTTTGGGTCCTGTCACTGGATCTAATCCACTGTGCCATGTGTCATGCAATGGGTTGTTGAGCTGTAGAAAATGAATGAATGAATCCATAAATTATAAAAAGCAGTATGAACTCACCATCATAACCAAATGTAAAAAAAACCAAAAAAACCTGACATTGAAATATAATGTGAAATCTGACATTGAATATAAAAAGGCTCCAAAAGACATGCTACTAATGTCCTTCGGGATGATGGCATAGTGTATATAGGAGTTGGTTATACATGTGTTGCTGCTATGTGACAGAGAGAGAGTCTGGGAAACACACGCATACACACACACACACACATGTATATTTTTTTAGTGAAATTGGAGTAGATTTGAATAGCGAAATTAAATCAGAGCATTTTGTTTACTGATGGGGAAATCTGATCTAGGGCAGAAGTTGTACCCATTGAATCTGGGTCATCAGAAGACAATGGAAAATGGTTGAAATAATTTTTATCGATTCAAAATTGAAATAGATCTGAGTAAGCTAGAAGGAACTTTGGAATTCACATGATTTTGGTTGAAGCAGCCAGAACCCTATGATAATTGTGTGCAAAGTAGTAGGGCTGAGAGTCAGTTATAACCAGCTGGGTTAATCTATATAAACATGTAGTTATGCTGAAAAAGGCAGACTGGAGAAAATTCTTGAAGAGAGAAGAGAGAATTGGCCTGGGCAAGCGTTGAGAGGAGGAACGCCACTATAACTTTAATTCCCACACAGAAATATTTATCCCTTCATCGCAAGAGTCATATATCATTCTGAGATGATTTAAGAACAAGTTAATTACATACAATCTCTCTCTGTCTAGAATCCAGTGTATGAGTTTTTACGTTAAATAATTTTATTTTCTGTAACCCATTTCTTTTCTATACTATTCTTTTTTGCAATATAAAAGACAATTCAACCATTGAATAGTTGTTTGTCCAGCTTTTTGCAGATATTATTTTTTTTTTGCTGCATTCTAAATTTCTTAGCACAGACTCCCCAGCCGTGTCTACATCTTCAGTCGACCGTGAATGGATGAACATCACTTCTGCTTTCTGGATCAAACAAATCACAACATGGACAGGAAGCAGGATTAAACCAGTGGACTGGTCGAATAATCTACAGATACTCAGGGGACCTATGGCCGCTTCCTTAAGTTCGGTTAGGACCGAGTAGACACCTCAACCCAGAGAGTAAGACACCGGAGGCTGAGGGACTGGGGCGAAAGTAGTTAGACTGGTAGCCGTGACCAGGATAGACCCGTGGAAATTACCACGGCCATCTGAAAGAGGAGAGAAGGTTGCATTTGTTTTGTCCATTCTGGATCGAGTAAAAACCAGAAAGGACTCTAATCTTCGGACAATATTGGTCTGAAAGGGACATAAGGAGGAAAAGAGAAGGAAGCAAAAGAAGGAGGAAAAAGAAACAAAACACGGAGTGGCGGACCTCAGGTAAGTCACTTTTTGGTTTCCTTTGTTCGCTCATTGCACTTAGATCTGCCAGTAATATTGTTGATCTTGTTTTGACTTTGTCGACTTTGTACGCGGTTGAAGTGCCACCACTGTGTTAAGTATTTTTCCTTTCATTCTGTCGTTGGTCTCTCTTCTCGTGGGAAAGTGGTAGTTGACAAGATGCTAGGATGAGCGTAGCAGGATCAGATGCCACAGATGACCTTGGGGACGTGGGATTCCCCGAAATATCGATGGGTTTCAGGAGGCTGATAGGTAGCATGAAGCTATCTACTTATAAAGGAAACCCTGCAGAGCTTCACGAATGGATTCTGTCCATTTAGAAGAAGCAGGTGATCTATGGCCTCTCGGACCAAGAAATGGTGCTCCTAGCTTATGACGCCGCAGCGGGGCAGATGTCCAAGTTCATAGGGGGGGGGTTGTACAAAGAAAACCCTGACATGGACCGAATTTAAATCCGCTCTGATGCGGCAATATGCAAGTGAGCGTACAGCCATTAAGGCAGTCATGAAATTATTCCAGCTGCAGCAACAAGAAGGAGAGACTAATGAGGAATTGGGGGAGAGAATCGCGGGGCTAGAAGCGTTAGCTTTTCCAGAGTTGGTGACTCGGGACATTGGTCCTATTCAGGCCTTGTTGGCCGATGTGTATGTGGACGCACTTAGTGACAGGGACCTGAGAGGCAATGTTCTGAAGGGGGGACCAGTCAGCTTGGCCACAGCCATAGAAGTGGCTCAGACCAGTGAACGACTCTGGGATAGAATAAGAGGGGGTGTAGGTAGGAACCGGGGGGGGGGAAGTAGTGATGAAAAAGAAGGACCAGGAGCACATCCAGATATGGGACCCAAAAGAAGAGGTGGAAGGCTGAAGCAGGTCCCAATAGGAGAGCCTGGGATCTATATTATGGGTTTCACAAGCCCACACCGGGCCAATATGGGCTGGTGTGCTGGACTTGCAAGTATGGTGGGCATCGAGCCCGCGACTGTCCGACAAACTATGGAGGCAACCCAAGGTCTTTGGGGTCGGACTGCAGAACTTGTGGTGAGTTTGGGCACAAGACTCAGTGGTGTACGGCAGAGGGAGACCGTAAACTGGGGATAAAGCAAGTTAATACGCTGGTGCCCCCTACTGAGAAGGAAAAGGGTCCGGGAAACGCCGATGGGTCACCCGTGAAAGAGTAAGAGGCAGGGTGGCCCAAATGCAAGTAAGACCTCTGGGATGCTGGACATGTGGTGTGGTCGGGTACTTTTCGGCCAGTTCTAAGGAGTGAAGGTGTTGCCGCTGAGGAGGAGCGGGTCACCTGAGACGAACCTGTCCTCGCAGGAGAAAGATGGACCACACTGAATGGAACAACCCTAACTCGAATGGAGGGAAGAAATGGGTTGCTAGTCCAAGAAAAGAGAGTCATCCAAGCTCTACCCCACTCAGGAGGGCCCCTAGACAGAAATTGGAGCCCCTAGAAAAAGGTGAATTCCTGTCACCGACTCCCATGTCTTGGTTGTCGAGAAAGCAGGAGGAAGGGAGAAAACATACAGGAAGGAGAAAGGCACAGATATACCATTTGCTGAAAGAAGGGCCAGACTTCACCTGTAATGTGTTGCTGGGAGACAAGAAGGTGAAGACCCTTGTCAATACTGGAGCTTCAGTGTCACTGGTTAGCTCCAAGGTTTTTAGACAGTTGGGACTGAAAACAAAGCTTAGTACCGTCAATCTACTAATAAGTCAGGCTGATAGTAGCAGGATGAGGATAGAGGGTATGATGTGGCTACCCTTCCAGTTGGCAAGAACCAGAGGTAAACTTAAGGTTTATGTGGCACCTGACTTGTGTGGTGAGATAATTTTGGGCAGTGATTGGCTTAGGCAGAATAAGGCACAGATCCGTTTTGACACCGCCACCCTAACATTGGACAGGGTAGGGATACTTTTGGGAGAGGATAATTATGAACAATTGCCAGTGGTGGCCCAGACAGATATAAAGCTTCCCCGTAGGACTACTGTATCTGGGAAGGGCAAGATTATAACATAAAGGGTACTGAACAGTGACCTATACCAAATGGTCCCTACTGATAGGTATGATAATAGTGAAGGGGAAATAACTGTGTGTGATTCGTTGGTGAAGAGGTCGGGAACCGTTCCCTTACTGTTAACCAATACTGCCAATAAAACTATTAAAATAAAGCAGGGAGAGGAGCTGGCACAGGCGTGCCCAGTGAGAGAAGTCGAACAGGTGAGAGTATGGAATGGGAATAGGCCTGGGAATAAGACGGGTAGCGATGAAATAAGGCATGAAGATATAACAGCTCCTGAGCGTTATAGGAGGAAATTGAGGGGGTTGCTGAACGGTAATCGGGAGGTAACAGCCATTACGGATAAGGAACTGGGACAGACGGAGACAGTTGAAATGAAGATAGACACGGGTAATCACCCACCTATTAAGTTAAGACCGTATAGGACCCCAATCCACAAAAGAAAATTAGTAGAGGATGCAGTGAATGAAATGATGGAATCAGGAATAATCGAAAGATCCAAATCTCCCTGGAGTTTTCCAATAGTGATTGTTGAAAAGAAGGATGGAGGGCATAGGTTTTGTGTGGATTTTCATCAATTAAATGCCATTACGAAACCGCTGGCAGTGCCCCTCCCCTTGATTGATGATATTCTAGCTCTTTTAGGAAAGCCTAAATGTTTTTCCACCTTGGATTTGAGGTTGGGATATTAGCAGGTAGCACATTAGCAAAAAGGATCAGGAAAAGACCGCTTTTACCTGCCACATGCGTCTCTTCAATTTTAGAGTTTTGCCGTTTGGGTTGGCAAACGCTCCGGGTGTATTCAGTCAGTTAATGTCCATCTTATTGAATGGCACTGAGGCATTTGCCATGGCGTATCTAGATGACATCATGGTGTTCTCAAAATCACCGGAGGAGCGTTCGATAGGTTAAGAGAACATGGATTAAAGTTAAAATTATCAAAGTGTCAGTTTATGAAAGAAGAGACAAAATACTTAGGGTTTATCATAAACAAAGAAGGAATAAAAACGGATTTAGACAAAGTAGAGGTTATAAGAGCCATGCCCGCACCGAAGACCGTAAGAGAGATGCGGGGATTTATTGGAGCCATCGAATATTATCGGAGGTTCATACCAGCATTTAGTCGGTTAGCAGGCCCTCTAATAGCTCTAAGAAGCATGCTAGGTTTAAGTGGACCGAGGATTGTCAGGGTGCATTCGAGGCTCTAAAGGACCAGCTGACAGTTGTACCCCTGTTGACCGACCCAGACCTGAGTAAGCCCATGGTGCTGTACACTGATGCTAGCAATAAGTGCATTGGGGCAGTTCTTGCACAACCATGTCCCGATAAGGATGGACCAGTACCGGGTGTGCCTGAGGAAGTGCCGATCTATTTTCTGTCTCATCGGCTCTCCGAGACTCAGCAAAGGTGGCCAGTAATAGAAAAAGAGGCATTCGCCATTCTGTATGTTGTGCAGAAATTAGATTATTATTTGTGTGGGGCTGTGTTTACCATTAAAACAGACCACAAACCCCTCAAATATTTGTTAGAGGCGGAGTGGACGAATAAGAAGATACAACAGTGGGCATCGAAGTTAAGTGGGTATAACTGCAGAATAGAAGATTTGGCAGGGAAGGATAATACCTGTGCTGACCTGTTATCGAGGATTCCGAGGCAATTAGAGACTATCAGATTGGAGCTGGGTGTGGATGATAAAGCATTCCAAATTAATGTGATCAATTCACAGGCGTTGAAGGAGAGACTTGGTTGGGAAGATCAGGAAACGAGTGAAATGGAGATTGTTTCTGATCCCCACTGTAGAGATATTATTAGGCAAAACCAAGAGGATAACGAGATAGCAACTATCAGGTCCAGGGTAGAAGCAGGGTGTACCTCCAAATATATGGTGCATGATGGAGTGTTGTATTACCTTTCAGGAAGAGATGAGGAAGTAAGTTTAAAAATGGTGATACCTGAGAAGTTGAGAGCTGAAATTCTAGACCAGTGCCATAGGAGGTTAGGACACCTGGGAATTGATAAGACATATGGATTAATAATGAGAAATTACTTCTGGCCTAAGTTGTTTAATTATGTTGTGAACCATGTAAAAAAATTTGTAACATGCCAAGTACAGAGTCGAAGGAGTAGGGTTGCCCCAGTATTAGAAACAGATGTTCTGAATTATCCATTTCAGAAAGTAAGCATGGATATTTCCGGGCCCTATGAAGAAACACATAGAGGTAATCTTTACATAGTGAGTTTTGTGGACTGGCTGATGAATTGGCCTGGGGCATTTGCCATACTGGATAATAAGGCATGAACGCTGTCAGATATAATACTGAACAAAATATTCTCTAGGTATGGGGCCCCCGAACAGTTGGTTACTGATAATGGATCGGAGAATGTGAATCAGATTATGAGAGAGACGTTGGGAGAACTAAACATACAGCACATAACCACCTCTCCATATCACCCCCAAAGTAACGCTAAGACCCTCGCTGATATGTTGGCTAAACTAACAGAGGATAATAGGGAAAATTGGGATTTATTCATAACCCAAGCGTTAGCATCTGTGAGATTCTTGATGAATGAGACGACAAAATTTTCCCCTTATTACTTGATATATGGCAGGGATGTAGTCTTACCTATATACAATCTGTTATGACCTAGGAGGAAGTATTTAGGAGAGGATCATCAACAAATAGTTTTAGAACAACAGCATAAGATATTACGCAGGTGAGCAGGAGGATTCAAAGTGCCCAGAAAAGGTGAAACAATAGGGTAAATAAAAATAGAGAAGAAGTTTCCTTCCAGATAGGTGATCCAGTGTATTATAAAATACACCTGAGAGAAGGTAAATTTGACCAGAGATGGAGTCTATACTATAGGATCGTGGAGCAGACAGTTCCGGTTTCCTTTGTGATCTGGGACCAATTGACCGGACAGGTAAAGAGAGTGTATGCGAATGATATAAAACTAGCTGAAATAGGAGAATAGAAAGGAGCTGAAACAAAAACTCAACAGAAAAGGTTGAGGAAAACTACGTTGGTAAAACCTGAAGGGTTAGAGACTGAGAGTGAAAGTGATGGGAGTGAGGAGATTGAAATTAGCCCAACTACCCTTCGAAGGCTGAGGGAGGTAAATCGGACCCCAGCGGGACATTCTGAGGAAGCAGGGATTGAGCCTAACCTTAGGGAAAAAGAAGAACTGAGTGAATGGGAGGAAGAGGATGAAATTCCATTAGCTCAATTGCAGAGTAAATTGCAGGCTGAAAAAGCACCTTGTGTTAATGAGGAATTACCACTAAAACTGCAATTAAGGTGGGCGGTACAGATTAAGTGAAACCAGTACAGTGGTTGTGGTGAATGAGTGACGGTCTGGGAGTAACTGTGCATTTATCATCGGTGCTGGTGAACTGTGTGGACGGGCCCCATGCATGCACAGCGCTGGTGGTGGTGTGGGTTGGTGCTTGAGGTATCGCTCTAAGATGTAACCACCCAATAAAAACAATAAGAGAATGATTGAGTAAGACAAATGATTCTCTCCATCTTGCAGACATGGACGAGAGGAGGTTCATGGTACTGACGATGCTAGTTGTGGTAGCTAATACCTGGGAACACAGTGAGAATACTGTATTTAAGAAGACTAGTGAAGTGATTATAACTAGATCAAAGTGGTTGATAACTTTGATGATAGACCTGCAGCCGTATGAGAAGTTACTGGGTCAGTTGAAGACTGAAGTGGACAAACTAGATACAGCCAGGACACAAGTTGCCAAAGAATATTTACAGACTCTGGAATACCACCGTATATTATACCTCTTAGTTCATGAATCCCTAATACTTGAGAGACAATGGAAGGATATGAGTTACTATTTGAAAGGAATAAAGTTGTTATGGACCAGGCAAAAGAGGGCAGTATTACCTATAATGGGAAAGGCATTAAGCGTGTTCTTTGGTACAGTTTCCGAAGGCGAAGTGAGAGTAATTAAGAGGAAATTAAAGGCGGTAGAACAGAGACAACAAGCAATGGCTCAGTCGGTTAAAGAGAGTGTATCTATACTCAATGTTACTAGGCTGGAATTGGTTAAGAATAGAGGGAGTATCAATTGGTTGATTTCTCACCTACAGGTTTTTAGAAAAGAAGTGATAAATGTAACCACGTCTGTAATAACTGAATTACAGAAATTAGAGGGGTTTTTGAAAAGGTATTTTCAATTATTAGCTATAATGAGTAAGGTATGTCAAACAAGTCACTCTTTAATGGTGTTGTTAGAGCATGTGAGAGCACAATTAGACATGCTGTCGCTGGGACACCTGTCTTTGAGTATAATAACTCCAGAACAATTAAGGGAAGTACTACTGGAGATACAAGCCAAACTACTCCATCATCTTAGATTACCTGTAGACCCCACCCAGCAGTTATGGAGGTATGATAGTGCCTTGGGATGTACTACCTTGTTGGAAGATGATAAATTGCTGGTGCTAGTGTCAGTTCCATTACTGGACAGAGATAGTACCTTTGAAATTTATCAGGTGATGAATCTTCCCCTTCCTTATCCAAAACTAAAGCCAAAGATAGGAGCGGTGGCTAGGAACAAGGTAGAGACAGAATTTATTGCCCTAAACCTAGCCAGGACAGAGTTTATGCTATTAACAAAGGGAGAAGCAGAAAAATGCAAGAATGATGCCTTAGGTACCTGTGGGTCTGTATTTATTTAAGAAAAATAAGAAGGGAATTAGAGATCATTGTCAGGTAGAGGTGTTGGCTAGTGTAATGTTACCTAAAGCAACCAGTGTCTCTGACGGAATTTGGGCAGTGGCCACACAAGAAGAGATCAAATTATCTAAGGTGTGTGAAGGGAAGCCCACCACTATGATAAGAGTTATTCCTTCTTTGTTTTTTGTAGAGCTACCCATTGGTTGTGGAGCTCATGGTCCATCTATCTCTTTACCTCCCTATTACCAAGCAGAAGAGAAGCTTGAAGAGAATGAGGCTTTGTTAGAGCTGGTAGGAACGAATACCAGTGGATGGACGGGATTGTGGGAACCCATTGTAAGAGAGATTCCTAAGATGTCGCTAGAAAAGATGCCGGCGTTGTTAAAGCCAATCGATAAGATTGATCTTGGACGGTTGAAGTCAGAGTTAGATAGGATAGGTACACTGAATTCAGGCTGGAGAGAGAATTTGGTTGCTATAATAACCTGGCCGACTGTTGTGGGAATTATACTAAAGATAGTCGTGGCCTTGCTGCTGGTTTGGTGGTGGTTGAAGAGGCGTACAGTGTTGTCGACCGGGCAGAATAAACTGGCATGGGAGTGCATGAGTAAAGGAGGAATTCCAGTTAGTGCACTTTACCAAGGTAGGTCCGACCCGAGTGCATTGGGACCCCTAATTGATATTGAAGAAGAGTCCACGATTATCGTGGAATGACCTGAATCAACAAAAGATTTGACAAAACCTGTTGTGAAGGCGAGACAATATTGGAGGGACAGATTTACAAAATAAATCAAATTTTTATTTTTAATAATGAGACTGAAATAATTGGTAAAGAGTGTTGCGAACTCAAAAAAAAAAAAGGAAAGAACACTCGAACTAGTGAACTATGTGACAAGGTTCTGTTGCACGAGATCACCAAAACAGTGAACTTTAACCGGAAGTTTCATGTACATATGTATCGTAAGGACAATGAAAATGTAAATGGGCATAATGAGCCCAAAGAAGAACTGCGGACTCTACCTTTGCATGCTGGAAGAGACGTATGTTTAATTAGCCGCCTAGTAAGAAGCATGTTGGACTGGGTTTTTCTCACATTTTGTTGATATGAAAGCTCGTGTGTCATTTACTAGTAAATGACAGATGGCTAGGGGAGGAAATGTGATGCTCAAGGGACCTATGGCCACTCCCTTAAGTTCATTTAGGATCGAGTAGACACCTCAACCCAGAGAGTAAGACACCGGAGGTTGAGGTGCTGGAGTGAAAGTGTTAGACTAATCCTTGGTTGAAGAACAGGTTGAGCAAAAATGAACAATAACTGATATTATAGTAGCTTAGGGGTTAAAATGAACAGTTGATCTACCCATGCCAAGAAGATTAATGAAAGCTGATGATGGTGAGGAAACACATTGTTAATTTTCACACGATAAGGAATTTATTCACAAATTTACACTTCAAGTAGTGACAGTGGCTCGTTTCAAGAAAATAAGTTAGAATTCTTAAAGTCTGTAGTTTTGACATATTGTCATGAAGAGGAAATATTCATACAACAGATTAAATGATTTTTTTTTTTAAGCGTATCACCCCAAGCAAGGCTGGAGGCCACTATCACGCAAGAGGTTATAGAAGGGTTGGAGGAAGAGCAGATAGGAGTGGTAAAGGAGAGGATGTGGAGAAAGAGAAAGACAGTGGGTCGATCAAGGCAAGGGGGTTACAGAAGATTTGGAGAGAGAGCAGATAGGAATGAAAGCTGAAAGGATGTGGAGAAGGGAAGTGGATAGATCAAGGCAACTGGAGATGTTGATTGACGCTACACTTAAACCGTTGGAGATTGTATTTGTCAGGGAAACAGTAATAGGGAAGGGAGTTCCACAGGCGAGATGTGTGAGACATGAAGCTATTGGAGTAGAAGAGACATCTACATCTAACAGTTTCAACGGTGAAGGGGTGGGAACGGGATGCCAGCCTCGTAGGACGTTTAAATTCAGGAGGCCTAGGGACAAGTGAAAGCAGCTCCTCGGAGCAATTACCGTGAAAGTATTTGTAAAAAAGACAGAGCGAGGCAACATCGCATCTGTGAGAGAGCGACTGCAGACGAGATGACAGATCAGAGCCAATCACATTGCATATCCGTCTCTGGATCTTATCAAGAACCCTGAGGCAAACAGCAGGGGCCCCAGACCATATATGGCAGCAATACTCCATGCAAGGGCGAATGGTCGATTTATAGACTTGGAGGATCGATTCCGGGGAGAAAAATTTCCCGGCTCGGCACAGGGAACCAACTTTCCTTGTGGTGGATGATGCAACTGACTCAATGTATTTGTTCCATCTCAGATCAGTGGACAGCGTGAGACCGAGCAGCCGCAGAGAGGAGCTCTCGAGAAGTTGGTCTTCAGACATTCTAATGGGATGCAGGGATGGATCCTTGTGGTGGTTAATAGAGAGCAGTTTTGTTTTAGAGGCGTTAAAGTTAACTATCCATTTCTCGCCACAGTTCACAACCGATTGGAGGTCCTTTTCAATTTGAACTGCCAGGTTAACTTTGTCAGCATCACTGGATCTGATATAAAATAATATTAAAAATGATTAAAACAAAGGTAAGAGAGTTTGTTGCTCACTAAGGGGGATATATACCTTTGCATATGTTCAAAAGATGAAGAGAATTTGAAACATTTATCTTTCTTGAATCGTTGAGAGAAAATTTGGTGTCGCATGCTAGTTAGAGGCCAGTAATATAATAGTAATTTTACACTGACGACTACTTCAGTGCTGGTCCTGAGGAACTGAACAAAACCTTTCAGACACTCTTTCATTAATTTAATTTTTGCCCTCATTAAAATGAATTTCACATAGGTTTGCAAATTTCTTTCCTTCTTCTTCTTTGTTTGCCAATTAATTTCTGTGAAAGCAAGGTTTTCATTGGGTCAAAGAAAATTTCACATAAGCTTGGAAATTTCTTTCCTCCTTCTTGGCTCACCAATTAATTTTTGTGAAGACAAGAATCTCACATAGGCCCACAAATTTCTTTTCTTCTTCCTCAGACCTCCAAATTTGAAGGGAGTGGGTAAAGGGAATTATTATTGTTTCACGCGAACTGCAATATCATAGGGACAAAATATCACCGTGATCAAGAATTATTCCATATCAACTAATCAATGAACACCTGATGATGACCTGAGGGTATTTGGTTGAAACATTGTGTCTATAATAACATCCATATCAACCACGATGAGAACAATAGTTCAAAATAATACAAGAATATTTGTTTTTTATCTCATTATAAATCATTATAGTCTTTGAATATGTTTTTTTTTATTGTTTTGCCATTTCAGAATTTGTTTTAAGTGATTATTCCAGCAAAGACAGTTGAATTTCTGGCTGCAGAAGAATCAGCATCAGTCAGAAGATGTCTCCAGTTCGATATGCCTGTGATCAAGACAAATCAGTACTTGTAAACAATTTTGAAACCCGAGGATGGGTGTGCGTCAACCCAGATGAAAACTGGAACTTGTACTGGTTTGTAGATTTTCTCTCTCTCTCTTATATATTTATACTCTGCTTCAAATTCAATCTCTTTCTGATTTTACTCCACATCAAAACTTGTTGGTTGGATGTGAACACTACAAAAGTAAAATTAAAAATAAAAAAGTCAGTCTCTGCACAATGGCTCCAAGCATCACATCTGGCTCACAAAACAAATTCCTCCAAAATATAAAATACAATTTAAATGTTGGAGCCAGTTACAAACATTTGCCACTAGAGGAAAAGGATGACAAAAATGCTGAGTCATGTATCCACTGCTTAAAAGGATCCACTTGTGATACTCAGGCAGTAGGCAGGCAGTCACAGAGCTCACCAGTGGCTCTGGGTTAACTGATCCAACACAACCTTCAATGCCAAACCTGTATACTTCAGACTCCCTCATCCTCCAGGTTGCTTCGCTCACTGAACAAAGAGATTTTCCACCTTGATCCCTTATGCTGGCAATACAGAGAATTTTATTTTAACATATGAAAAACATAATAAACAAATATGTACCCGCAATAAGACATAGTGTTAAAAGGACGTCTTTTCTCATAACACCGCTTTTTTAACTACTACCTTTACTCTTTGGCAATGTTTATTATATTAAAAGGAGATGATTAGAATTGGAATAAAAACTAAACATATGATGAAAGTGTATTTAAACATTTGTTTGCTGTTGAGAATTCACAACAAAATATTAAATCCTGTTAGATTGTTTATTTACAAGAATAATTTTATATTTACAACATTCTAAAAATTAATACAATTAGAACTAATGCAATATTTATCATTTTCCAATTTATAAAAAAATAAATGTGAAAACAATTTTTTATTCATAAATTTATAAACTTTTATTAAATTATTAAAATATGTGAACCAACAATATGGACATCTTTATTATTTACCATTTTATAAAGTTTGAATCAATTGGCAATTAGCTGATGTTTTGCCAACCATTCTAATAAACAATATAATAAATAAATAGTATTTATTATTGTTATTGTCAATTCTCAAGAACAAAGAAAATGTATAAATTCACTTTCATCATATCTTTAAGTTTTATTCCAATTCTAATCATTGCTTTTTAAAACAATAAACATTGCTGAAGAGTGAAGGTAGTTAAAATAATAGCGGTGTCATGGAAGAAGCTGTCCTTTTAGCACTCTGTCTTATTGCAGGCATGTTTATCCATGTTATCTTGTCTTCTTTTCTTCCCATGTCATTAACAGTACTTTGTTGCTTTTGCTGGTTCTCTTGCAGGTAGTGGTTTTGAAAAAAACCCTATTTTCCTGAAAAATTGTTTAATATATATTTTTTAATTGAAATCACCCCAAGCAAGGCAGTAAAGTCACTAAGAAACAAGGGGTTTACTGGGTGTGGAAGAGTTAGAAAAAAACAGAAACATTACTCACGAGCAAGAACAATAGAAGAGTAAACAGAAAAACAGAAGATAATGTTTGACATTGCATTTAAATTTTTGAAGATTAAAATTGGCAGAAAAGAAAGCATTGGGGCAAAAGAGAGTTCCACGGGTGGGATGTGCAAGAAAAGAAACTGTTAGCATAGAACAGTTACAGTTTTCCGGTTCAACTGTAAATTGGTGAGACCTTGTTGCCAATCTAGTACTGCACTTAAATTCATAAAGTCTAGATACCGTAGTGAAGAGCTCATCCAAACAATTACTATGAAAGTATTTATAGAAAAGGCACAGGAAGCAACTTTACGGCAGTGGGAAAGTGATTGAAGCTGAGATGCCAGGTCGGGATCAATAATATTGCTGATTCTTTGGATTATATCAAGAATCTCTAAATATATAGCAGGAGCACTGGACCATATGCAGCAGCAATATTTGAAGCATGGACAAATGGTAGCTTTGGAGAGAAAAATTGCCTAGCATGACACAGTAAATCAACTTTCTTAGCAGCTGACCTGCAATGGATTCAATAGAAACATTTTATAAATTTCAATCAACAATAGTACTGGCTATGAATGCCAAATGTTTCTTTATAAGGAAATGGCTGATATTACCATTATCAAAGTGTAAGATAGTGCAATTGCATAGAGAAATTTTATAATTTTCACATTTCTCATATTTACTATTTCTTTTTGCAAGGTTAATAGAAAAACAGGAATTATCTTTGTTTTATTTTGATGGTCAAATAAGTCATCATTATCATCATTATCAGTCACATAACCAGGTGTGGTTCTAGGGTTGCTGTGCAGTTGAGCACCTGATCAGTTCCCTTCAACATCTGGGTTGAAAGTTGCATCATGTATCTTGGACAATTAGACCTGGTGGATCCCATTCCTCTCCACGTCAAACCATGGCTGATGTCCTTGAAGGCTCATCTTGGTCACACACACGTGACCATTGATTCCATCCGAAGAAGTCTACAAAGTCCAGTGATGCCATGTCATCACCACACTCACTGCATCCTTAGATATGGAGCCTAATCTACCCTATTGTGTTTGATGGCCATTAACACTGCATGAAGTTTCATCTGCCCTTTGACATGCCTTGTTTTTAATCTTGCTGGGTGTCTAGCTACTCTCCTCACAAGAAAAGTCTGGTGAGGGAATTGGTTTAGTTGTCAATGCCCCATTCATGAGGCTTGTAGTACTGGGTTATATGTACTAGTAAAGTTACCTGACATAAAGTAATTAATTAACAATAAAAAATATATTCTCAACTTTTGTGTTGTTTTTTTTAATTTTTTTTTTATAGGGCAACAGTGCAGAGTGTGAGAAACATCTTCAGTGTAGACTCTGGCTATCGACTTGGAGATGACCAGTAAGTGTTTGTTTTTTTATAAATTTAGTTGAGATATATTATATGAAGTTCTTGTATCATTTTGATATTAAAAATTTTTTCTGCCATGATTTCGACTGGTCCACTTGAAAAATATTGGGGAAAATTATTTTGGGGAATAGTTTTTGTAAATTAGCATTCTTTAGTCCGAAAGTTTAGTTTTTTCTGCTGCCGGAACACAAACGCGGAGGCATGAACCGAGCACAGAGACAAACGAAACAAAGCAAAAGAAAACCAGAGACACATCCATGGCAGAGGCAACGAAGAATTCCACACAGGAACGGTGCAAACAAAGGTTGAACATAACCAGAACAGAGAGGGAGGGAGAGAGAGGACAAACGCACAGGAAATTAGAATCCTGATGTTTCGTACAAAAGTAATACTGATGACTCAATCACTGAAACAGAAAATCTGTTTATATTGAGTACAGAAACATTGGTAATCTTACTATCTCTCTTGCTTCTGTATAGGATTTTTTTTTTTTGAAAGCACATACTCAAACATTTATGGTTAATAATTATTTATCTTAAATGAAGAAAGAAATGGATATATATATATTTTAATTGATTTATGTAAATTTCTGTTCTTTAATTAAAAATGTATGTATCCGTTTGCTCTTTATTTAAAAGTAATTTTTTTTAACCCCCACAAAAAAAGCCTGTTTTCGATTACAAAACAACTAAGTCCAATAACTCTATAAAAGTCAGGGATTAATTTGACACTGTTATGAAGTGTTATTTCCTTCATATTTTATCTGTCCAGCAGTAGTTGTTTATTTTGCATACCCCTATTGATTGGGCATTTATATAGTCTATGCCTTAGCTATGCTAATTAGGCAGTCATTTACATATCACTACAGACACTCTATCAATATTATGAACAAGACTCTCCCTTCTTCTAAAATTATAACAAATCAATATTTTTTTTCTGACAAGTGTTATGGCCTAAGGGAAGTCTAAAGCATGTACAGTGTAATCTGGACTTTGAACAGTTCCAGCAAATGAAGCTCCAAAGAATCCTTCACATCAGTTGGGAGGACCACATCAACAACAACAGTTGCACAAAGCAGGTGCTCGAGTGGAACTTGTGTCTCACCAATTGAATACAAAGGGAATGAAGGTGTTTTGCTACAATATGCCTGGGATGGTGGGTCCTAGCCATGAAGATTAGAACTGGTGGAACTAAGGAGTGTAGTTCTTCTGAGCACTTTCCATGGAAATAGCAATAGAGCAGCGAGAGGCTTGCAATGTTTCACCTGTGAGAAAGGGATTGAAGGGTGGAAAATAATTTGTCACCAACAAGGACGGCAAAGACACTTCTTTTGGGCTCTATCAAGACTGGAAAGTGAAAACTGGGCAGCTCCTGCCCATATATGGCAGAGTATTCCATTTTAGGCCTGCTCTGACTCTTGTAAAGGTAGAGGATAACACAAGGAGCCAGGTACTTACTGGAGTGGTACAGGGAACTAACCATTTTTCTAGCATCTTTAGAAAAGGGTTGTATGTACGAGTTCCACTTGAGGTTTGGGTTAAGTTTAAGTCCCAATAGGCGTACGTGGCTGTGATGGAATAAAAAGAAAAACGGCCACCAGCGAGTAAATTCGAGCTCTCCCAACTGGTAATCCAACCTCTAGTCGTTCCGTCTCAAAATCGCACAAACAGACTTTTCCAGCCGCCAACCGGGAACGTCACTCCAAGCTTGACCCAAACTGGGAAAAACTAGGTGCTTTTATCTTTGTCCATATACCCATAATCCCTTGCGTCTTCATGCGATCCCATAGTTCATTCCGTCTCTGTCCCATAATGCATTGCATATTCATTGCATAAAAAGGCGATGCAAGTCTCCCCTTATTCTTTTACGTTATCTGGCCGAGGACGGATTACGGCAGAGCGGTAAGTGCTTTCTTTTTTTCTCCTTCATTTCAACTGCAGTAGCCCTACATGCTAAGCAAGTATGGGCTCTTTTTTGGAGGGGAAACGGCAAGTCGGAACCAGTTGTGCTCATCCCAGGTTCTGCCTCATCATGTCTGCCACAAACCTATGCATTGACTTAACTTCTTGTGAAAAATAGTGAAGTGGTTTCCTGCTACCTTCTTCATGGTTTAAATTCTGAGTTGCCCCTTCTCCAAGACTGGTTGCCAAGCAAAGTTAGATAGCTCAGTTTGCTTTGTTAATTAATCTTTAAAGAATAGATGAATTCTTGCCTTTCCAAAGAGCGTTAATGAAAAGTAGGTATCATCTGTCTCAGAATTTGAACTTGGTTCGTTTTTTACAAGTAGCTTTTAATATCGTCTCCCTTAATGATGTGAATGATCCTCGTTCTCTGCAGCATCCTATTACGTAATATTCGAAAATTGCTATAAATTATTGAGAAAGAGAGCGGAGTGGTTTCCTGTTACTATCTTTATGGTTTTGAATTCAGCCCTTCTCCTAGACTGGCTGTTAACCAAGTTTAGTTAGCCTAGTCTACCCTTCTATTTTATTCATATCTGGAGGGAGAAGACGTGGATTCAGGCCTTTCCTAAGGGGATTAATAGATAAAGTGAATAATTCCTTGGTTTGAATTTGAACTTGTGTTCACTGATTCCATTTTTTGCATCAGTAACCATTATGCTATCCATACATCCAAAACTATTACTAGATGGTATCAAAGTTACAGGAAATGCTTCTCACACATACACGCTTATTACTATTGAGAGTAAAAGGTATGATAAATGTTACCTACACATCCAAGACTATTATTATTAGATGGAAATGGTATGTGAAATGCTACTCACATACTATTGCTATTTTAGTTATGTGCCATGCGTGATACATGATGGGGCGGTCATGTATTTTTTGATACATGACTGATGAGGCAGATTTTTTCACTCAGTAGGTTGCCATTTATTTCTGCCATAGATCAGTTGCCATCCAAAGGTATAGAATCCGGTCTGTCCTGCTATTTACCAAATAGCTGGGGGGAGAAGAATATGATTCATACCTTTCCCAAGGGTATTAGCACATAAGTGAATGTAATGGATTTGACTGGAATTCGAACTTGGCTCTTGAAAAGCATGAGAAATAAGGTGAAAGAAATGCTACTAAAAAAGTAATGGTGATAAAAAGAAAGAGCAGCATGTCTCTTTATTTCAAGTGATGGTGACCTATGAAAGGCAAGGATGTTCAATACCCCAGGTATTTGTCCTACCCCCATTTCTTTTTGAATACCATGTCTCTTCAGAACATCAGCAGTCATGGCTCTCCACAGATTCTGTTTCTTTATTATCTGAAAATTGCCATAAGTTCATGGGAAAAATAGTGGAGTGGTTTCCCATTGCCTTTTCCACTGTTTTGAATCCAGAGTTATCTTCTGCCTAGATTGGTTGCCACCTAAATGTCCAGAGTCTAGTCTACCCTGCGATCTAACCTATAGTTGGGGAGAAGTGATGCTTTCATGCTTTTTCCAAGGGTGTTTGTTAGAAAGTGAATGCAGGGAGCTACCCTGGAATTTGAACTCAATTTACCAATTTGACTTTCTAAACTGATATCCATAACACTACCTACACACCCCATCTCACAAAAAAATATACAGAACACTATTGAAATAATTAGTATAGCATAATCAATTCTAATAAGAGGAGCTATCTTGATAGTAGAGTAGTTTCTTCATAGTTTTGAATCAAGGATTATCTTTCTCCTAGACTGGCTGCCATTCAAGTGTTCAGAGTTCAGTCTACACTGCTATTTAACCCATAGCTGGGGGAAGAAGAAATAGATTCATGCCATTTTTATGAGTGAACATATCATTTGTACTAGAATCTTTAATAGTACTATGGGATAGACTGATAGAGGGTTCTTGGTATTATTTATCAGAACTTCAGAACTAAAACAAACTGAATCAAGTGTATAAACTGGTAATATATATTAATTTATTTGATTTAGAGTGGAGTGAGTCCTTTGTAATTCGGAGTAGCAAAAGTTTGTTTAAAAGTCAGATTTTGGTAGCAGTTGGGAGAATGTGTTTCAACTTGGTAATTGGTAGTTTAGAAGCCAAACCTTGTTAGTAGTTGTCACCTTAGAAATAGATGCCAGCAACAATCTGCTACCTTTTCTTGGCAGAAGAAAAGGGCAGAAAACTGTTTTAAGCAGATGACCGCTTAACGTCTTCACAAGACATGTTTAGCTGGTTTCTTTGGGGGTCCCTTTTCCGCTTCTGCTTCTTGACTATCTGTTTATATCCTTTTTGACCAGTCTCCCAGGCTCTGGTATGAAGCTTGGTTTTGACTAACATCAGATGTCTCTTTGTATTAATTTTTTCAATTGGCCAAAATTATTTTATCTTCTGGTGTTCCTTTCTTTTCCACTTTTTGTGCATGGTGCTTCTCTTATTTTGGTAGATTTTTAATCACAAATGGCTAGACTTATAGCTCTTTTGTATTTGAGGGTTGCCTTCACATTAGTTGGAAGAAAAGTATAGAAAGAAAAGGAGAGAAAAAGAGACATGGGTTTTAAAGAAAAGCAAATGCCTTATTTTAATTTGAATTCTTTGTTTTTGTTTATATATTTTATTTTAATTCGTTTTTTGTCAGGACTCACTATAATAGATTTGCATCCTGGATATGACAATAAACTACATCTAGCAACAAGGCCTCTGATCAGGAGGTTTTGAGGAGCATGGAACCCCCTCTTAATTGCTGTTGTTCACAGGTCTACCATAACCTTGGGTGGTAACACCTGTTAGGGTCCCAGCTATGAGTAAATACTTAAATCCCAAATTGGGATCAAAACACTATGAAAGTGTAGAAATCCATTTTTATAGTGAAGGTGCCAGCAACATATAATCAAAATTAAAAAAATTATCAGTAATATGTTTTTGTGAAAAGATAAAAAAAATTACCGGCAATACATTTTTATTAAAATAAAAGATCATACCAGCAATACTTTTAGTAAAAGAAATTACTAATGCTCCCAAGAAAATTAAATTTTGGCATTAAATGACCCATAAGGAGTTGATATGCCGCTAAACAAACAAATAAACATACAGTACATTTATAACTGTTTTGTGGCTTGACAGGGTAGTTTCAAAATAGTATCAGCACAAGCTTCATGGGGTCATCCCCAGGCAATACCTCTCCTTCAGGTGGGAGCTGGGGTTATTACCCAGTGCCCGAGGTGTCTCCAAAAGTGTAGTACCGAGGGGACTTCAGCAATTTTTCCATGGTATTGCTGTTACACCCACTTTAAGCCTTGACTTTGTCACATTTGGTAGTGACATAGATGTGCTGAGAAATCCATATAACTATTGCAAGCAAAGAGAATTTTTTTTTTTACTTGAATATGGTTTCTATCTGAAAAATTTCTCTTGATATTTTCAACCAATATGTTCATGCATGAGCAGGTGAATGGGCAGAGAAACAATTTTTCAAATGTTATTTTTCTATTTAACTAAAAGATTAATAAAGGGCGGAGGAAATGGAACAGATTCTCAGTGATTTTACTGAGCAACCCAGGAATGTGAAGGTTATATGACAGCCCATTTCAGGAAATAAACATGGGAAGAATGTCTAAACAAATGTCATTGAACCAATCTTCAGAAACGCCAACATACAAATTGATTATTCTGGGTTTGATTTGAGATTCAAATGTATATCACCCCAAGAAGACAGGAGCATATAATTGCTGAAATGTTGTGAATATGACAATAAAGGTGAGGACAACAGTTTGAGCATTGTAAATAAAGGGTGTTCCAATAACCTGGACTAATTTTAAATGTGAATTAAGTTTAAGTGTCTAATGATTTTTTCTTTTTCCTTCAGATTTAACAACTTAAGTCTTCGGCAATTTCAAACACGGAAAGATTAATAATAATCAAACAATGTCATTGATGCAACTCTTACTGCCTCTACTGTTGCTACTTCTGATGAGAAAAAAATAGCCAATGCAGATTTTTGTAATACTAAAGTTCACCTAATAAGTGAAAAGCCTTAATGTATAGGGTTACCATTAAAATGGTTATGATGAATGATGTGTGTGATATGAATGAAAGAGGAGGGTGTAGGAAATTGAAATTATGAGGATGAGAAAGATAAATAATGATTGACGTCTGACTTGAAGAGGTTATGGTTTAGTTTGGTTTATTTTGTTTTAATCAACTTCAATGGATTATTTAATGCTGACAAGATTTTTAGGATATGTTTGTGTTATATTCCGTGCTAATAGGAATATATAATTGACAAACACCGTGGATAAAAAGTTTTATTGTAATAACCAGTACAATAAGAATAAAGGTAACAGTTATGCACAAGGTCATTGCAAGTCAATCCAGTAGTGAGTGCTACTATTGGACGGTCGATAGTTCTTGCTTAAGTCTGAGTCGTACTCAACAGATCCATGCTAGTCAATATTTAGCAGCCTCCCCACAAGGTAGGATGTGGCACAAGGCCGAATTTAATGTGGGTCAATCCAAGCCCATAGGCTTGGCCAAAAATTCTATGTAGAACCCATATAAAATGAGGTCGGATAGCTGTTTCCGGAGACGAGACTCTGCCCTTCGACACAACCTCGTCTGGGGATCCTCTCTGCCCTGAAGCAGAGAGTTTAACCAGCACAGTTGGAAAAGATTTCAGCCAGTCAATATTTACTACCCCCCTACAACAAGGGTAGATGTGTCACAAGGATGAGTGGGTCATCTGAGCCTGTAAGCTTGGCCATAAATTCCCCACAGAACCTGCATAAACGGGTTCGGGTCTGTCTACCTCCCCCAACGAGACTCTGCACTTCAGCATAGCCTCATTTGGGTTTCTCTCTGCCTGAAGGCAGAGAGTTTGACAGCACAACTGGAATAGATTCCAGCTAGTTGGTATTTACTAGCCCCCCCCCCGGGTAGATGTGGCACAAGGCCGATTTTAATGTGGGTCTTCCAAGCCCGTAGGCTTGGGCAAAAATTACCTGTAGAACCCGAATAAACAGGATCGGTTCAGTCTACCTCCCCGAACGAGACTCTGCCCTATGGCAGAGCCTCGTCTGGGTTTCTCTCTGCCTGAAGGCAGAGAGTTCAATTGTATAGCCAAAAAAGATTTTGGTTAGTCTCTGTAGTTTGTTGACTTACAGATACTTATAGGTTGTTACTATGAGGGTGACAGGTTAATCCATTACATCAGTTCATATGAATAGAATATGTATTCTTTGTAATAAATCAGTTTGAAGATCAGGTTTAATTGACATATTTTTCTAAAGATGGTTTTTGTTGACAGTCAGATGTATTGCTGGTAATAATTTTTTTTTCAAAAATGTTTTGCTGGTAATAATTTTTTCTTCAAAAATGTATTGCTGGTATTTTTACTATAAAAACTTATTTTTACACTCCATAGTGTTTTCACCCCAGTCTGGGGCTTAACTATTTGCCAATAGCTGGGACCCTACCAGGTGCTACCATCCTGAAGAGGTTAAGGTAGTGTAGATGGTTACTGAGTGATCCACTGCTTCAGACACCTAGCCATGATGCAAGATGGGCTGGTCGCTCAGCAACCACCTACATTGACCAGCTATGTTATGACCTAGAATACCACTCTAGTGACTTTTGCGACCTTGATGGTTAGCATGATAGACTCATAAATGTCCAAACTAGTTTGACTGAAAATTAAAGAAGAGGGTTACTGTTAAAATTGTTATGCTGAATGAAGTGTGTGATATGAATGAAAGAAGAGGTGGTAAGAAATGAAGTTTATGAGGATAAGGAGGATAGATTATGAATGACCCTTGACTTAAGATTGTAGTGTAAAGTGTTATAGTTAAAATGGTTATGATGAATGAGGTTTGTAATATGAATGAAAGAGGAGGTGGTAGGAAATGAAGATTGTGAGGATAAGGAGGATAGATAATGATTAACATTTCACTTGGAAAGGTTAAGCCAGTTGTGTAGAGGGTTATTCTCAAAATAGTTATGTTGAATGAGGTGTGTGATATGAATGAAAGATGTATTAGATAGTGAAGATTATGAGGATAAAGTGGATAGATAAGGATTGATCCTTGACTTGAATAGGTTAAGATTGTAATGTGGAGGGTTAGTGTTGAAATGGTTATGATGAATGAGGTGTGTGATAGGAATGAAAGAAGAGGTGGTAGGGAGTGAAGATGATGAGGATAAGGTGGATAAGGATTGACCCATGACCTGAAGACGTTAAAATTATAGTGTTCAAGAAAGTATCCATGGAGGAGTGTGTTTCAAAAAGTGTCAGTTTTTTGGGGTGAAACTTTCTTTGTAGATTTGGAATACAGAGGAAATGTGAGTGATTTGATTCCGTGGAAGTAGCATGTTGTGTTCTAGTTGTAAAGGTCTGAAATGGTGAAATGAAAGAATGGAGCTCCTCTGAATATTTGCCATGGGTATTCAATAGGTTAATGATAATTATATATATATATATATATATATGTATATATATATATATATATATATATATATATATATATATATATACATATATACACATATAAACATATATATATATATATATATATATATATATATATATATATATATATCTAAATATAAAAGTGGACATGGACGATTGCACTAGCATGAAACAGACTGTCGCCTCTAAGTGCTGACTTCCATGTCCACTTTTATATTTACACACGCTCTATCTCTGATATTGAGCACTTTATCCCATAAATATAGCACACTTTAAGACTATATTTCTTCATATATATATATATATATATATATATATATATATATGTATATAAAGAGAAAGAACAGTCAGATTAATAATCCACAGTTCTTTAGCATTTATTTTTTTTAAAAGTACTTGGCACAACATAGAGCATAATATTTTAATAATATTTCTATTTAAAAAATATTTAACATTTTGATCAAGAGTTATCTAACATTGCTTGATAATGGAACAAATTTAAAATTCCGAAACATAGAAATTTCCGTGTTGCAATGTAAAATATTTCTTAAATAAAATATTATTAAAATCTATCTATCTATCTATCTATCTAGCTAGCTAGCTAGCTAGCTAGCTAGCTAACTGTATCTATAGCTATATATATCTCTCTCTCTCTATATATATATATATAGAGAGAGAGAGAGAGAGCCAACAATCATAAAATAAATGAAATGACAAAAGTTGGCCTGGAAAGAATACAGATATAGTCATGACTGTGTGGAAAGGTCGATCCACTTGGAACTATACAAACAAGTTAAGGTTCAAACTTTACTCCAGTGGTAAATGCACAAATGAGAATAAAGCATAAAAAAGGACCTTGTGTCAAACAGATCTCACCCAGTGTAGTTCAGCAGACCAGATCGCGATATTATAAAAAATAGACAAGGAAATTTGTCACTTTGTGAATTTCATTGTCCCAACCGATTGCAGAGCAAAACTGAATGAAAGTGAACAACCCAATAAATATCTAGACCTTGTGAGCGACCTGAAAAAATAATAGAACATCAAGGTGACAGTAGTGTCAGTTGTTGTTGGTACACTTGGAGCAATCCCACAGAGTATATCAAAGAAAGTTGGGAGAACTAAATATCTAAGGGAGAATTGAAACTATCCTGACAACAGTGCTGCTTAAAACAGCCGCAATACTGATGGGGAAACAGGAGAGGATTGAAGACTTGCTGTCACTTAATCTCTAATGATAATCACTAGATTGATTGATTTGATTTGTTTAACAGCATATCAACACATTTATGGGTCATTTAATGCTGAAATTTAATTTTCTTGAGAACTTTGAAGTAATAAAAATATGATATATGTTATTCTGCTTTCACAATTGAATACGTGGTAGATAATACTCAGCTGTTGTGCATATACATGTTTGTGTGGACATAATTACTAGAGATGGTGATATGTGTGTTTTCTGTTGTAGTTTTGTTGAAGTTACATTTTGGAATACAGTTTGGTTTCTTTAAGAAATTGTAGGATACTATATAGATCAATGTCATGAAAGAGTTCTTTTGTGCTTGTTGGTTGGTTGATTTTGTTTGGAAGCATATCAATCTCTATGGGTTATTTAATGCCGAAATCTAAATATTTTGAACACAATTTTATGGCTTCAACCTAAGTATATTTTGAATGCAATTGTATGCATCAACTACAGATAAAATGTATTGTTGGTAATACTACTATAAAATGTATTGTTGGTAATACTACTATAAAATGTATTGTCAGTAATTCTGCTATAAAATGTATTGTTGGTAATACTACTATAAAATGTGTTGTTGGTAATACTACTATAAAATGTATTGTTGGTAATTCTACTATAAAATGTATTGTCGGTAATTCTACTATAAAATGTATTGTCGGTAATACTACTATAAAATGTATTGTTGGTAATACTACTATAAAATGTATTGTTGGTAATTCTACTATAAAATGTATTGTTGGTAATACTACTATAAAATGTATTGTTGGTAGTTCTACTATAAAATGTATTGTTGGTAATACTACTATAAAATGTATTGTTGGTAATACTACTATAAAATGTATTGTCAGTAATTCTGCTATAAAATGTATTGTTGGTAATACTACTATAAAATGTGTTGTTGGTAATACTACTATAAAATGTATTGTTGGTAATTCTACTATAAAATGTATTGTCGGTAATTCTACTATAAAATGTATTGTCGGTAATACTACTATAAAATGTATTGTTGGTAATACTACTATAAAATGTATTGTTGGTAATTCTACTATAAAATGTATTGTTGGTAATACTACTATAAAATGTATTGTTGGTAGTTCTACTATAAAATGTATTGTTGGTAATACTACTATAAAATGTATTGTTGGTAATACTACTATAAAATGTATTGTTGGTAATTCTACTATAAAATGTATTGTCGGTAATTCTACTATAAAATGTATTGTCGGTAATACTACTATAAAATGTATTGTTGGTAATACTACTATAAAATGTATTGTTGGTAATTCTACTATAAAATGTATTGTCGGTAATTCTACTATAAAATGTATTGTCGGTAATACTACTATAAAATGTATTGTCGGTAATACTACTATAAAATGTATTGTTGGTAATTCTACTATAAAATGTATTGTTGGTAATACTACTATAAAATGTATTGTTGGTAATTCTACTATAAAATGTATTGTCGGTAATTCTACTATAAAATGTATTGTCGGTAATACTACTATAAAATGTATTGTTGGTAATACTACTATAAAATGTATTGTTGGTAATTCTACTATAAAATGTATTGTTGGTAATACTACTATAAAATGTATTGTTGGTAATTCTACTATAAAATGTATTGTTGGTAATACTACTATAAAATGTATTGTTGGTAATTCTACTATAAAATGTATTGTTGGTAATACTACTATAAAATGTATTGTTGGTAATTCTACTATAAAATGTATTGTTGGTAATACTACTATAAAATGTATTGTTGGTAATACTACTATAAAAGATACTGCTGGTCATTTTGCTTTAAATATGTATTGTTGATAATTGTAATATAAATAATTTTTGCTGATACTTTTACTATAAACATGTATTTTTATACTTTCATAGTGTTTTGTTTTTGTTTGGGGGTTTACTATTTGCCTATAGCTAGGACCCTAACAGGTGTTACCACTCCAGGTCAGGGTGGACTAGTCACTATAATAAATTATTTAATTTATTTATTATGCTATTCATTTGTTTATTTTTTTATATTTTTCTTTTGTGTGTTTTTCTTTTTTCTATGTTTTGTTATTTGTAATAAAGTTTATTCGAATTAGGTTGTGGGATTGTATTTAGTTATTTTGAGCATGATATGTTTGTAGGTCATACAAAAGTAATTTGTTTTTGTGTTTAGAAATGAGCACTTAATCTTTTGAATTAGGAGTTTATCTTGTTCTGGAAATTGTTATTTTGCTTATTTTCTCCTCTTGCAAAAGAACAGATTGGATTTTTTAGTCAAAAACCAATCAAAAATATTGATGGTGTCTTGATTTAGTGCACTTCAGTTTTATCATGAGACTCTTCAGTTTTGAGAGTGTAGCGGTAGAAAAAGTAAACAAATAGTAACAAGGAAACAAATATTTCACCATCTCTAAAAATAGATGAATATTCAGAATTGCTAGGATCTATGAGGTCATATTTTTATACACCAATCAGAAATGATATCAACAAGAATATGAACATTATAGCATAGTCAGCAAATCAGAGACAAGATCTATTCTCAACCAGGATATGAGTTTACAGCTCACTGATCAATCAAAAGCCAACCCTATACGTGAGCCGCCAATGGCCCACTGGTGGGCCACCAACGGCAATGCCAGTGGTCCTATGGTGGCAACCACTGAAGGGCCACCAGTGAGCCTCTTGCGGCCCATCCAGTGGTAACATTGCTGAGATGAAAATGTTGGCGGTTTGACAGCAGGCCACCAGCGATAAATGCCAGTGGCATGTCACCGAGTGGCAGATTGGTGGTTTACATGTAGGGAAGTGGCAGTTTTGAAAAGGATCCCTTTGTTTCACTAGCATATACATATATGAGACAGCCGACTCAGATGAGAAAATAATTAATTAATTCTATCAATTCTCTGATCCTGCAGTCATCCTAAAAGAGAATAAATGGTCCGTAGTAGAAACCCAAGTTTTTGTATGCTTTTTCTTTGTTTATCAGATGCAAACATGCACCCAGCTAAAATACACACAAACATGCAAACTTTTATCTTCCATGCCTTTTGATTTTAAGTCAATATTTGATCTTTATATTTTTTCTAGGATTATTAACCATTTTCCCAATCATGTGGAAATCACTCGGAAGGACTTGATGGTGAAAAACATTAAACGTTATCGAAAGGACTTAGAAAGAGAAGGTAGCCCTATTGTGGAGAAAGATGAAAATGGAAGATACATTTACTTAGGTGGGTATGATATTGCTATACATTGGACCTTTTAGGGCCAGGTGTAAATTGCTATGTCTCTTACTAGAAGCCTAAAAAGCAAACTTATTGTGGGAATGGGAAGTATTATTATTTCATGCCTCTGCATACATTTGTCCAACAAACAATATTTGGTGGACTCAGGTGAGTACAGGTAAAAAAAAAGGACACAAAACATGAAATTCAAACAAACTACAATTAATAAATGTATTAACAAGACATGTTGCAGAAGGATAAAGAAAGAAACGAAGTTGAAGTTATGAACAGTTCAATACAATCTCCAGTCTGTGTTGCTGAAGTACATACATGCCCCCATATCTATGAGAGTGACAGGAAACATGATTTGCTGCCCTAAAAGCCAAAGGGAAGAGGAAGAGATTTTCAGATATTGTGCCACTTGCGACTATTCTCAGGAGGTGGTAATCCAACAAACTTTTAGATTATATCTCATGAAAGATGGGATTTTGAAAGTGTTGTGTCGGAAACCTACCACCCCTCTTGAAGATGAACTTGTCTGCGTCTGTGAACAAAGACTTTATATAGTGGCATGTCAGTTGACATGGGGGAGACAGGGAGACAGAGAAGTTCTTGGCTGAGCTAGTTATTGACTACTCAGGCGATTTCTGTACCTTTTTACCAACCTATTAAAACCCTTTTTATTGTTACGTGTTATTTGGCGTTTGTCTCTACAAACCCCAAACCAACATCATAACAGAAAGGGAAAATGAAATTAAGATGAAAGAAAAACTAGTAAAAAATTAAAAATTGTTGACCAATGAATATAGAATGGTGGTCTGAGTAGATGCAATGAAAAGTTACTGAAATTAAAATGAAAGAAATATGGGTGAAACATTAATAATGTCTGACAACACTTCATCTAATAATAAAATTCAAGATAATATTACTATGACTGAATATAGAATGGTGGTCGGAGTAGATGCAATGAAAAGTTACTGAAATTAAAATGAAAGAAATATGGGTGAAACATTAATAATGTCTGACAACACTTCATCTAATAATAAAATTCAAGATAATATTACTATGACTGAATATAGAATGGTGGTCGGAGTAGATGCAATGAAAAGTTACTGAAATTAAAATGAAAGAAATATGAGTGAAACATTAATAATGGCTGACAACACTTCATCTAATAATAAAATTCAAGATAATATTACTATGACTGAATATAGAATGGTGGTCGGAGTAGATGCAATGAAAAGTTACTGAAATTAAAATGAAAGAAATATGGGTGAAACATTAATAATGGCTGACAACACTTCATCTAATAATAAAATTCAAGATAATATTACTATGACTGAATATAGAATGGTGGTCGGAGTAGATGCAATGAAAAGTTACTGAAATTAAAATGAAAGAAATATGAGTGAAACATTAATAATGTCTGACAACACTTCATCTAATAATAAAATTCAAGATAATATTACTATGACTGAATATAGAATGGTGGTCGGAGTAGATGCAATGAAAAGTTACTGAAATTAAAATGAAAGAAATATGGGTGAAACATTAATAATGGCTGACAACACTTCATCTAATAATAAAATTCAAGATAATATTACTATGACTGAATATAGAATGGTGGTCGGAGTAGATGCAATGAAAAGTTACTGAAATTAAAATGAAAGAAATATGAGTGAAACATTAATAATGTCTGACAACACTTCATCTAATAATAAAATTCATGATAATATTACTATGACTGAATATAGAATGGTGGTCGGAGTAGATGCAATGAAAAGTTACTGAAATTAAAATGAAAGAAATATGAGTGAAACATTAATAATGTCTGACAACACTTCATCTAATAATAAAATTCATGATAATATTACTATGACTGAATATAGAATGGTGGTCGGAGTAGATGCAATGAAAAGTTACTGAAATTAAAATGAAAGAAATATGAGTGAAACATTAATAATGTCTGACAACACTTCATCTAATAATAAAATTCATGATAATATTACTATGACTGAATATAGAATGGTGGTCGGAGTAGATGCAATGAAAAGTTACTGAAATTAAAATGAAAGAAATATGAGTGAAACATTAATAATGTCTGACAACACTTCATCTAATAATAAAATTCATGATAATATTACTATGACTGAATATAGAATGGTGGTCGGAGTAGATGCAATGAAAAGTTACTGAAATTAAAATGAAAGAAATATGAGTGAAACATTAATAATGTCTGAAAGCACTTCATCTAATAATAAAATTCATGATAATATTACTATGACTGAATATAGAATGGTGGTCGGAGTAGATGCAATGAAAAGTTACTGAAATTAAAATGAAAGAAATATGAGTGAAACATTAATAATGTCTGACAACACTTCATCTAATAATAAAATTCAAGATAATATTACTATGACTGAATATAGAATGGTGGTCGGAGTAGATGCAATGAAAAGTTACTGAAATTAAAATGAAAGAAATATGAGTGAAACATTAATAATGTCTGACAACACTTCATCTAATAATAAAATTCAAGATAATATTACTATGACTGAATATAGAATGGTGGTCGGAGTAGATGCAATGAAAAGTTACTGAAATTAAAATGAAAGAAATATGAGTGAAACATTAATAATGTCTGACAACACTTCATCTAATAATAAAATTCATGATAATATTACTATGACTGAATATAGAATGGTGGTCGGAGTAGATGCAATGAAAAGTTACTGAAATTAAAATGAAAGAAATATGAGTGAAACATTAATAATGTCTGACAACACTTCATCTAATAATAAAATTCATGATAATATTACTATGACTGAATATAGAATGGTGGTCGGAGTAGATGCAATGAAAAGTTACTGAAATTAAAATGAAAGAAATATGAGTGAAACATTAATAATGTCTGACAACACTTCATCTAATAATAAAATTCATGATAATATTACTATGACTGAATATAGAATGGTGGTCGGAGTAGATGCAATGAAAAGTTACTGAAATTAAAATGAAAGAAATATGAGTGAAACATTAATAATGTCTGAAAGCACTTCATCTAATAATAAAATTCATGATAATATTACTATGACTGAATATAGAATGGTGGTCGGAGTAGATGCAATGAAAAGTTACTGAAATTAAAATGAAAGAAATATGAGTGAAACATTAATAATGTCTGACAACACTTCATCTAATAATAAAATTCAAGATAATATTACTATGACTGAATATAGAATGGTGGTCGGAGTAGATGCAATGAAAAGTTACTGAAATTAAAATGAAAGAAATATGAGTGAAACATTAATAATGTCTGACAACACTTCATCTAATAATAAAATTCAAGATAATATTACTATGACTGAATATAGAATGGTGGTCGGAGTAGATGCAATGAAAAGTTACTGAAATTAAAATGAAAGAAATATGAGTGAAACATTAATAATGTCTGACAACACTTCATCTAATAATAAAATTCATGATAATATTACTATGACTGAATATAGAATGGTGGTCGGAGTAGATGCAATGAAAAGTTACTGAAATTAAAATGAAAGAAATATGAGTGAAACATTAATAATGTCTGACAACACTTCATCTAATAATAAAATTCATGATAATATTACTATGACTGAATATAGAATGGTGGTCGGAGTAGATGCAATGAAAAGTTACTGAAATTAAAATGAAAGAAATATGAGTGAAACATTAATAATGTCTGACAACACTTCATCTAATAATAAAATTCATGATAATATTACTATGACTGAATATAGAATGGTGGTCGGAGTAGATGCAATGAAAAGTTACTGAAATTAAAATGAAAGAAATATGAGTGAAACATTAATAATGTCTGACAACACTTCATCTAATAATAAAATTCATGATAATATTACTATGACTGAATATAGAATGGTGGTCGGAGTAGATGCAATGAAAAGTTACTGAAATTAAAATGAAAGAAATATGAGTGAAACATTAATAATGTCTGACAACACTTCATCTAATAATAAAATTCATGATAATATTACTATGACTGAATATAGAATGGTGGTCGGAGTAGATGCAATGAAAAGTTACTGAAATTAAAATGAAAGAAATATGAGTGAAACATTAATAATGTCTGACAACACTTCATCTAATAATAAAATTCAAGATAATATTACTATGACTGAATATAGAATGGTGGTCGGAGTAGATGCAATGAAAAGTTACTGAAATTAAAATGAAAGAAATATGAGTGAAACATTAATAATGTCTGACAACACTTCATCTAATAATAAAATTCATGATAATATTACTATGACTGAATATAGAATGGTGGTCGGAGTAGATGCAATGAAAAGTTACTGAAATTAAAATGAAAGAAATATGAGTGAAACATTAATAATGTCTGACAACACTTCATCTAATAATAAAATTCAAGATAATATTACTATGACTGAATATAGAATGGTGGTCGGAGTAGATGCAATGAAAAGTTACTGAAATTAAAATGAAAGAAATATGAGTGAAACATTAATAATGTCTGACAACACTTCATCTAATAATAAAATTCAAGATAATATTACTATGACTGAATATAGAATGGTGGTCGGAGTAGATGCAATGAAAAGTTACTGAAATTAAAATGAAAGAAATATGAGTGAAACATTAATAATGTCTGACAACACTTCATCTAATAATAAAATTCATGATAATATTACTATGACTGAATATAGAATGGTGGTCGGAGTAGATGCAATGAAAAGTTACTGAAATTAAAATGAAAGAAATATGAGTGAAACATTAATAATGGCTGACAACACTTCATCTAATAATAAAATTCAAGATAATATTATTATGACCGAATATAAAATGGTGGTCTGAGTAGATGCAATGAAAAGTTACTGAAATTAAAATGAAAGAAATATGAGTGAAACATTAATAATGTCTGACAACACTTCATCTAATAATAAAATTCATGATAATATTACTATGACTGAATATAGAATGGTGGTCGGAGTAGATGCAATGAAAAGTTACTGAAATTAAAATGAAAGAAATATGAGTGAAACATTAATAATGTCTGAAAGCACTTCATCTAATAATAAAATTCATGATAATATTACTATGACTGAATATAGAATGCTGGTCGGAGTAGATGCAATGAAAAGTTACTGAAATTAAAATGAAAGAAATATGAGTGAAACATTAATAATGTCTGACAACACTTCATCTAATAATAAAATTCAAGATAATATTACTATGACTGAATATAGAATGGTGGTCGGAGTAGATGCAATGAAAAGTTACTGAAATTAAAATGAAAGAAATATGAGTGAAACATTAATAATGTCTGACAACACTTCATCTAATAATAAAATTCAAGATAATATTACTATGACTGAATATAGAATGGTGGTCGGAGTAGATGCAATGAAAAGTTACTGAAATTAAAATGAAAGAAATATGAGTGAAACATTAATAATGTCTGACAACACTTCATCTAATAATAAAATTCAAGATAATATTACTATGACTGAATATAGAATGGTGGTCGGAGTAGATGCAATGAAAAGTTACTGAAATTAAAATGAAAGAAATATGAGTGAAACATTAATAATGTCTGACAACACTTCATCTAATAATAAAATTCAAGATAATATTACTATGACTGAATATAGAATGGTGGTCGGAGTAGATGCAATGAAAAGTTACTGAAATTAAAATGAAAGAAATATGAGTGAAACATTAATAATGTCTGACAACACTTCATCTAATAATAAAATTCAAGATAATATTACTATGACTGAATATAGAATGGTGGTCAGAGTAGATGCAATGAAAAGTTACTGAAATTAAAATGAAAGAAATATGAGTGAAACATTAATAATGGCTGACAACACTTCATCTAATAATAAAATTCAAGATAATATTACTATGACTGAATATAGAATGGTGGTCGGAGTAGATGGAATGAAAAGCAACTTAAATTAAGATAAAAGAAATATGACCCAAAAATTGACAATGATTAACTATTTTAAACGATTTCTCATATGCAATACTCTGGGTTGTTGAATTGGTTTTACACACTTTCTAAGCCTATTTGAAAATTTTGAAGTTCAAAATATTCAATTTATTGGGATATCTTTGTCCTGGAATATTTCAAATATTGGGATATTTCACATACTGATAAAAAGCATATTGCTTGAGAAAATATTAAGTAATAGAAAAGGTAATTTTTCCTTTTTTATTTCAGATTTCATTCCTCAAACTTTCATGCTTCCTGCTGATTACAATCTGTTTGTGGAAGAATTTCGTAAACATCCCAACACAATGTGGATCATGAAGCCTTGTGGTAAAGGTATGTTGAGAAAAAGGTACCAGATTTGTAGATATTGTGATAATTTAAGATATGAAATAATCATTAATAGCTCTGACATGATAGTTTTGATATGAAATGGCCAGTATGACACTGAAAATTTAAGGCACATTGCGCTTGCGAAGATGCCTTCCAAAAGCTAAGCAAAGTATTAAGAAATGGAAAAATGTTGTTAGAAACAAAGAAAAGAGTACCAGACTCTTATGTAATAAAAGTTCTCCTATATGGTAGTGAATGCTGGACAATCTACTCAAAGATGAAGGCGAGACTGAGGCAACAGAGATGTGGTTTTGCAAAAGGATGTTGAGGATATCATAGACTGAAATTGGGAGCAATGTCAAAGTTATAGCGACATTGGGAACAAAAAGAGCACATACGTACCATTAGGAAGAGATAGTTATAATTTCAAACAATGAGGAAAAAAGGCTTGGAAAATTTAATACTTACAGGATAGATTGAAGGCAAGAGGGAAAGAGGAAAACAACACACAACCTTCCTAGTGAGTTTGAGTAAATGAATGGTGGAATGGGGTTTGGGAGATATAGCCAAAAGATAAAATTTATTAAGAGCTACAAAGTACAGGGAGTTGTGGAGAGCCATGATTACCAAAGTCCTGAAGGGATGCAGCACACAGAAGAAGAAGAAGAAGAACTATCGATTGTCTATAATGATATTTATTATTTCATGCCAGAATGAATTTTGTAAAAAAAATTTCTTTTTTAAACTTTATTTATATACATATTTTCTTTTACACTATTTACATTGTTTGAACTGTTGTCCTCATCTTTGTTGCCATATTCACAATGTTTCGGCTGTTGTGTGCTCTGGCCTTCTTCAGGTGATTGGAATTTCAAACTGAACTCTTTATTTCATCCACCAGAGTAGATTGTTCTAGCTCCAAATGCATACCGTGCTCCCCGAGAACACATGGTCCAGTGGATAAAAGCATTGGTTGGAGTAATACAGAGACTTGACCCAAAGAGTTGTGAGTTCAATAGCTGGCCACAGCAAACAAAAACTTGTAGAGTTGAATTAATAAAGGGGAATAAATGAGACAGAGATATCTGGAAGAGGCATGTCATCCATTACCATGCGGTGAACATGATCAATGATTTCTTTGGTGGTGGTAGTTGCAGAAAGTCCAAACCTTGGGTCATCTTCAAGACTCTCCCTTCGCTGACTAAATTCAGCTGTCCACTTTTGTACTGTTGATAAAGCTGAGGCCTCACCTCCTTATGTAGTAATCATATCAGCATGAATTTTCTTGGAGGCTAAACACTTTTTCTGCAGTGACTTGTTAACACCACAATGCCAAATATTGTACATTTACTACAAGAGAAGTCACTACTAGTTACTTTCAAAGTTTTCTTAAAACAGATGTTAGATTACCTGGAAAGAAACAATGCAGTTATTAATAAGAATAAGTGAAATCAATGTATGCAAGATTTCACAGCTCTAGCATCACTCCTTCATAGTCAGCCTATGAACTTTTCAGCCCACCCTCGTACCTGGAATGAAGCAATGCAGTTATTAATAAGAATAGGTGAAATCAATGTATGCAAGATTTCACAGCTCTAGCATCACTCCTTCATAGATAGCCTATGAACTTTTCAGCCCACCCTCGTACCTGGAAAGAAGCAATGCAGTTATTAATAAGAATAGGTGAAATCAATGTATGCAAGATTTCACATCTCTAGCATCACACCTTCATAGTCAGCCTATGAACTTTTCAGCCCACCCTCGTACATGGAAAGAAGCAATGCAGTTATTAATAAGAATAGGTGAAATCAATGTATGCAAGATTTCACATCTCTAGCATCACACCTTCATAGTCAGCCTATGAACTTTTCAGCCCACCCTCGTACCTGGAATGAAGCAATGAAGTTATTAATAAGAATAAGTGAAATCAATGTATGCAAGATTTCACATCTCTAGCATCACACCTTCATAGTCAGCCTATGAACCTTTCAGCCCACTCTCGTACCTGGAAAGAAACAATGCAGTTATTAATAAGAATAGGTGAAATCAATGATGCAAGATTTCACAACTCTAGCATCACTCCTTCATAGTCAGCCTATGAACTTTTCAGCCCACCCTCGTACCTGGAAAGAAACAATGCAGTTATTAATAAGAATAGGTGAAATCAATGTATGCAAGATTTCACATCTCTAGCATCACTCCTTCATAGATAGCCTATGAACTTTTCAGCCCACCCTCGTACCTGGAAAGAAACAATGCAGTTATTAATAAGAATAAGTGAAATCAATGAATGCAAGATTTCACATCTCTAGCATCACTTCTTCATAGTCAGCCTATGAACTTTTCAGCCCACCCTCGTACCTGGAAAGAAACAATGCAGTTATTAATAAGAATAGGTGAAATCAATGAATGCAAGATTTCACAGCTCTAGCATCACTCCTTCATAGTCAGCCTATGAACTTTTCAGCCCACCCTCGTACCTGGAATGAAGCAATGCAGTTATTAATAAGAATAGGTGAAATCAATGTATGCAAGATTTCACAGCTCTAGCATCACTCCTTCATAGTCAGCCTATGAACTTTTCAGCCCACCCTTGTACCTGGAATGAAGCAATGCAGTTATTAATAAGAATAGGTGAAATCAATGTATGCAAGATTTCACAGCTCTAGCGTCACACCTTCATAGTCAGCCTATGAACTTTTCAGCCCACCCTCGTACCTGGAATGAAGCAATGCAGTTATTAATAAGAATAGGTGAAATCAATGTATGCAAGATTTCACAGCTCTAGCATCACTCCTTCATAGTCAGCCTATGAACTTTTCAGCCCACCCTCGTACCTGGAATGAAGCAATGCAGTTATTAATAAGAATAGGTGAAATCAATGTATGCAAGATTTCACAGCTCTAGCGTCACACCTTCATAGTCAGCCTATGAACTTTTCAGCCCACCCTCGTACCTGGAATGAAGCAATGCAGTTATTAATAAGAATAGGTGAAATCAATGTATGCAAGATTTCACAGCTCTAGCATCACTCCTTCATAGTCAGCCTATGAACTTTTCAGCCCACCCTTGTACCTGGAATGAAGCAATGCAGTTATTAATAAGAATAGGTGAAATCAATGTATGCAAGATTTCACAGCTCTAGCGTCACACCTTCATAGTCAGCCTATGAACTTTTCAGCCCACCCTCGTACCTGGAATGAAGCAATGCAGTTATTAATAAGAATAGGTGAAATCAATGTATGCAAGATTTCACAGCTCTAGCATCACTCCTTCATAGTCAGCCTATGAACTTTTCAGCCCACCCTTGTACCTGGAATGAAGCAATGCAGTTATTAATAAGAATAGGTGAAATCAATGTATGCAAGATTTCACAGCTCTAGAGTCACACCTTCATAGTCAGCCTATGAACTTTTCAGCCCACCCTTGTACCTGGAATGTAGCAATGCAGTTATTAATAAGAATAGGTGAAATCAATGTATGCAAGATTTCACAGCTCTAGCATCACTCCTTCATAGTCAGCCTATGAACTTTTCAGCCCACCCTCGTACCTGGAAAGAAACAATGCAGTTATTAATAAGAATAGGTGAAATCAATGTATGCAAGATTTCACAGCTCTAGCATCACTCCTTCATAGTCAGCCTATGAACTTTTCAGCTCACCCTCGTACCTGGAAAGAAACAATGCAGTTATTAATAAGAATAGGTGAAATCAATGTATGCAAGATTTCACAGCTCTAGCATCACTCCTTCATAGTCTGCCTATGAACTTTTCAGCCCACCCTCGTACCTGGAAAGAAACAATGCAGTTATTAATAAGAATAGGTGAAATCAATGTATGCAAGATTTCACAGCTCTAGCATCACTCCTTCATAGTCTGCCTATGAACTTTTCAGCCCACCCTCGTACCTGGAAAGAAACAATGCAGTTATTAATAAGAATAGGTGAAATCAATGTATGCAAGATTTCACAGCTCTAGCATCACTCCTTCATAGTCTGCCTATGAACTTTTCAGCCCACCCTCGTACCTGGAAAGAAACAATGCAGTTATTAATAAGAATAGGTGAAATCAATGTATGCAAGATTTCACAGCTCTAGCATCACTCCTTCATAGTCAGCCTATGAACTTTTCAGCTCACCCTCGTACCTGGAAAGAAACAATGCAGTTATTAATAAGAATAGGTGAAATCAATGTATGCAAGATTTCACAGCTCTAGCATCACTCCTTCATAGTCTGCCTATGAACTTTTCAGCCCACCCTCGTACCTGGAAAGAAACAATGCAGTTATTAATAAGAATAGGTGAAATCAATGTATGCAAGATTTCACAGCTCTAGCATCACTCCTTCATAGTCTGCCTATGAACTTTTCAGCCCACCCTCGTACCTGGAAAGAAACAATGCAGTTATTAATAAGAATAGGTGAAATCAATGTATGCAAGATTTCACAGCTCTAGCATCACTCCTTCATAGTCAGCCTATAAACTTTTCAGCCCACCCTCGTACCTGGAAAGAAACAATGCAGTTATTAATAAGAATAGGTGAAATCAATGAATGCAGGATTTCACATCTCTAGCATCACACCTTCATAGTCAGCCTATGAACTTTTCAGCCCACCCTCGTACCTGGAAAGAAACAATGCAGTTATTAATAAGAATAGGTGAAATCAATGAATGCAAGATTTCACAGCTCTAGCATCACTCCTTCATAGTCAGCCTATGAACTTTTCAGCCCACCCTCGTACCTGGAAAGAAACAATGCAGTTATTAATAAGAATAAGTGAAATCAATGAATGCAAGATTTCACAGCTCTAGCATCACTCCTTCATAGTCAGCCTATAAACTTTTTAGCCCACCCTCGTACCTGGAAAGAAACAATGCAGTTATTAATAAGAATAGGTGAAATCAATGAATGCAGGATTTCACATCTCTAGCATCACACCTTCATAGTCAGCCTATGAACTTTTCAGCCCACCCTCGTACCTGGAAAGAAACAATGCAGTTATTAATAAGAATAGGTGAAATCAATGAATGCAAGATTTCACAGCTCTAGCATCACTCCTTCCGTCAGCCTATGAAGTTTACAGTCCATTCTCATAGAATTATTCACACAATGAGCCAAGAATAGAAAGGTTTTCTAGTCAGTTCACTTTGTCTTTTTAGACAATTTTTCTTGCCAGAATCTATCTTAAATATTTATAAGTCTAATATTTGGTTGTTTTTTTTTTAAGGCAATTCACCCCAAGCAAGGTGGGAGTGCCACTAGCACACAAGGAGTTACAGAGGATTGAGGATAAGAGTAAAGAGGCGTGTTTGAGGAAAGGATACAGGGGAGGATGGGGAACAAGCTCAGGGCTTCAGATGTTGATTGACATTACACTTGAATATTTGAAGATTATAGTCATCGGAGAAGCAAGTAAGGGGAAGGGAGTTCCACAAACGGGAAGTGCGAGAGAAGAAGCTGTTTGAGAAGAAGAAACACTTACATTTAACCGTTTTGACAGTGAAAGGGTGGGCCTGAGATTCCAGCCTAGTGGCTTGTTTAAATTCATGTAGTCTGGAAACCAGTGAAAGTAGCTCATCAGAACAGTTGCTTTGAAAATATTTGTAGAAGAACAGAGGGAGGCCACAGCACGTCTGTGGGATAGCGATTGTAGACTGGATGCCAGATCAGAACCTATCATCTTGCATATTCATCTCTGGATTTGTGCATTGAATATTGCTGACACATTTGACCTGGTTCTACTATCTATCTAGAGATTCTTCACAAAATTCAAATAAGAATCTGCAATGTTATCGGCCTTGACCTGGCATCTTGGCTTCAGTCACTTTCCCACCACTGTAATATAGCTTCCCTATGCATTTTCTATAAATATTTTCATGGTAATTGATCTGATGAGCTTTCCTCTTTGTGTTGGGAGGGGTAGTTATTGCTAACCCTATTTTGTTTAGTTTCTTGTATATAAATTGCATTAATTATAAATATTCATTGGGGTTTAATTTTTAAATGTTATTTTTTATCCCCAGCTCCGCAGACAAATTCTACATATTCCAGTTAGGACTACCTAAAGACATTGAGGTATGATGGTGGCTGTCGTAAGAATGTGTTGTTTTGGTATAAGGGATACTTATGTTTGGGTCAGTAATCATGGCTAGCTAAGTTTAAAATAAGACAGGTTGAAGACCAGTCTTCCCAAATACCCCCTCTTGGACGTGCTACATTTTTGTATTATTCAAAATAAATATTGCTTTCCTCTTTGGTTCCTCAACTTCATGCTTGATTGGCAGCTAGGTCTCATCATTTTACACTTGAAATGGCTAGATATAACCATAAGTTCTATGTTAACAGTTACTTCTCTTGCACTTCTTGCTTGAGGAACTCTCTTCTGGCTTCGTGCTTCCCTGTCAACTATGATTGTCAAAAATTGAAATGAAACATCACTTGTCATTTTTTTTTAATTCCTGTTTTTTTATTGTCCTCAATCTTCAATAATGTTTTCTTTCACTCTCAAAAATCCCTTGCACCTTAGATGTATTATTGTCTTGCATCGGGTGAAATGTTAAAAGAAATTGAAAATAAACAGTCAGCAATTACTGACTTTTGCATGACTTTGCCCTTCTTTTAATTTTAGCCAGAGGTGTTGGTATTTTCCTGGTCAACAAACTTTCGCAATTGAAAAAATGGTCAAGGGACAGCAAAACAAACAGGTACTTTTTTTTATTCTTTTGTTTGAAAACTTAAAAATGTCTTCATAGTTATAAAATCATGCCATTAATACATGGTTGTTAACAAAAGGGACAGCCCAGCATGCAAATTACAAATTGGAGATGTCAAAATAAAAAAAGTACAACAATTTAAATATCTGGTAAGTGTTTCAACAGAGGACAAATTGTGACACTGGAATTCGAAGCCAAATTAGGATAGACAAAGAGGAATTCCAAAAGTTAAGCAGTGTATTAAGAAACAGAAAAACTCAGAAATATATCCTGAAGAAGGCCAGAGCATACAATGACTGAAACATTGTGAATATTGCAATGAAAATGAGGACAACAGTCTGTTATGGTTCAGGTTTCTTGTACCACGGTGATGGTCCAAGGTAGAACCAATGAAGAATAACTCGAACACAGGTATGGAATAACACAGATATATTACAAACAGAATATGTACAAAAGAAGTAGAAGTTTTTGTAATAACAATCAGGTTAGGTTAGAGAGAACTATGTTGTCTCGAAGTATCACTATTCCAATGTCTTACAGTAATCGTCTGATGCGACTCTGTCTCTGATTGACTGACACTAACACTACTGCTTCCTCTTGAGGCGAAGTATTTATGGTGTACGGGATAGTCCATTACTATTATGGGTAAGTTCCCATAACACAGTCTAAATAATGTAAATAGTGTAAATAATTGCAATACCTCATCTCAAAAATATAGACAGATTCTGATGAAGGCCAGAGTGTACAATGGCCAAAATGTTGTGAATATGGCAACAAAGATGAGGACAACAGTCTGACCAATGTAAATAGTGTAAATAATTACAATATGTCATCTCAGAAATATAGACAGAGATAATTATGTATTTGTGTTAATTGTTTTATTAATTAATTTAAAATTTAATCTGTTTCTTGATTAATTTTATGAATTGCTTTGCATGCACTCTTACCACAGCTTTGTACCCCCAACAGCCAAAGATACTTATGTGATCTCAAAATATATTGACAATCCACTTCTGATTGGAGGGAAGAAGTTTGACCTTCGACTCTATGTCCTCGTAACTTCATTCCGTCCACTGAAATGTTACATGTAAGTAACATCTTTGTCTTTATTGTGCAACATCTTACCATAGAAAATCCTTTAGTGGTACAAAATTTAATTAACGCAATAAAAACAGGTATAATTAAAAGGGACATGAGGAAAACTTCAGCTGCAGTAATTAGCAAAATATGAAAAGAGAAATAAAAGTATTATAGAACAAGCTAACAGTTATCACTCCCGACTCTTCAGAACTCAACCGAGGAAATTAAAATATTGTACACACCAACTAAAAACAGAAAACCATGAGGAAACAAATATACACATTATCAATAATATATTGATATGGGTTTATCTATAGACAGACCACACTAACAATCAATCCATTTGTTTGCATAAGGATCATAGTCTTGATTTAATATACGTTGTCTTGAGGAATTTTAGGCGATGGTTGGAATGTGATCTGTTCTGAACTGAGAACATGTTTTCAGGGAAGGATGCTGCACGCTCCCAATTTTTAATAAGGTGTTCTGTTCCTTTTAATTGTGTCTGTTTTTATTGCGTTAAATGAACAGAAATGTATGTTTTCATGGATGGAGCATATAGAAGATGATTTTTTTTTGCATATACATCTCAAAAGCTATTGCCAAAGACTATATTCCGCATTTTTCACCTTCTGCCCAAATTGGTTTCATTCAGCTGTCCACTTGGCTGGGCATCAATATAATAATGTCCACTTAACTAGGCATCAATATAATAATGTCCACTTGACTGGGCATCAAATAAATAATGTCCACTTGGCTGGGCATCAATATAATAATGTCCACTTGACTGGGCATCAATATAATAATGTCCACTTGACTGGGCATCAATATAATAATGTCCACTTGACTGGGCATCAATATAATAATGTCCACTTAACTGGGCATCAATATAATAATGTCCACTTGACTGGGCATCAATATAATAATGTCCACTTGGCTGGGCATCAATATAATAATGTCCACTTAACTGGGCATCAATATAATAATGTCCACTTAACTGGGCATCAATATAATAATGTCCACTTAACTGGGCATCAATATAATAATGTCCACTTGACTGGGCATCAATATAATAATGTCCACTTCACTGGGCATCAATATAATAATGTCCACTTAACTGGGCATCAATATAATAATGTCCACTTGACTGGGCATCAATATAATAATGTCCACTTGGCTGGGCATCAATATAATATTGTCCACTTAACTGGGCATCAATATAATAATGTCCACTTAACTGGGCATCAATATAATAATGTCCACTTAACTGGGCATCAATATAATAATGTCCACTTGACTGGGCATCAAATAAATAATGTCTAAACATCATTTTTGTTATTTCAGAAATTGCTCTTTATGATGTTATGAAAATTTTTTTATGTAACTTTGACGAATTTTAAAATATCTGGTCAAGATTTATGATTGTTAATTTTTGAAAGATTCATCTTTTATTTCTGTTGCTTTTTATTGCAGCCTCCTTTATGTTTTAACAGTTGTTCTGTGGCAAATAAAAACAGCACAGGAGAAATGAAGAAATGTTTTGATGTGACTTAAACCTGCAGGTGGTTCTCAAAGTTAAGAACAGAAAAACTATTAAGCAGAATCATTTTGGGTAGCAAAAGAGGAAGGGACACCAACAGAGAATGGCTAATCAAAAATAAAGATGCACTAAAAGAGAAAGGACAATCAAAAGAGACACAAAAAGAGAAGGGCTAATTAAAAGAGAAAGGGACACAAAGAGAGAAAGGAAAATCAAAAGAGAAAAGGGACACTAAAAGAGAAGAGAAAGCCAAAATGAGAAAAGAATACTAAAATAGAAGGGAAAGCCAAAAGAGAAGTGGACACTAAAAGAGAAGGGAAAATCAAAAGAAAAAGGGACACTAAAAGAGAAGAGAAAGCCAAAATGAGAAAAGAATACTAAAATAGAAGGGAAAGCCAAAAGAGAAGTGGACACTAAAAGAGAAGGGAAAATCAAAAGAAAAAGGGACACTAAAAGAGAAGAGAAAGCCAAAATGAGAAAAGAATACTAAAATAGAAGGGAAAGCCAAAAGAGAAGTGAACACTAAAAGAGAAGGGAAAATCAAAAGAAAAAGGGACACTAAAAGAGAAGAGAAAGCCAAAATGAGAAAAGAATACTAAAATAGAAGGGAAAACCAAAAGAGAAGTGGACACTAAAAGAGAAGGGAAAATCAAAAGAGAAAAAGACAATAAAGAGGGGGGAAAATCAAAAGAGAAAGGGACACTAAAAGAGAAGGGAAAATCAAAAGAGAAAGGGACACTAAAAGAGAAGGGAAAATCAAAAGAGAAAGGGACACTAAAAGTGAAGGGAAAATCAAAAGAAAAAGGGACACTAAAACAGAAGGAAAAGCCAAGAGATAAAGGGAGACTAAAAGAAAAAGGTATAATTAAAAGGGAAAGCTACATTAAAAGAGAAGGGAAAATATGAAGCTTCCGAGAAAATGGCCATGTGATAAAACACAATAAGATTTCTTGAATGCACAGGCTGCACAGTGGGTTCCCAAGTGGACATATCGAATTTTGACAACTTCCTCAAATGACTTTAGGACATGGAAAAATGAAAAGTTCAGTTTCTGTAGTATCAAAAAATGGTCTTATTTGTCTTCTAACTCCAATTATTTCTCAAGATATGCCCATTTGAAGCTCAAGTTTTCAATACATCCTGGAAACATAAGTTTTTTTTCTAAATATGTCCCATAAGCCCCTAAGATAAGGCCAAATGCCCAAAATTTGATTCAATATAAAAAATTGGGTATATGGACAGGTTTTTGACATATTTTTATGAGTTTTCCACAAAATTTACTGTAAAAATGGGCATTTTTTCCATCAAAAAAGCCCCAAAATTGGCCCCCGCTGATAAATTGTGATGAAAAATTGCAGAAAAGCCCCGAGATGAAATTTTTCATGCTTCACATATAAGAATCTAGACATGTAGGGCTATCATAATCCATTTGGGTGAAAAAATTCACTCTGGGGAACCATTTTAATTCTTTTATATTGAAAAAATTTGGGACAACCTTCAATTGCCTTTGAATCCAAAATCCGGATAATTTATGTAATTCTCACTCAAATTTCATGATCCAGCCCACTTTTCCCATGTTTTTTGGGGTGCTGAATCCAAATCTGGCATCAGAACACCATAAAACTGCACCATGCTCTTGGTATAAGTGATTTTTACCCTTTTTTAAGCCCTTTTAAGACCATGGAATGCTTGTCTTGCAAAGGGACAGGGCACACCATTTGCAGCTGTGAGGAGTTGAAGGCTGCTATGTATGGTTGTAACAGTCATTATGAATCTTTGTTGTGCTTCCTCACAGATGAATAACTATTAACTTTTTTTCAGTAATCTTTGTGATAAGTTGTAGCTGTATATGATTTATTGTTCATTTTTAAACTTGAATATTTGAAACGCTCATTGTCTGTAGTGTCAAAAAAATGGTCTAATTTGTCTTCTAACTCCAAATGTTTCTCAAGATATGCCTGTTTGAAGTTCGTTTGTAAATGTCGGATTTCCGCAAAATTTCTACCCTTCTATCTTTTGGCCCCAACTTGGATTTTTGAGCCAAAAACTCATAAAAAATCATATCTCAGTTCTTGAAAATCAATTTTTTTGCATACCACACCCTAGAATTTGTCTAAAATGTACTTAAGCACCTGAAGCAGGTGCTTACCATATGTTATTGTTATATGTCCGCTTGACCCCCATTTAAGCCCACTGTGGGCTGTTTAATAAGTAAATATAAGACGTCTATTTTAAATACAAAGTATCCCCTCTAATGACATTTGAAGTAAGAAAAATTATGAATTAAAAATAAATTCATTAATTCTTTATATATATATATATGTGTGTGTGTGTGTGTGCTTGTTTGTGTGTGTGTGTTTGTGACGCTTCACTCTTCATGAACCAGATAAAAATCTAGGTCCTGTGGTATTGTGAACTTTCAATATTTTTTGATACAACAACTATTAATCTAGATTCTTGCAATATAAAATAAGTTTCAGATCTAAACAAAGGGTTGATAACCTGTAAAATACAAATCAAAAGAATTCCTCTTAGTTTACCCATTGCATTATTTTTAATTAGGCCATTTTCACTGCACTAATAAAATTTTATACCTCCATGAAAAATATAAAAAAAGCAGTAAATAATAATAATAATAATAATGATGATGATGATGATGATGATAATAATAATAATAATAATAATAATAATAATAATAATAATCCTGTAATCTAAGTGAACTTCTAACTTTAGTTAAATTTCAAATGTTCATTGTTTTCTCTTTCCTGATATTTCAGGTATCAGCTGGGCTTTTGCCGATTTTGTACGGTCAAGTACAATGCCAACATCAATGAATTGGACAATATGTTTGTTCACTTGACTAATGTCTCCATCCAGAAGCATGGAGTAAGTGGCTAACATCTGGTTTCACTCTAAAAGAATAATTTCAACACTATTTATAATTAAACTAATATCTCACTTCAAAGTGTGTGTGTGTGTGTGTGTGTGTGTGCGTGTGTGTGTGTGTGGTTCTATGCACATATACACACATGCATTTTAGTTAGTTGGTAGACAGGAGTGGGAATTTGGGATATAATAGGGCAGAGTGGAAAGTTAGGTTTGTGCATTTTGATAGAACCGTAAATGTATCCTGGTTTATAGTCTCCAATTATTTTGGTAAGTTTTAGATTGTTTTGTTCTGCATTGGTAGCTGTGATTATTTTATTAATTTTCACTTTTAGTAGTAGGATTATTAGTAAGTTTTCTAAATTTAGTGTGATCATCAAGTAACTATTCAATTTTTGAGTTCTAGTCAGATTTGTTTAAAACAACAAAGTTGTTTGCTTTATCAGCTTTTTTAATTACTATTTCAAAATGGTTGTGTAATTCTTTTGCAGCAATTTTTAGTGATTTATTTAGGAGTTTAAATGAATTTTCCTTTTTATCATGTCTGTCTTTTATAGATTCTGCTTTAAGTAGATCCCGTATTTATGGTTCTGCAACTTTTTTTATGTAGTCCACTATATTTTTTGTATATATGGCAGTTCAGTCCAAGGTTGAGTAGTTCTTTTTGGTTGTCAGTTAAATCATAGTCAGAAATGTTTATAAATCTTTCAAGGTCATTCGGAGATAATCTATGTTTACATTCCAATTTGTTAGTAATTTCTTTTAGTCTATTTAGTATTTGTTTAAGTTGTTCAGAGGTGGTATTCCTTTGTAGTGTGTTGTGTATCTCTTGCTTTCGTTCGTTGAGTGTTATCAAGTTAACATTATTTATTTCAATTGCCTTTTCACAAGACCATGTTTAAATTGCCAGGTGATATTGTTCTGATGGGCTACTGGATTATATAATTTAAAATTTGTGTATTCAGGCAGCAAATTGTCTTTTAGGCATGTCTAATTGAATAAATTACAGACATTATGTCTGCTAATTTTTAACAAAATCCATTCATACTCACGAATAATCTTCCGTGTATTGATATTAAAGTAAAAGTGAAATGTGCTACAACTGTTTAAATTTCTTTTATTTTCATTTCCCAAGTACTTTTGATCTTTTTCCAAGATCATCTTCAGGGGTGCAATTAATACAAAACTATATGTTGTTCATTAATATAAGTATTTATACAAAGTTGTGCATTGTTATCCATTACCGTAATTTTTTTTATTATGCTTTTAAATACAAAACGGTTGACAATGTGCTGAACGTTCATCAGAATGTGAAAAAAATTATTCATTAGGGAATTTTTTCTCTCTAGGTTATAATGTCATGGTCACGCGCACCTTAAATCATGAAACTGTTCAGTGCCGGCTTTAATTTTTTAATATAAATTGCTTCTAGTATCTGTAATCTAAATTTGTTGTTTTCATGGTGTAGGATAGTTGTGTTGTCAATTAATAATTTTTTATATTGTGAATGCAGACAGGAATGTTGTAGATGTCTCGCAATGGACGAATAGTCAAACATGTGTAATGTAAGCCTTCTTGTTAGTGTATTTGTTGTATACCCAAAGTAAATGTGTTGTTATTTGTGTCTATTAAAATCTCAAGGAAAGGGATTTTACTATCTTTGTTAAGTTCATATGTGAACTTGAGGATGGAGTTTTTCCAAAAGATTTTTTGGAGTTCCATTATTTCTTCTATGTTTTTAACTAAAATAAGAATATCATCTGCATATTTTAAGTAGATGGAGGGTTTTTTGGTGGTACTAAATATATTATTTTCTAGGTTGGGCATGTAGAAGTTACTGAAGGTTGGACCCATAGCATCACTTGATGTTGAAAATCTGTTCACTAACGTTCCAGTTAGAGAAACCATTGACCTTATTATTAAAAATATATATAATAATTCATCTCTACCTCCATTAAAAATTAAGCCTAAAATATTAAAAAAATTACATTTAACCTGTACCACTGAAGTCCCATTTTATGATCACAGAAATAATGTATATGTGCAACATGATGGCATTTCAATGGGTTCAACTTTGGGTCCAACCTTCACAGTCCCCTTACCTACTCTCCACTATTAGCAGAATTATCCGGGGCTTGCTTGATATCAACCAATGGTTCAAATGAACTGATTCTTAAAATTTATAGTGGGTTACATATTCTTTTGATGAGAAGTTATAAGTTCCTGGTACATTTGACCTGGTAACAATTTTGGTGGACTCGTATAAATTCAAAGGAATAATAAGACATAGAATTTGAATAAAGAAATATTAACAAATATATTATCAAGACATTTTACAGGATAAAAGATGAAAAATGAAATAAAATATGAAAAGTTCTATGTAACTATAAGTGTCTGTAGTTGATTACTCACATTTTGCAGGAGCAAAAAGAATACGTCTTTTCACTATGAAAAGTCACTGAGAGTCTGTAAATCATCAGGGGGGGATAATTAAAAAAACTTGCTGTAGTGAGATTTTATTAATCAGAGGGTGGTAATCAACAAATTATAAAAGTTTAGTAGACCGGCTGTTGGATTATCCGAAAATAATCTTATATATTACTAGCCAATGGTCTAGTTAAAATGTTAGTTATGCTATGTTCATGTGTGCCCAGTAAAATTCTAATATACACATGGCAACTACAGTTGTGAAGTTAAAAATGTGGCAAATCTTCTAGTCATAAACTTGATAGGTCTTCCATTGGATCTTTGGGACTGCAGCAATTCAGTTCAAATATGGCTAAGAAACCAGCTAATGACACTGGCTAAGACAGCTAATGACACTAGAGTCAAAAAGCATCATACTTCTGAAAAGAAATATGAGAACAGAATTTCAATCTGGAAATATCTGAATAAATAAATGTTTTCTATCAAATTATCAAAATAGTTTAATTCTTTTTGATACTATAAAGTGATATGTTTCCATTCTCAGATTGAAAAGAAAATAAGCAGAATAGGTTCCTAAAGATTATCTGCCTTTATAGAATTGGTTACAATGCCACCACTGCCTACAAGCATGATTTTTAGTATTAATTTTGGTCCTTTATATACAAGACCAAAGCTTTTTGGAATAGGGTGTTGCAAAAATTTAGCAGATCTTATTTCAAAGTTACTAGTTTTAGATTGACATAGCAAATTACTAAATTCTTAACAGTCAAATTCGGTGGCCAAATTAAATCTTGTTATAACAACTTACTAATTCAATCAGATGGTTGAATTTTAAAAAGAAAATTTTTGTTTCCCTGATGATAAAATTACAGATGACAAAAATGGATATTTTTTATGCATCCTTTTTTTGCCGCAGGAAGAATACAATGCTGTCCATGGTGGGAAGTGGACTGTGCAGAACTTACGCCTGTTTCTTGAAAGTACACGAGGAAAAGAGGTAAGTATCAACATTGGAACAAAATTAGCAGATAATCTTATTGGTTACATGCCTCCTACAGTCTTAAGTGTGTTTTATTACTCATCCATTCTATCTGCTTAGTAACTGTCTTTCTTTGCATATAAAGGATAGCATTAAGAAACAGTTTTGAAGGTGCATTGGGATAGTAAAAGAAAGTTTCAAAAAGCTAAGCAAAGTATTAAGAAAATCTTATTAGAAACAGAGAAAAGAGTACTTAACTGTTATGTAACATTGGTCTTCATATATCTTGATAGATCTTCTATTATGACAAGATGAGGGTACTTAATAACGAAAGTGATAAAAACATAAACAAAGAGAAAGAGAAAGTAAATAAAATTGGCTAAACTAAATACTCATACATATACGAGGGTGGGTTGAAAAGTTTATAGGCTGATTATAAAGGAGTGATGCTGGAGATGTGAAATCTTGCATGCATTAATTTCAACTCTTCTTAATAATAACAGCATTGTTTCTTTCCAGGTATGAGGGTGGGTTGAAAAGTTTATAGGCTGACTATGAAGAAGTGATGCTAGTACTATGAAATCTTGCATGCCTTAATTTCAACTCTTCTTATAAATAACTGCATTGAACAAATTGACCATGGTGAGATTCGAACCTGTATCTCATAGTTTGAAACCACTTGGCCATGTGCCTCTCTCTCTCTCTCTCTCTCTCTTTATATATATATATATATATATATATATATATATATTAGAGATACAAAGGATAGGAAGTTGTGGAGAGTCATGATCATTCATTTCCTGAAGGGACACAGCACATAAAATAACAAGACTATGCTAGTTTAATATAAAACTTGCATCTTCTAGAAAGGTGCATATAGTTTAATTTTTTTGTTTACATCACAGATAGTTGTTTTAAGTGTTCATCATCATCACTCCCATCATCAGTTCATCCCATGACTGGGTGTGGTCATAAGGCTGCTATGCACCTGAGAACCTGACCCGTTCATTCATGTGTAGCATGTTTCAGGTAAATCAGACCTGGTGTAACTTATTGCGGAAGAGTCCTCTTGGAAGTTGGTTCTACAAAGCAGCAAATTGTGGGAAGAAGCTGCTTGTGTGGAACTTGCATCTCACCAAAGGAATACGAAGGGAATGAAGGTGGTTTGCTACAATGTCCATGGCATGGCAAGTCTTTGCTATGAAAGTTAGAACTGGGGGAACTAAAGAATGTAGTTTGTTTGAACACTTTCCGTGGAGACGGTGATAGAGAAGCAAGAGTCTGTGAGAAAAGATAGTAAAGAATTCATCACTCACAAGGACACAGAGACACTTTTGGACCTTATTGAGACTGGATTATGAAGACTTGACAGTGCCTGCCCATATATGGCAAGAGTACTCCATTTTCGGCTTGACCTGGCTCTTGTAAAGGTAGAGGATAGTAGGAGTCAGGTAGGAATTCTTGTAGTTTCCTTCAATAATGATTGCTGGTAGGATTTATAATTCCTTACTGTATAGGTTGAATAAATCCAATGAAGACACATCCTTGTCTTCTGTCCCTTTCTATTTGTGCATATCTGCTGAACTAATTTTCTGTTCATATGCAAGTGGTTTGCTGCCAGTATAAATTCTTCATTATTCTAATTTACTTTTATTTTCAGGTATCAGATAAACTCTTTGATGAAATCACCTGGCTGGTGGTTCATTCTCTCAAATCTGTAGCTGTAAGTAATTAAAATTCTTTTTTCAAATTTTATTTTGAGATTCTCTAAATAATTTTGAACGTGTCTTTCATTAGAATTTTTTGCAACACGTGCTGACACGTTGAAATCCATGCAGTATTTAATATTGTTGAAGTTATCGCAAACATTTTTTGTCGAGATTTACAAACTCCACATTTCGTTCAATTTAGCGTACCAATCGATGAAATTTGAATAAGCTGATTTGTTTGGAAAAATACTTTGACAGAAACCCTACTTGATGGTTTTTTTGTTTTTTTTTAAGCTTTTCACCCCAGGCAAGTCTGGAAGCCATTAGCACGCAAGGGGTTACAGAGGATTAGGAGTGAGAGCAGATAGGAGTGATAGAGGAAAGGATGTGGAGAAGGATAGTGAATAGATCAAGGCAACTGGAGATGTCGATTGACGTTACATTTAAATAGTTGGAGATTATAGTTGTCAGGGAAACAGGAATAGGGAAGGGAGTTCCACAGGTGTGAGGTGTGAGATATGAAGCTATTGGAGTAGAAGAGACGTCTACATTTAACAGTTTCAACAGTGAAAGGGTGGGAACGGGATGCCAGCCTCATAGGATGCTTGAATACATGGAGCCTGGGAACCAGCGATAGCAGCTCATCGGAGCAATTACCATGGAAGTATTTATAAAAGAGACAGAGAGAGGCGACGGTGCATCTGTGAGAGAGAGACTGCAGACGAGAAGCCAGATCAGGGCCAGTTACATTGCATTCCCGTCTCTGGATCTTATCAAGAACCCTGAGGCAAACAGAAGGGGCTCCAGACCATATATAGCAGCATTACTCCATACAAGCCAACTTTCCTTGTGGTGAATGAAGCAATTGACTCAATGTATTTGTTCCATCTCAGATCAGCAGACAGCGTGAGACCAATCAGCCACAGAGAGGAGCTCTCGAGAAGTTGAGCTTCAGACATTTTAATGGGATGCAGGGAAGGATCCCTGTGGTGATTAATAGAGAGCAGTTTTGTTTTGGAGGCATTAAAGTTAACCAGCCAATTCCTGCTCCAGTTCACAACCGATTGAAGGTCCTTTTCGAGACGAACTGCCAGGTTAATTTTGTCAGCGACACTAGATTTGTTTCTGAGGCAGGAGTAAATTGTGGTGTCATCTGCATAGATGCTAACTTGGGAATCTATGGCGTCAGGAAGATCATTTATGAATATAAGGAATGGGGTAGGGTCTAGGATGGAGCCTTGCGGAACACCTGCATTCGTGGGATAGGAGTTGGAGGAGAATCCGTTGAGAACGACCTTCAATTCACGGTTTGACAGGAATGATTGTATTAGGTCAAAGTATTGACCTGTAATACCATAGCCCTGGAGCTTGAGAAGAAGGCCGGCATGCCAAACCCTATCAAACGCCTTGGAGGTGTCAAGGGCCACGGTGCGAGCTTCTCCATTATTATGAAGAGCTTGGTAGACAAATTCAGTGATAGCCGTAAGCACATCAGCTGTAGATCGGGCAAAGCGGAATCCATATTGTTTGTCTGAGAGCAGATCATGTGATATAAGGTGGTTAACCACTTCGGTGTTGATAAGGGCTTTGAAGACTTTGCCAAAGCGGGGTAGGAGACTGATAGGATGGTAATTAAAAGGGTCAGAGGGGTTGCCAGAGTTCTTGAAGACAGGAACAATGGATGAGGACTTCCAGCAGTCAGGAAAACAAGATTCCTTGAGGCAGTAGTTGTATAATTTAGAGAGAACAGGCGCCAATTCAAGTGCACATTTCTTCAAGACAATGGCTGGTATCCCATCTCCACCACTAGCCTTGTGGGGGTCTAAATTAGAGATAATGCCCAATACCAATGACGGGGATATGTGTAACCCGCTCAAAAGGGCCTCAGTTCTGACAGGGAAATCGGGTATGGGTACACCGGAAGAGTCAAGCGTTGAATTGAAAGAAAATTTCCGAGCAAAGCATTCAGCCTTGTCGGCAGAGGAGGTCAGGACCTCAAACTGGTTGAACAGAGGAGGTATAGAGGGTTTGCAATTGTTCAGAATGCTCTTACAGAGACGCCAATAATCCTTGGAGACGAATTTGAGAGGTGCAATACGTTCCTTCATCTGAGCAGCAAATAGTGACTTAGCTTCATTGAGGACACGCTTACACTCATTACGGGTGGAGGCAAAGAGGTGTCTATTGCAGTCGGACATATCGCTATGATATAGGTGGAAGAAGTGGTTCCTATGGGCAATTGCATCTGAGCAAGCAGTGGAGAACCACGGGGAGGAGCACGATTTGACCTTGAATTTCCTTGAGGGGATGAAAGCGTCAATTCCAGCTTTAACCCGGGATGAGACCTCTGAAGCACATTCTTGAATGGGGAGCTTAAATACAATATCCTAAGGGACATCGCGGAGGAAATCACGGAACGAGTCCCAGTCAGATCGTTGGTAGCAGAACAAGGTTCGGGTGGTAGCAGGCTCTTTGCAGGGAGTAGGTTTGAAGGAGATGTTAATAGACACTACTACATGATCAGAGTTACCAAAAGGGCAGTGCTGCATGGCACTACAAGACTTGGGGATGGAGGTAAAACACAGATCGAGAAGAGAGGCCTTACTGTCTCGGTTGTAGGCAAAACACGTGGGGAAGTCAACTATCTGCGTGAGGGATTGAGAAACTGAAAAGTTAATTGTGTGTATGCCTGCGAGGTCAGTAGTAGCATTCTTAAGCCACTTGTTATGGTGGGCGTAAAATTGCCAAAGACAAATATGTGAGCGTACGGGTGGAGATAGAGAGGCTTGTCTATGCTGTCAGAAATGACATCAAGTATTTCACAGTCCTGAGATGATGGAGAGCGATAAAGGAAGAAGAGATAGCTTACAGCATTGAGAAGAGATAGCCAGAGACACATGTATGAATGGTCCGGCGATTCGAGAGAGAACTCTCTAGCCAGAGGGAGATGGTCCTTGACGTAGACACCAAGGCCATGCTTGTGGGTTAGAGAGTCTTTTCTGAGGAGAGGAAGGTAGCCAGGGATCGAGAGTTCAGAGGAGGGGATAGATGAGTCAAGATTGGTCTCACACAGAACCAGTATATCCGGGCAGCTTGCAGTGAGGAAAGATTCCACACTGTAGAAATTGGTTCTAATGCCACGGATGTTGGAGAATGAGATGTTGAGGGGTTTAGGTGATTTTTGAAGGGCTGGTTTAGGTTTACTTTTTCGATCTTTGTAAGTCATCATGTGGAATTATGGTTGGAAGATGAGAAGGCCTGAGGTAAAAGAAGTTGACGGTTATCACTCATGACGTGGGCAGAGAGAATTGGGCACAGCCTGCATCATAATGTGGCCTCAGGGTTGCCCACCAGAGGTGACTGCAGGGACACCTTTCCATGCATGACATGGCACTACAGACATCCCGATATTATACAACTATTGATCAGAGCAGCCCCTCAAGACGTTACGCAAGAGTTAGGGCTCCTAACTACCAGTCAGAAACAGTAACCAGAGAACTGTCAACTGTGTACCCTCAGAATGAACAGGTAATGCCACAGACTGTGCACATCACGGGAGAAACACAGCAGCACTAGTACAGAAGCCAGAGAGAGAGAGAGAGAGAGAGAGAGAGTGTTCCGGGAACCCCTTCCTAAACAAGAAGCAAGGTGTGAGCCTCTACTCATGTCCAAGAGAAGGGGGAGGAGTGTTGACTGCACGGTAGGAGAGCCTACCTACTCCTATTACATATAACACGTACAATAATGACAAAAACAATGAAAACAATTAGAGAGGGAGGTAGTTCGCAAAGTCTCAGGGCTGACTCTAGATGTATGTACTGGGGGTAGGAATGGCACTTTGCTTGCATTTTGCCCTCTCGAAACACTAAGTTTTAACTTAGAATAAGTCAAATTGTCCTATACTAACAAAGTAATTAAGAAATATGGACATCCGTCTTTGTGGATACGGCGTAAACGCCTACCCCCTTATGGCAGCAAGTCTTCAAGGTCGCCCACATTCTCATGGTTACTAGCGAAAGTTTGGTTACCTTTAACACCAAGCTTCAAGTTTCAATGAACACAGAGCTGGGCATGGGTGGGGGGATCAACGGCCATTCCTTCCTTCCCTCACCCCACACCCAACAGTGGGCTTGGGGTACTTGCATTTAATAGAAATTAAAATCAACAAGGAGAAAGAAACGGCAAAGACAATTCCACGTCGAGATAATTTTATCTAGCAATATGATATTCGGCCAACGAGCATGAAAAGTGGTGGCGACCCATTACTTGCTCTTAAAGGCATTTTTTGGGGAGGTGTTCAAAGAGGCGTTTCTAACTAAATGAAACGAAATACAGAGTTACAAGTTCAGTTAGAATAAATTAGAACAAAAATAAATAGGTTAGAATAGTCAAACAAAACAAGGGTTAAAGAAAAAAATTTAAAAAAATACATACATAGGTAAAAAATTACAGAGAGGATATCTTGTCATATATATATATATATATATATATAGAGAGAGAGAGAGAGAGAGAGCGAGAGAGAGAGAGAGAGCGAGAGAGAGAGCACCCTTTGGATGGCATTAGGGTAAAGTGAATTTATACTCACTTATGGATGATTTAATTTTATAGGACTTCATGGTAAGCAATATTTTTAAGAAAATTTATTTTTTTCCTTTTTGACAGTGAAGAATAAATTCTTAGGATTTCTTACTCTTGAGTATGTACCATACAACTGGCCACATGTAAATATTTCTTTCTGGTGCCAAATTTCAACATTTTGAAACATTTAGCCTTGTGATTTGTTTATCGTTCTCGCAAACACAGGGCTAACTGGATAACTGATTCTTGTATATATAAAAACTTAAAGAAAAGATGAGTATTTTGTATGTCAAATGATAAAATTTTTAATTTTTCCCAAAAAATTTATTGTACTAAACTCTGCACCCTAATGAAACCAATGGTACTTTGTATCCCCTTACCTGTTTGCACATCTCCCTAAAATTTGGTTTTGATCGGTCAATCTATGGCTATTTTAGAGGGTGTGATGGATGGACAGATAGACTAATGGAAGTCTCAGAATTTTATTTATAGACTCAAGCTTTTTTTCTTTCTTTATATACCAAGTTAGGAAAAAAAGCATTTTATTTTCATGAAAATATTAAAGAAATCATGAATTAAGTTAATAAGTCAAAATAAGTAAATCGACAAATAAAATAAAAAATAAATAAAAAATAGAAGAAAAGAACATTTTAAATGCTTATAAATTTATGTTGTTACATTGTTACCAACATATAAGAAGGTAAGAATCTGAAATTTGAAATTCATAATTAGTATTTGTTCTGAGATAATGATAAGATATGAGTTCTGGTAATAATTTCAACAAATTTATCAAATATCTGACCCTGACGAATGATTTGACATGAACCTCTAGAGTTGGTCAATGCAATAAACCCATTAAACATTTATTGAATTATTGAATATATATATATATATTTAGAGATTCTTGATAAAATCCAAAGAGGAACCAGCAATATTATTGGTCCTGACCTGGCATTTCAAATTCAGTCATTTTCCCACTGCCATAAAATAATTTCCTTTGCTATAAATACTTTCATGGTAACTGTTCTAAAGAATTATGCTCTATGGTAGCTAGACTATGAATTTAAGTGCAGTCCTAGATTGGCAGCAAAATCTCAGGTTACAGTTCAAATTGCTAGATATAAACTGTAAGTTCTATGCTAATAGTTTCTTCTATTACACTTCTTGCTGGTGAAGCTCTCTTATGGTTTCTTGCTTACCAGTCCAGTTTGATCTTGAAAAATTTAAATTCAATGTCAGTTGTTATCTTCTGTCTTCTTAATTCCTATACTTTTATTGTTCTCTCTCCTTAATAGTATGATTTTCTCATATTCTCTAACATTTTAACCCTTGTGTCTTAGTGGTTTCATTACCTTGCTTGGGGTGAAATGATTAAAAGAATATATATATATATATATATATATATATTTCATTAAAAACGACTGACAAGGTGCTTTTATTTAGTTTTTGTTAGTCGTTTTTAATGAAATGTGCTTGAAAGAAGGATTGCTGCCTAAATACACAAATATATATATATATATATATATATATATATATATATATATATATATATATATATATAAATAAAAAGGAAAGAACAGTAAGATATAAAATCCGGTGTTCTTATAGATATTTTTATTTTTACACAATAGTGCTCAATGTAAATTTAAATTTACAGAGCATTAATATTATAAATTAATAGATTTAAAATATGGTTTTACCGCTAGACAGTGATAACCATGTTTCAGAAATGGAAGCTAAAGCCCCCGAATTTAATTTTGTTATTAAACCAAGGACATTAGTTCCATTTCCTCGTAAAGCGAATTTTGGGGTAACTTACTTTTTAAAATTTACGGTTGTTAACGGCACTGCAATAATGATAACTTTTATTCTTTTCTTGTTTAATGATTGGTTCTATTAATTATTATTTAAACAGAAATTATGATAACAGTACTAATAATAAGTGGTGTGTTTGCTTATGAACTGTTTACTTCAACATCTAGTGTAAAATATATTTGTGTTTGTGTATGTATGTTTATATATATATATATATATATATATATATATATATATATATTTGTGTTGGGGGAGCCTGTATTTCCTCTCAGTGTAAAGACCTGTTCAAAATTAAGCCTTGGTGCTTCTGAGCCAACAACTCTCAAGAAAAAGACCATACTAAACCATTCACCTGTTCTGCCTCACAGTGTGTTACTGCCAGAAATGGTTGTTGTACTGGCGAGGTATGACACTAACACATGCAATCTCCATAACTGTTCTGTTATCTTACTTCTGCTTGTCACTGGACGTAGAGTTTTGTGGATAGAGAAAATGCTATACATGTAGCAAAATCATGTAGCACTGCTATGGATATGTGCAGACATCACTTCAAATGTCCCACAGACATGGAGGAGTGGCAACATGTATACGTCTAATTGGTTGGAAGTATGTAATCACGAATCTATAAGTGGGTGGATTGAGAGTTAAACTAATGTCGCTGACCTGTTGACTGAACAGTAACTTTTTCCGGCAGAGTCTTGAGCAACTGAGCAGTTAGGGATGTACTGCTCACCTATACTACATGGGAAGGGTCTAGAAAAGGTGGCCTGTTTAGCAACCAAGCTAACCAGCAACCTGTGACTGGCGGTGGTTCACAATAGCAGAGATAGAACCAAGAGATACTCAAGCAAAAAGTACAGAATGAAAGGTAGGTAGACAGAATTTCAGTAACACAGACTATATGTTACCATCGTATTGAAACTTGGCAAGATTTCATCAAAAGTATCTTAGGCATATCTTAAACATCAAGTGGCAGTCTTTCACGCCATACACAGTTTTTCTGTAAAACACCCACCACAGAGAAACTGCTCATTCGTAAACAACTGGGCTGAGCAGGGCATCTCAGGAGAATGGCAGATGAGAGATTGCCCAGGCACAGTTTTATGGAGAGCTTGCTTTTGTTAAGTATTCCAGACACAAACCCAAGAAATGTTTCAAGGACTGCATTAAAGACAACCAGAAAAATCTTGAAATTAGTGTCAAAGACTGGGAAAAAGAGACAGAGAATGAATCAGGTTGGAGAAAGTTCATTTTTGATGAGTGCAATTGTTTTGAAATCAAAAGGGTTGAATATTTGCAATTGAAAAGGACTCTTAGAAAAGGTGATGTAGACTCAATCTCAAGATATTCAATCTGAGCTTTCATTTAACCTATGCAGGAATGTTGTTCTATCTCATGCCAGATTTGCTTGTCATCAAAGATCACATGAAAATCAGTAGTTTACTGCCAACAATGTCCTGACAGACTTATAACACTTTTATGATAAAATTTGTGGGTCTCATGCTAGGCAGAAGAGGCATATGAGTGCACAAGGAGAAAGTCACTTTCAAAATTCCTTGAAGGTCTTTCATGTGACACATATATAAAGAGTTACGCAGAACTGAGGATGGCTTGCAAAGTCATCTGCAGGCCCGTGGCTGCTCAGTTCAGTGTTCATAAGATGGCCTTCTTCTGTGAAGAAGTGGTTGTTATCGTATATAATAATTGATAATTCTTCATCTAATAAATTCGGAAAACTTAAGTCATCTGTGGGCCCATGGTTGCTAAGTTCAAGGTTCAAGTAATGGCCTTCTGAAAAGTGCCAGTTATCATATATAATAACTGACACTACTTCATCTAACATATTCAGACAACTTAAATGTACTATGAGGTGTAAAATAAGAGAAATAAAATGAAAAAGAAAAAAAATAATAGACAACTACACCACCCACAAACCTGTTCCTTTTAAAAGCCGCTCATGATACAAAATAATGTAACAATATTATCAATTTTATTATTAATTGCACATATTTTAATTTGTATTTGCAATACAAGTTATTGTAATAATTATTATAATTCACATTATACAATATTATTTAGATCAAACACAATAATAATTTAATAAATGGAAAGGTTTTGAGAATTTGTGAAAAAATGCAGTCCCTGATATACAAAACAACAACAAAAAAATGACAAACATCTCACATGTTGAACAAATTGGTTTCCAAACAAAAATTTGAAATGAAAATGCCTCGGTTATTGAACAAAATTTTGGTTCTTGAACAACATAGCTGAACCGAGTTAACACGAACATAATAATTTCTGAGTCGACCGCCATGTTATATACATTCGTGTGTTGTGCCAGGCTTTTCTTTTCCAATTCTACTGTATTGTGACTTTTTTCTCTACATTGATTCCTTTTGGAAAAATAGTTTCGAGTTACAAACGGCCTTCAGGAATGAGTTAAATTTGTGAACTGAGCTTTCACTGTACCTTCAACATATTAAATCTTTAATATGATATCATTGAAATAAATTTAATAGTTGTAACAATTCATACATTGATTTGACAAATAACACTTAATTTGTCAAGAGAGGAAGACATGAAGGTCATTCCAAAAAACAAAGAAATAGCAGTTTGTCTTATTAGGGAGATTCATATTTATTGAAATAACATCGATGCCTCATTTTGTGTACTTAGTTTCATTTTTTTCTCAGTAATTTCTTCAAAATAATAATTATATTTTTTATTATATATACTTGTTTCTTCCTCACATTTATTTTAAAATATGTAACAGTGGCCAACCAGTGTGCATCTATTTATCTATTTACCATCAAGTCATGTGACACAATTTTCCAACCATACAAATTATGCTTTACAATGACACACCTACATAGCCTCTTCTCCTATCAAGTAGTTGCCAAATATCTGTTATATTTGTTTATAAAAACACATTCTAATGTAGTGTAGTAAATTGCATAAATATGTATTATGTAGATTTACATTTATTTAATAATGTTGTTAGGGCACCTCAACATGTAATGGTAAGGAAGCTAGAACTTAGATCATTTATGACTGAGGAGTGAGTTCAATCTTCACTGGGGGTGTCATATCTAAGCAGCACTTAGAAAATATTTTGTGATGTTGGATGGCTTTGCTTGTCATTTTTGCTATGTCAAGCAAAAGCTCATTATCACTTCCAAAAATGCTTGTTATATTCGAGACTACATAGACACTGGTACTAGTAGTAACACTTTCCAATAATATCTGCACTAGTAATACTTGTTCAAGTAGTAATCGCCAAATAGTATAATGATCAGAAGAGAATTGTAATCTGTATAGTAATAGAGTAGGTAGGTAGGTAGGTAGGTAGAGAGAGAGAGAGAGAGAGAGAGAGAGAGAGAGAGTAATGTATAGCAATAGTGGATAGACAAGAAGAGTGAACAGTGATCGCAATAGTCATCACGCTATTTCCTATTTATTCACTTCCTTTATGATGACACGGTCCACTCAATAATGGAATTGCCCGTATTACTCACTGGCAACCTAGTTTCAACCACAGTGTCGGCAACAACACTTACTCTTATACAACAAAATCACTATTTAATAATGTGATGTAAAGGACTAACCTGTCACTCCCATGAACGACTACACTATAGGTAGTAGCTACCTATAAGTATCTATAAGTCAACAGACTACAGAGTCTAGCTGGGATCTGTTGAGTACGACTCAGACTTACGCAAGAACTACCACCCTTCCAATAGTAGCACTCACTACTGGATCGACTTGCGACGACCTTGTGCATAACTGTTACCTCTATCCTTATTGTATTGGTTTTTACAATAAACCTTTACTTATTTTATCCACCGGGTTTGTCAAGTATATATTCCTATTAGCATGGAATATAACATAATGTTATTATAATGTATTATGTGTATTTATTATTTTTCACACACATAATAGTTGGAATATAATATGCAAGTGTTTGTTTATACATGCAGAGTGAAAAACAAATTCTGAATTTCCTATTAAAAATGCTAATAAAACTGGGTTGGCATTGCACTTGGCAGGCGTTCAAGGTACAATATGCTTCTAAATTCTTTTAAGCTGTATCTTGGCAACATACATACATAGATACAAGATTAGAGTTTAAGTATTCTATAGATAATGTTGAAAATCATGTTGGTCATTATCTTCTTTTTACCTTTTATTTTCTTTGTCACTTTTACAGAGTGTTGTTGCTAATGACAGACATTGTTTTGAATGTTATGGGTAAGTACAGCAATAATTTCTATCTTCTCTACTGACTCTGATTTACCATTGAATCATTCTGATTTGATTATAGCCCCTGAAAATCTTTCAGACATCATTGGTTTTCTTAGGTGTGGCCATCCACACTTCCCAGCAAAATTAAATAGTATCAAGATTGATACTAAATCAACTGGTATATATGGTTTAACTGAAATTATATAAGTATCTTAATTTAGCTGATATGAGTGTTGTTAAATTTATGTTTGTTTTTTAACTTGAAAGTCTTTCTTGAAAATAGGAACTTAGAAATGATTTAAAAACAACCGAAAATAACAATGAAATAAGGAATGGCTGATCATATGTAGAGTGAGAGAACTTATAGTGGTGACTTTCTAAGTGTAGCTTAGATGTGGCACAGGGCTGAAAAATGGAACACTCAGTGTGGATCGAACTCACTACTCATTCATAATTGATCTAGCGAGACAAGCTTGCTAAACATTACATTAAAGTGCTGAAATGCCCAAGGAAAACTTGTAGCGTTTGTGAAGAAAAACTTTAAAAATCTATATAAATTAAAATTGAGTAAAATGACCACATCCAATGAACAGATTGAAATTATGATGGGCACAGTACCTTCAGCATGTCTGATGCTAACCTTCAGAAGAGTGATTCATTGTGCCTTCTCGGGCTAATGTTCTCTGCTGACATGAAGTGGAAAGATTATATTGAATCAATTGCTGGGTCTGCTAGGAAAGTTGGTTCACTGAGTCATTCTAGACAATTTTCCTCACCATAATCTATCTTACATATTTATAAGTCTACCATTTTTCCATGCATTGAATATTGTTGCCATATCTGATCTGGTACTTCTATGTATTTAGAGATTCTTGAGAAAATCCAGAGAAGAATCTGCAATGTTATTGGTCCTGACTTGGCATCTTGCTTTCAGTTACTTCCTCACCATCATACTGTAGCTTCCTTGTGCCTTTTCTATAAATACTTTCATAGTAATTGTTCTGATGAACTTTCCTCTTTGGTACCTTATGAATTTATGAAGAAGATTGGTATGCGAAACCATGTCAAACACTTTTGATATGTCTAAAGCAACAGCCAAGTCTTCACTAGTCTTATCTAAACTTGAGAGGCTCTTTCAACAATAATCATTAGTACATCAGCAGTTGGTGTAGAGGAGCAAAAGCTATGAGGCTTGTCTGAAAGAAGGCCCTGTGATGTGAGATGCTTAACCAGAGTTGATTAAGGCCTCTAGTAGTAAGCCAAAAAGAGGTAGAAGTTTGATAGTTCAAAGGATCAGTCAGTTCACCTGAGTTCTTAAAGGCTGGAACAACAGAACAGGATTTCCATCAAGTAGGAAAGCAAGAGGCAGTGAGGCATTTATTGTATAGGTCAAAGAGAACAGGGGCTAATTTAGGAGCATATTTCTAATGACTATTACAGGGATACCATCAGATCCATATGCTTTATGAGGATCCAGAATAGAGATGATACTATGGTAGGAGTTATATGCATATCACTCAAGAGAAACTCAATTCTAAGAAGGCAGTCATGCAAGGATACTCCAGATGAGTCAAGAGTAGAGTTTGGGGAGAATTTATGGGCAGAAAAATCCGCTTTACCAGTAGAGGATGTTAACACCTCAAAATGAGTGAAGAAAGTAGCAATAGAAAATGTACTCTTATCTGATACACTATTATGGAACTGCCAGTAGTTACAAGAGACAAAGTTGTTAGAGGCTATATGGTGCCTCGTTCTGTCAGAAAACAAAGACTTAGCTCCTTTGGGGATGAGTTTATATTTGTTACGTGCACCCATAAATATGCATCTGTTGAGATCAGAACTACCACACTGGTATATATATATATATATATATATATATATATATATATATATTTTAAATAAAAACAGATTGCTTTAAGGTTCCATATAATAAATTATTTCAGCACAGCCCTTTTAAAGGACAGTGGATCATTAAAAGGGCTGTGGTGAAATAATTTATTATATGGAACCTTAAAGCAATCTGTTTTTATTTAAATTATTAGCTCTGATTTACATTGAGCTCTCTGGATTCTATCCTCATTGGGTCTTCCCATACGGATTACCTAGTTTTTCGTAAATTAAATATATATATATATATATATATATATATATATATATATATATATATATATGTGTGTGTGTGTGTGTTATGGGAACTTACCCATAATAATAATGGACTATTCCGGACATTATAAATACTGCGCCACAAGAGGGAGCAGAGAGGATTACTGTAAGAATATTGGAATAGTGATACTTGTCGAGACAACATAGTTCACTCTAACTAAATCTGATAGTCATTACTAATACTTCTACTTCTTTGTATATATTTCTGTTTGTAATATATCTGTGTTATTCCATACCTGTGTTCGAGAGTTATTTCTTCATTAGTTCTACCTTGGACCATCACCGTGGTACAAGGAACTTGGACCATAATAATATTTATATATATATATATATATATATATATATATATATATATGAGTAAAGACAAAAGGAAAACTTAGTTAACGTGTTTTGTCATCTGGTAGACTTTATCAAGGCAAATGATGTAAGGATTTTATTTTGCAACAAGTGTTCATAAACAGAAGTAAAAAATGTCATTAGTGTAGTAGTATGATTGCCTGATTAGCATAGCTAAGGCACTAAGACTATATAAGTGCCCAAGCAGTAAGAGGAGGGCAGAATATGATATGTGAGATAAACAACTACAACTGGACTGAGAAAATAAAAAGGAAATCACATTTCATAGCAGGTTTTCAGAATGTTTCAATTTAAGAATGCTCATAAAGCTAACTGAAAAGTCAAGGTAAACTATGAAGGATGCTAAGTGATGTAATTTAATGTTTAATAAACGAAAGCATGTAAATGTCATTGTTGTCATTTTTTTTTAATTTTAAAAAATTTTTATGGTCATGGGAAAAGGCTATTTCTTTTAGGAAAGGAGACATTTGAAAAAATCTGGTGTGCTGATTTATATTTCAGTAATATTCAAAACAGGTATATATAAAATGAACTAATAATAAGATAATTGATTCAAACAAAGCAATTCAATAATTTGGGTGACTTGGCTAAAATCATTTAGAAAACAATTATAAAATTGAGAAAAATGACAATTTTATGACATCTTGGCTTCCTCTTCTGTACTTCATTATCCACACATTTTTATCAAGAAATATTTTCAGAAAATGTTTGGATCCACCTCTGGAATATTTTTTTTATAAAAATGGTTTCATTTTAAATTTCATATTCTCTTTCTTTTTTCAGTTACGATATCATCATTGATAACAGCCTTAAACCTTGGCTCATTGAGGTATGAAAAAAAGACTTAAAATGATTAATTTTTGATTCATATTTTTTTGTCTTAATTTCAGTTGCTTTCCATTGAAGCAACTCAGACCATTTACTAATACTTGTAAAATAACAGTCTGAGTAATAGTAATAAAAAATAACTGAAATTAAAATAACAAAAGAAACACACCTGACTAGAATTTCTTTCATCTTATTTCTCTTACTTTTACACCAAGTAGTAATAGTCACCTGAATTTTTAGATGAAGCATTATTATTAGTTTTTGACTAATATTTGATTTGTTTCTCTTGTTTTACACCAAATAGTGATAGTTTTAATTTAGATGAAATATTGTCAATTATTATTGATTTTTGCCTAGTATTTCTTTCATCATATTTCTCTTGCTTTTATACTAAGTAGCAAAAATTTAAATTAAAATGTTTAAAATTCCATTGTCCTCTCTTTGTCATGTACATGTGTATTTACATCACTTTAATCCTATGAAGTCCTGAAAGACGAAACATGCCACATAAATCAGGTTGTAACAACATTTCCAAAGCTTATGCAAATAAATTTATAATACTTGTAAAAGATTTGTTTTTATATAAGCGTTTGCATATATACACAATAGGTGAATTTATTTAAGCAAATATGCAAAATTAGTCATTTTTATTAATTTGTAGAAACAATTCAGAGTGGTTCCAAACTTTTGATCGGTAGTATATATATGATGGACTCTCCCGTCGAACTCAACGTATGAGGGTCAGGCAGATCAGTTCCCAGAAACTGAAAGCCTGACACCGACACATGAGATTTGATTATAGTGGTGAAGGCTTTGTGCAGGGCCATCCACACATTTTGGAGGGACGAATACAGGGACCTGGTGCAGCGAATGCCACAAGGTCCCCAAACGACCCTCCGCAGGTTTTGAATTCAGAGTTGTCCTTCTCCTAGACCAGTTGCCATCCAAGGCTATAGAACCCAGTCCATCCTGCTATTTACCCATAGTTGGAGGGAGAAGAGGAGGATTCACACCTTTACCAAGGGTATTAGCATGTAAGTGAATGTAATGGATTCGACTGGAATTCGAACTCGGCTCTCCGATTCCTCAATCCAAGCCGTTATCCATTACTCCACCGTGCCTCCAATATATATATATATATATATATATATATATATATATATATATATATATATATATATATATATATATATATATATATATATATATATATATATATATATATATATATATATATATATATACGAGGGTCTATCAAAAAGTAATGACTGTTTTTTATTTACCACAGAACATTTCCAAATCTCATTGTCAAACATAGTCTTCTACCAATTAAAACATGGTATGAGTTTCAGTCAAAAATGTAATGCCAATTCTTCTTTCTTTACAACAGCTTTAACAATAAAAACAAAAAAACAAAAAAACAAACATACCAAAATGAACACAAACCTGCCAGAATAACAAATCTAGTTCTCAATAAGGTTTCCTTTCTTCTAAATCTAGTCCTAGGTATATAAACTACATCTGGCAGCAAGGTTTTGAGGAGTGTGGAACCTCCTTTTAATTGGTGTTGTTCCCAGGTCTCTCTTGACTCAGGGTGGTAGCACCTGTTAGGGTCTCATCTATGGGCAAATAGTGAAGCACCAAATAAAAATCAAAACATTATGAAAGTATAAAAATAGATTCTTATACTAAAATACCAGCAATACATTTTCATAGTGAAATTACAGACAAGACATCTGTACAAAAATAAATTATTACCAATAATACATTTTTATAGTAAATTTATCAGCAAAATATTTTATAGCAAAATGACTTAAAATACTTTTTATAAAAAATGACCAACAATACATTTTTATAGAAAAATGATAATGAAATTTATAAAAATACATTTTTATAAAAAAATTACCAACAATATATTTTTGTAGTGAAATTACCAGCAATATATTAAAAAAAATTGCCACAAGATATCCTTAGACCTGGACAGTCTATCTCCATAGATTGAACAAAGTGTTCAGTTCAGAATTCCCTCTAGGTTACCTGGATTGATATACATCTGATGAAGTTCAAAGGTCACAATGGTGGAAATGTTGTGATAACAACAACAAAGATGAAGACAGTAGTTCGAATGTAACACAATAATAATAACTCCTTATCCTAGAAACTTAGACAGGAATTACAATATAAGTGTTACATTGTTCATGTAATATGAAGTCTTCTCTTTTCATGCCATTCTATTTTGATGTTAATTTAGTCGACTGGCTCTACTAATTCCTAGCTAAGAATTGTTAAAAATTTTATTCTTCTTTCCAGGTAAATGCATCTCCATCTTTGACAAGTACAACTTCAACTGACCGTGTCATGAAGTACAACCTTATAAATGATGTCATCAACATTATTCTGCAACCCGGAGACATACCCGAGTATGCATCATTATTTTCAGCCCTTATATAAATATATATTAATAATTTTGTTTCAAAATTAAATGCTAGCATAAATCTCTTTTAAATTATGTTTAAAATTTCAAGATGAGGAATTATTATTTTTATGTGCTGATTTTCTCAGATTAGTATCCTTGGTTGTTATAGTCACTAATTGGCTATTGTACTTTACAGTAATAACTATGTTCCTGACTCTCCCAAAAAAGCAAGAGTTGGTCATGTAGTATTATTATAATGAAAAAATGAAGTGTTTAATGGTTAAAGAAACAATTAAGTACCTTCAGAAAGAAACATGGTGGAATGAAAGGAAAAATGAAAAAAAAAAAGAAAGGAAATGAAAAAGGAAAGAAAGAAGGAAGGAGAAATGAAAGAAAGAAAAAAGAAAGAATAGATAAGGAAAGTAAGAAAAAAGAATAAGAATAAGAAAGAAATAAGTGAGGAGGAATGAAGAAAAAATGAAAAAAGAAAGAAAAATGAAAGAAAGAAGGAAAGAAAAAAGAAAGAATAGATGAAGAAAATAAGAAAAAGATCAAAAGAAAAATAAAGGAAAGGAAGAAGTAAGGAATGAAAGTAAGAAAAAAGAAGGAATAGATGAGAAAAGTAAGTAAAAAGAATGAAAGAAAAAATGAACAAAGAAAGAAGAATAAAAGAAGGGAAGAATGAAAAGAAAAAAGATAAAAGAAAGAAAGAATGGATGATGAAAATAACAAAAAAGAATGAAAGAAAGGAGGACTGAAAGAACAAATTAAAAAAGAAAGAAAAGAAAAGAAAAAGAAAGAAGCAAAGAAAGAAAAAGAATGAGTAGATGAGGAAAATAAGAAAAAAGAAGGAAAGTAAAAACTAAAGTAAAAAGGAAGAAGGAATGAAAGAAAAAAATGAAAGAAAATGAAAGAAAACGGGATGGAAAGTAAGAAAGAAAAAAGAAAGAAAGAATAGATGATGAACATAAGAAAAAAGAGCTAAAGAAAACTAAAGGAAAGAAAGAAGTAATGAAAGAAAGAATAAATGTATAAAGTAAGGACAAATAATGTGGGAAAAAGAAAGAAGGAGGAATGAATGAAAAATGAGCAAAAAAAGAAAAAGAAAAGAAAGGTGAAAGGAATAAAAGAAAGAAAAAAGAAAGAATAGATGAGGAAAGTAAAAAAAAAGAATGTAAGGAATAAGAAAGAAGGAAGAAGGAATGAAAGAAGAAGTGAAAAAATAAAAAAAAATAAAAGAAGGAAGAAAGAAAAAGGAAAATAGAAAGAAAGTATGCATGAGGAAAATAAGAAAAAGAACAAAAGAAAAATGAGGGGAGGAATGAAAGAAAAAAGAAAGAAAAAATGAGGAAAGTAAGAAAAAAGAACAATAGAAAAAGAAAGAAAGAAAGAATAGATGAGGAAAATAAGAAAAAAGGCCGAAAGAAAAATTAAGGAAGGAATGAAAGAAAGAAAGAAAAAAGAAAGAATAGATGGGGAAAGCAAGGAAAAAAGGAATGAAATAAAAAATTAAAAAAGAAAAGAAAGAAAGAATTCAGAGATGCTTGACAGTGATGAATCATTGTTTTCAAAACAACCTGGAAAAAAGTACCTGAGCATGCTGTTGAAAAGAAAGTATTTACCTTGGTGGAAGATGAAATATGCTCAGGTACAAATGTTTGACTCATTCATTGCTCCAACAACATGCTGCAATCATTCTTGAATTTAAATTGTTACACCTCACACACACACACACACACATATATATATATAATGGGTATAAAGTAATTAATATTAACAAAACAAAAGTCATTGAAACAAAGCAAGTTCAGTCGGCCAATGATGACAATTCCAGAACAACGTAACTATAAACAATTTTTTCTATCCTCTGCCAGCCGCTATGATGGAGAAAGCATTACCTCGAACCGTCGCCATGTGTAATTTGGCAGAAACTTTTCTTTTAAACATGTAGTATTGAATGTTAAAGGCAACATAGTCTTGCATATTTTCTTTTGAATTTTCTCATATTCGAAATCATTTTCAAATAAAAAGTCTCATTAGAGAATATGAGAAAATTCAAAAGAAAATATGCAAGACTATGTTGTCTTTAACATTCAATACTACATGTTTAAAATATATATATATATATATATATATATATATATATATATATATATATATATATATATATATATATATATATGTTATATTTAATTTATTTTGTTTAAATGTTATTTTTGATGGATACTAATGTTCGAGTAGAAACTCTGTTTTTTTTATTTAACAGTATTTTTTATCCAATTACATCTACTGGCTTGAATATTCGAGAAATCTTGTCAGAAAAATATGTGTAACAATATGCCGGATTTAATCCATTTCATATATATATATATATATATATATATATATGATAAAAATATAGTTTTACGGTCTGCTATATTTATGGGTAAAAGTGCTCATTATCAGGAATAGATACACTTAAGGATGTGGGTTCTTAAATTATAATTGTTTTCATTTATTGATGGTTGTTTTTGTTGAATGACTATTGCTTCAAGGATCATAAGTCTGTTTTTTACTATAACTTAAGAGCAAACATCCTCATTCCCTTTGTATTCCTTTGGTAAGGAGTATGTTCCACTCCAGAAATGTTACTTTGTGAAACAGACTCCTGAGGGGATGCTTCACCAACCAATCTTAACCTCTTCAAGTCCATTATCTATCCTACATATCCTTATAATATACACTTCTTACTTCTTTACAATCTTACTCAGTAGCCTCTACATTGAATGGCTCTTGGACCTTGTATCAGGTGAACGTTAAAAAAAATAACTTTATTTCTTTTTTTTGCTCTTTAAATCTTTTACATTCTTTTTTTCTCCTTTCCTTTTTCTTTCTTTCTTTCTTTCTTAATATAGACAGCTGGTTCTTTAAACATTATACAATTGATTTTTCACTATCATAATACTACATGACCAATCTTTTTCTTTTTTTTTTCTTTGCAAAATACCATTCTTTTCTCAATCAGTTCTCTATTTCTATACCAGATTATCTTTTTTTTTTCTTTTGTTCCCTGCTACAAAACACAAGCATATGATCGGCTTTGAAGTAATGGATTTTATAGACCAGCTCTCCTTGCAGGACTAACTTTCTTTTATTCTTTTACTCTTTCAGCGTTCGTTGGAACAGAACACCAGCCAAAGAGGCCCTGGGAAATTTCGATCTCTTGTGAGCTGCATTTTTATTAAAATATATATATGTACATATATATATATATGTACATAATGGTTGTTGACTTGTTAAGAACGTATGACATCACTGGCAAGTTTGATCAATATTTTTAGTTCTTGTAAAAATCAAAATGGCTTGCAATGCTTATTGCTGATGTGGCAAACTAACTTGTTTGGTAAACGGGATTGTTTTGTAAAGTCTGTTCAACTTGGTTGTGGGTTTTCATGTGACAGGTGAGACTGGAGCAGTTTCTACAGGTTTTCTGATACTTCTTGATTGTTAAGATATTTCAAGCATAGTAGATATGTTCACCTATCATCTGGTTCACAATCCTCCCTAGTCTTTTGAACAGTAGTAGAGACTTGTCCCGTGTTTCTTGTTTAGGATTGGGTTTCCAGTTCCTTCTAAAGCTTTTCTTTCAGGTTGATTGCACCTGTTAGGGTTCCAGCTATGGTCAAAACAAAACCAAAACACTATGACAATATAAAAATACAATTTTATAGTAATAAATACAGCAATACATTTTTATATAAAAATGCCTGTATAGTTAGTGTGAAAACTGACGCTAATACAACTACCAATGACCTCATTCCATATAACACTTTATAGTACTGGACAAGTTCATAGAATCATCGGGAGTGTACTCTTTATTGCACAATACCAACAATACATTTTATAGCGAAATGACCAAAAAAAACATTTTATCTGTAGTTGGACACATACAAGAGCATTCAAAATATTTAGATTTTGGCATTTAATAACCCATAGAGGTGTTGATATGCCGCTAAACAAAATCAACCAAACAACCAACATGAAAGAATTCTTTCATGACATTAATTCATATAGCCTATAATTTCTGAAAGAAATCAAACTGTATTCAAAAATATATCCCAGGCATATCACTGTATTAGAGCCTTTTTTTCTCATAGAGTTCATCAACACCACCTCTAAAAGGTTGCAATATACATCAATTGGTATTTTGTGCAGTCTGTTTTGTATATCCCTGCCTCTGTTCCGTTGTCATTGCCATCTTGTCTAATGCTGACTATATTTCTTATTTAGTCAGCATTAAACAAGATGGCAACGACAACGGAACAGAGGCAGGGATATACAAAACAGACTGCACAAAATACCAATTGATGTATATTGCAAAACCTCAAAAAAGATTATTTGAACACTGCAGAGATATTCTGCATAACAAGAAACTGGATGCATGGGTGATTCACCATAAAAAAAATTGGCCACAGTTTTGATCCCAAAAATGTTGGCCTGATCAGGCAAGGACAGAATTCACTGAGAAGGAAATTCATTGAGAGTGCGCCAATCCCATAGTTCTCAACAGTGAGTCTAAGACTGGGCCATACGTTATTTCACTGATCATCACAAAGGCAATAATATCACAATGCAGTATATGAGTAAATAAATGTTGCCAAAGGAGTCAAAAGACTCTGCAGTAATAAGTGTCAAGGGAATGATCATCCTTTTGTCCTATCCTTTTGGAGAGTATGAGTTGGCTGAGAGAGGAACAGGAAACTAACTGGAGTCAGTTGATTTAAAAATCTACAAATCATACAGCTCTATTATGTATATATATATATATGTGTGTGTGTGTGTGTGTGTGTGTGTGTGTGTGTGTGTGTGTGTGTGTATACACAGACAAACTGCTCATCTATGGACCCCCCCACCATCAACAGACTTTAGATGCAACAGACAAAATCTGCAGGCAAAATAAAAAAAAAGTTATACAGGAAAATAACTTCCAAATTGTCAGCAATATATTTGTGGGCTTAGCAGAACAAACCATATTAATTCTCAAAGTGACCACTTGGCGGCAGTGGCTGGCCTTTCAGTTGTAAACAAAGACTAGTGTACAGTATATAAAGTATGATACATTAGTGTGTGCATGAGAAAGTAGCTGTGAGAAATCTATTATTTTTGTTATTTTGATTAATATATCTATATTAAATATATATTTGTAACAATATTTATCATGGCATATGGATGAAAAGGCTTAAAAAACAATTTTATTTTTTTTTATCAGAAAGGGACTCATTTTCCCAGGATATTGAGAACGGGTGTACGAATTCTGTGGAAAAAGATACAAAATATGATTGTTACTTTTTGGTGAGACACAGATGACAGGAGGTTAAAGTCAACTGTTGAAAATTGTCAATGTCTACGTACTGGGAAAATTATTAACCAAAATTTCTCTGAGAAAGAAAATTATAATTGTGAAGACAATGAGCAATTGAGGAAGACTGACGTCATATAATGTCTCCTCCCGAAGGAGGGGGGATCTTCCAAAATTGGAAGTGTGAAATAGAGAATGAAAGAAGGAGACGGGTTGAATTTTAGGATATTTGCATAAAATCCTCCTTACGCACCGTCACCATACCAGTAGGAATGGACACCCATAAATTCAAGTGCCCACGGGGGCTAAAGTAGTTAGAGATGGAGTTGCGGTCTGGAGTTGCAGCGAGTTACGTGGACGGGGAGTTAAGAGATTTTTGTCATTATGCTGTTTTGCCAACCTAATGATGATGATAATAATAATAATAATTATCTGCTGAAGAAGAAAGACTCCGACAATATCCTTGTGCCGTCCTTGAAAGTACAATCAACAGTACTTGAAGATAAATCCAGTCGTCAAGTCTGGCCATCCTTAGAGGAGTTAGCTGAAATTTTCGTTCCATCGCCAAATATTAGAAACGGGTTGGGAAATTTTGATATAAATATCATCTAGTGACTTATTCAGGCATCGTCTATTTTATTTTCAGTTTTGTGTGCGCATATTCAACTCCTTGGTTTAGCTTGGTTGAGATACCCCAGTGATAATTCAGCTTGACCCTCTTGAGATCAAAAATCACAACGTGGGTAAGAGAGGTCATAGTTGAAGAGGTCAACTTAAAGACCAGCTGTTGTGGGAAATGTCACCAATGACCGACTGTTGTGGGCTGATGGCTTGTTCTCCGATACCAGGATTGATCCTGACCAAAGACAGCAGGCTGTGGCCCCAGCCATGCCACATATTTATTTATGCCATATATACATGTTTATAGTATTTACATTATAATCATAACTACTGGTGGTTACTAAAATGGTTTTATAACTCAAAAATAATCACTTCCCATCTACGGACAATCGGCTTTAAAGAGACCACCCATTCCCCCATTAGTCTGTTGATGAGAGATATGTCTGTATCTATATATATATATATATATATATATATATATATATGTAAGTGTAAGGTGTAAACAAAACAGTGCTGAATGTAGTATACATTAATAAATACACGTATACCTAAAAACGTAGGTATATGTGTATTTATTAATATATATGTATACATATATATAGAAATATCTATCTACCCATCTATCTATCTATCTATCTATATATATATATATATATATATATATGTAAAAATAATGGTTCCTAGAGATATCGTGTATGGTTTTATGAATATGTGCATGTATGTATATGGTGGCACACATATACATATATATGTATGTACAAATATATATACATATTGGCATTGTATACATGTTACTATATTGAATATTGCCTAATGTCATTTGGTGATGGTAGAAACATGATTTCCAATGGTTTTTAGTTGAACCAATATAGAATTTGAGCTCACATAGTAACAGCCCTGTTCTCTCTAAATTTTTCTGGGAAATAAAAGGCAGCAAAGATGACCTGGGATTACATAGCAAAAGCAAAAGCTTTCAGTGAAAAAGGTAATAAATGTAACTTATGTCTTTTAGAAAAAATTGTCATTCTAAAACATATAGATAACCCTAATTTGTTAAACAAAAGAAGTGAATTGATGACTACAAAACAAATGCTTGCTCAAGCATGTTGACCCAGATTAATATAGTTTTTTCTCATTTGGACCCCACATATACTATTATTAATATTACTATTACCTATTGTTATTATATTATTAATGTTAATAGTATTAATGTTATTATCATTATATTATTACTATTATTAATATTGTTGCCATATTATATTACTATTATATTAATTATTATATTGTTATTAGATTATTAGATTTATTATTATAATAATAATTATTATTATATTATTATCATATTAATTATTATTATATTATTAATATTATTATTATATTATTAATATTATTATTATATTATTATTACATTAATATTATTATTATCATATTATTAATATTACTATTATCTATTATAATTATATTATTTATATTATTAATATTATTACTATTATGGTTGCTGTCATCTATTGTTGTTTGCATTATTGCAACCACTTTTTAAGTGTTATCCCAGGCAAAAAAAAGTTATCCCCCTTGAATCACAGTATGACTACTTTTTATCATATACAGCGTTCTCTGCTGTTTAAATTTTAAATTGAAATTGGAATTCTTAATTTTTAATTTTAATTTTTAATTATAAGTGTAAGTTTGAACTTAAATTTAAATTATAGTAATATTTAATAATAACAATAAATTACCCACTCACACTTGCACCGCAAAACCAAGAAATTTGAAACCCTCTAACAGTCAGTTCATTTATATCTTATGATGGTCTAGTGCATAAAACTCTGGGTTGCACTGTTGGCATTCGTATTATTATGTATATGCATTAATATAGAATTAATAGCTCTGTTATGTCGCATTCAGCACTGTTTTATTTACACCTAAGAATATATATATGTGAATACTTGCACGTACATTTATTTATATTTATTTATCTGATTATATATATGTAAAATAATAATAGACTCTCCTGGCAATTTCAACATATGTGGATCCCACAATCTCATACAGTTTTTGTTTTGTGCTGCATGTGGTATCTCATTCCTGCTAGGACTTGCATATAAGTCCACATATTGTGCAACAGCAAGACTCCAGGCTGGTTTCAATTCAGAGTTTTCCTTCTCCTAGACCTGTTGCTATTCAAGGCAATACAACCCAGTCTGTCCTGTTATTTACCCATAGCTGAGGGGAGAAGAAATTGATTCATACCTTTCCCAAAGGTATTAGCATGTAAGTGAATATAATGAATCTGGCTGGAATTTGAACCCGGCTCCTCGATTCCTCAATGCGAGCCACAGTCCATTACTCCACCGTGCCTCTTCAGGCCAGAAGAGTTGGGTTCATGCCTTTTCCAAGTGTATTAGCACGTAAATCAATGTAATGAACTCGATTGGAATTCAAACTCAGCTCTTCGATTCCTCAATCTGAGCCACAGTCCATTACTCCACTGTGCCTCCACCATATATATATATATATATATATTTTGTCATCCACAGACAGACTGTTTCGCTGTTTCACAGCTCATCAGTGTGGCTAGACGTCTGGTTGCCCCCAGCTAGGATCAAAACCCGACTGAATTGGCGCCAGTCGGAACTTCTACCACTAAACCGTCGGCTCACGGCAGGGATGAGGGTGAATTTTAGCGTGTTTATTTTTAGATTTAGATAAACACACAGTGACTGACAGTGACTCAATTCTGCTGAAGAATCATGCTATATTAGCTTAAATAGTCACTGTTTATTTATATATATATATATATATATATATATATATATACATATATATATATATATATATATATATATATCTATGAAACATTTCTCATAGTTAACGTGTAGAAAAAACAATATGTATAATGGCAAAAGACAACAGGAAAACTGTATTATTAGCTGACACATTTCGTCCAATATGGTCGTCTTCAAGGCGAAAACAAAATGAATTTATTAAAAACAAAGTAAACTTTGTTTTTAATGAATTCATTTTGTTTTTGCCTTGAAAAAGACCACATTTCCTGTTGTCTTTTACCATTATACACATATATATATATATTTATATATATATATATATATATATGATAAGAAAATGAACAAGTAGGAAACATATTTTAATCTAATGTCTTTCACTTTATTAAAGCTTCATCAGAGATCACAATAGAAATGATAAAATGATAAAAGCAAAGAGATGCAGATTAATGGTATCTTGTGTTAGGCTATTTCATTGTTTAGTTGTATATATATATATATATATATATATATATATATATATATATTTATACACAAAGAAGTTTATTCGAAAGAACTGACAAGGTCTGTCTGTTTCATTTTTTATTGTATTTTTCCAAACAAATTTGAACTTTGAACAGTCTATCCACAATTTTGATCCCAGTGCACAATGCCTGATTTGAAAATTGGAAAAATACAATAGAAAATTAAACAGACAAACCGTGTCAGTTCTTTTCAATCAAACTTGTTTGGATAAATACTTGCTGCCTAAATATCTTCTTCTGTGTGTTTTGACCCTTCAAGTTGTGGCTGCTCATAGTTCTCAACAACTTCCTGTCCTTTGTAGCCCTTAGTAAAATTTCTTTTTCTACTATCTCTGCTAATCCCTGTTCTGCCAGCCATTAACACAAGCACATTAGGTAGGTAATTTATTACTTTCCTCTGTCCCTCTGTGAGTGTCAAGTTTTCCAAGCCGTCTCTCTTCTTTACGTGCCCGAGAAATTTCAACTATCTCTTTCCAAGGCTAAGTAAAAGTGTCCTTTTTGTTTCCATTTTATCTAAAACTTCATTGTTGCTCACAAGTTCTGTCCACAGTATTCTCAGCATCCTTCTGTAGAACCACATTTCTGTTGCTTGAAGTCTCTTTGGCATCTGTGATCAGATGGTCCAACATTCACTGTCATAGCGGAGGACTGATATTACATAACAGTTCCAGTATCAGGGGGTGCTGAAAAGCTCTTGGACATACAAGAAGCACATTCATTCCATTCCCTAAAATTCTGATAATTGGTCATTTGATCAAATTTCAGAAAGTGGGTCTGGCAAAGAACATTTCAACCCTTACTTGTGTATGACATGTTTTTAAGCAACAGATTTTCATTGATACATTTTATTAATTAACTTTTCTTGTTTACAAGAAAAATTTACAAGAAACAAGAAAAATTTACAAAAGTAATCACTATATATATATATATATATATATATATTTGGAAATTAAAATACCACTACATAATGCACACACTCAATTAAGCTGAAAAATCAAATCATCCTTGATAATAGATAAAGGTATAGCTGAAAGCGTTCGGAAAAATAAAACATTTGGACAGTTCTTACACACCCTTTGTTCAGCAAAGAAAGCTCTTGTTCGTACACAAGAAAAATTAAATAAAAAACTTAACTGTAGTACCTTGTCTGTCATTTTTAATGAAACTTGCATATATATATATATATATATATATATATAAATCTTCTAGTTGTTCATTCTGTAATCTCACACTATTCTTATTTATCTGTCTGTTCTTATCTATCTGTTGTCCTCACAGGAATTAAAACCATTGATCAAACTTCTCAGTAATGGTTATATTCATTTTCAACAGCCATCATCTATCTCTTTTAATCAATCCATATAATCTGTTTATTCATATTATCTCTCTCTTTCTGTATCTATTTCAGTCTATTCGTATCTATCTATCTCAGTCTGTTCATATTATCTTTCTCTATATCTATCTCAGTTAGTCCATATCTATCCCTGTTTATTCATATTATCTTTCTCTCTCTCTGTTCATATCTATCTCTCTATTTCAATCTGTTCATACTGTCTCTTTTTATATCTATCTATCTATCTATCTATCTATCTATCTATCTATCTACTTCATTCTAATCCTATCTAGCTATCTATTGCACTGTCTGTTATTGATAATAAATTTTTATTTAGCATACCATTTCTTCCTATTGTAGACTTGATGAAGATCTTGTGTCCGCTGAAGTCATTCACCCAGACAACAAAGGTCGCTGCGGCAACAGTGGTTCCAGCGTGAGGTCTGGTAACCAAAAGAGGTCAACAGTCACTACATGGCGATGAGAGGAATTGAATTAACATCCCAGATATATTTCACTTAATTTCCTTGTCGATTGATACAGCTGAGAGTATTTGTTGAGTTTTTCTAATTTTCCAAATGTCCATTTGTCACCATTTGCTGTGGCCAATACTTCTAGTGACAACCCAAAATGTCAAATAGAAATGACAAACAAATAAACAAACATTCTTCCTGTTTAAAATAAAAACAATCTCACAAAACTGACAATTTTTGGAAACAGTGAGTGTATGTGTGGGTGTGTGTATGAGTGCTTGTAAGTGCTTGATGGTTGTGGCAAAATTACTTACATGCTGAGCAGCATCTGTCCAGAGAAAGGGAGATAATTCACTTCTGACACATGTTCTTTGTTTTTTTTCATTTATTTTCTAATTTGTGGTTATGGTTCCTATAAGAGACGTCAGTTGCAAAGCCATCATTACTTAAACAGATTTCACAATACACCAATATACATGTTATAAAAAGGGGTTTGAGAGGAAGTAAAAGAAGGCTGAGTCCGTATAGCTTGAGTGAAGCTTTATTCCACTAGAAATCTACTCCGGTAGCGAACTGTAAGAAGAAAATGGCCGACTACCTCATGAAGAGAGAAAGACGAAAACAAAGGGAAATCAATCAGTCCTGGAAAGTCAGGGAAAGATTAAAGAGTTCCTTTATTTTCACCACAATACACAAGAAATATATTTCACTAGCCTGAATGTTAGATTGTCATGTCCACTAAAATATTTAATAAAATATTTCATCATGATTTAGTTAGATACTGCCAAAATCTTGGGTAGACATAGTAGAAGACATCCCATGTGTCTTTTTAGGGCCAATTAGGATTAAATAAATAATATAATTCTGGAGCTGAGTTTCTTACACAAAAGTGTATAAAATTCACAAAGTCTGGCCCCAAACATGTGACACACAAATTTCACCAAGGTCCACGTCACTCTAGCTGCTTATCTTCAAGACCCATTCATGTCCACATGCAAAAAACTACCTTGCTGACAAACTACGAAGAGACTGATCCAAACTACAGCAACACAGTTCACAGTAAGAACTAAATATGATCTCTTGTTATCCTCCATTACTACTAAGCACACACTCACATACTGACTCTTTCGCACAAAGACACATATAATAATATTTCACTGTTTCTCACATACATACACAAATACAATTTATATTCTATTCCAGAACTTTATTAATCAAAACAAAAACACATTACTTTCAAAACTATAACCAACTTCTTGTATTCTTGTCGTTATATTAAATCAATGTTTATTTGTTGATACTATGTTGTCTTTTTCTACTGGATTTTATTCTTTCAATGTAAATCATGGGGTTATTCTAAATAGCTGAATTATGAGCAACAATATTTTATGTCATTGTATTGTAAAAGAAAAGGAAATAAAAACTTCTTTATTTTGTAGCACTCATGTTAATCATTTCATTCTATTAACATTAGAAATACCAAAGGCCAAAGAGCTAATAACATGGATCTTGTAGGAATCTTTCTACTTGGATTTTTGTTAAATGTCAAATTTTAGAGTGTTGGGATTCAGTACAATAACATACTGATCCCCAATCTGTGCATCCCTTATTAAGAACAAGGAATACAAGGATATGGGCATTCATAGCTCTCCACAACTTCCTGTCTTTAGTTTCTCTAATTAACTCTTATCCCTTTACCATCCCTTTTTGTCTCTGTGGCTTGTGTTTCTTCTTTCATGTGCCATGTCTTTTCATGATGTGAGTGATCATGGCTCTCCACAACTTTCTTGTTTGAGATGCTCAGAGTAACTTGTCTCTTTAGCATCATTCTTTGTCTTTGTGGCCAAGATAAATGGTAAAAGATATATATTTTTTTACTAGTAAAAGATACATTTTTCTTTTGTGTGCCATTTCCTTTCAGGATGTGGACAATCATGGCTCTCCACGGCTTACTTTTTATTGTTGTTCTAAGTAACACTTTCTTCTTTTCATACATCTCTTTGTCTTTGTGGTCTTGTTGGTAAAAGATACATTCTTCATTTAGGAGCCATTTCCTTTCAGCATGTAGGCAATCATGGTTCTCCACAATTTCCTGCTTTTTGTTGCTCTAAATAACTCTTGTCCCTCTTCTATAATTCTTCTTTTATGCGTCATATCTTTTCAGAACATAGGTGATCATGGTTCTCCACAACATCTTGCATTTAGTTGCTCTAACTCTTGCCCCTTTACAATCTTTCAAAAAGCAGGAAGTAAAATGAGGAATGAGTCTTTTACCAACAAGGACCACAAAGACAAAGAGGTGTAGGAAAAGAAGAAAGAATTACTTAGAGTAACAAGAACAGAAGTTGTGGAGAGTCATGAACACTCACATACTGTAAAAACATGGCACATACAAGAATAAAGTAACTTTTAACAACTGGACCATAAAGACAAAAAGGGATTGTAAAAGGACAAGAATTACTTAGAGCAACTAAAAGCAGGATGCTGTGGAGTGTCATGATCATCCATATCTGAAAACACATGACACATAAAAAAAGAATTATCTTTCTTCTTTTCCTGCACCTTACTATAACATCAATGTTGATGATGATGATGATGATTTGTAAGCACTTCTGGTCCCTCTAGGGAATGCTGGGAGTGTTGCAGGCAGTTATGCCTTTCCCAACTTGTTTTTCAGGCATTAGAAACATCAGTATTTCAAATTGGGAATAATATGTGTCTCTGAAATACTCACAACAAAAAATGAGGGACTCAGGATGTGAGTCCATGTGAAGAAATGTAAAGAAATGACAGAAAGAATTTGGTGACCACATAACTGCCCTCAACAAGTTGTTGACCTTGACGTGATTCAAAAAAAGATCTATTTGCTGAGTTGGAGGAACATCATGTGTTGTATAGATATGTTGAAATTTGTGATTTTGCTCTTTCATAGGATGTAATCACAAACTTTGTAGCTGTGTAAATGTATATTTGAGTCTGCACATATATAGCCTTGTGGGTTTCTTGTTATCAGGAGAAAAATAATAATCACGAATCTGGGAACAACAGCAATTAAGAGGTGGTTTTCATGATCAAAGGCTTTGCTGATGGATGTTTTTCATACCCAGGATTCAGGAAGAAAGAAGATGGCGATTGTTGTTGCATTTAAATTTTTGAAGACCATAGGTGGCAGGGAAGCAAGAAATTGGGAGGGAGTTCCACAGGTGGGAAGTAATAGAAAAGAAACTATTAGAATAGAATTAACAGTGGCACCTAGCAAGTTCTACAGTAAAATGGTGAGACCTAGTTACCAATCTAGTAGCATGCTTAAATTCATGTAGTCAAGGCACCAAGGAGAATAGTTCATCAGAACAATTGCCATGAAAATATTTGTAGAAAAGGCAGAGGGAAGTTATGTCGTAACAGTGAGAAAGTGACTGAAATCAAGATGCTAGGCTAGGATTGATTATATTACAGACACAGAAAATTTGTCCACCCAATAAATAGGGAGATACACACTCAAAATACGTTTGGGGGTCACACCTAAAATTTAAAATTAAAAAAATGTTTGGTTTAGAGGAAAAAATGTTCTCAATCTATTTTAGAGAATTTATATAATTAGGGCAATCAAAGGAAATTTGCAGAAAATGCATTTTTTCAAAATTTAAAAATTACAGTTACTTGTCACTATGTGTTTACTTAAACTTTCTTGTTCACAGACATTTTTAGAAATTTATTCCTAAAAAAGTTCTTTTTATATTTCATTCTAATTGATTCAAAGATATTTATAATCTTGTAAATATAAAATTATTCTTGTAAATAAACAATCTAACAGCTGAATATTGTCTAACATTTTTGTTGCTATTAAAATTCTAAACACAGTTTTTTTAAGCAATAAACATAGCAGTAGTATACAGTAATAGTGGCTGAAGAGAAAAAAAACATTTTTCTGACAAACTGTTTTTTTTTTGAGTCTGAGGGTTAAACTTTGCCAAAAAATTAAATGAAAAAAATTAATTAAAAAAATTAAATGAATAAAAAAAGACTTCTGCATTTCATGAAATGAAATGAATAATAATGAATGAATAATTACTATAATAATTATGAATGAATATTCATTATAATAATTATGAATGAATATTCTTGATAAGAATTATGAATGAATATATTGTGGTAGTACGGATAAACTAGTATTAATATATGATTCTACTGGATATAAAGTGGTGGATGGGTTTTCTATTGTCATTAAGTAATAAACTGATCCTACATTGAATTGCTACATATTAATTGATGACATGGGTAAACTAGTGTTAATATAAAATTCTACTGGACATAAAGGGAGGGATCTGTTTTCTATTGTTATTAAGTAATAAATTGATCCCCACACTGAATTACTATATAATGGAAAAACTAGTGTTAATATAAGATTCTACTAAAGTTGGGGATAATCTGTGTGTGTACACGTGTGTATGTATATATATATATATATATATATATATATATGTATGCATATATATATACAGTGTTCACTGAAATTAGCATTTAAAGTGATAAAAATCCATCACTTTATATATATATATATATATATATATATATATATATATGTATATATGTATGTTGACATATTCGAAGAGGCTTATGTCTCCTGATTTTTCCTTTTTATAGAACTAGAATTATTTATTCTGGTTTTTAGCATTTTTTTCTTCCTTCATCTTTTTTTCTAATAATAAATTGTATTTTAATCATAGTTCTTCATTTCCTACAAAGTGGTTTGTGACTTTGCAAATTTTTTTTTATATTCTATTTAGGTCACCAACGATTCTTCTGATAAAGTTTTGGCAGAAAAAGTTACTTTTAAGAAAAAAAATGCGGTTTTGTTTGTTCAAAATAATTTAAAAGTTCAGTGGTACCAAACTTTTGTTTAAATATATATATATATATTTAAATATAACAGATGAAACATATCAGAAAACTTTTTCCAATTTGTCATATGTGTTTCCTTTCAAAACTGTTCTTGATATATAAAAATTTATATAAAATCTATATATCGTTACCTCATATATATATATATATATATATATATATATATATATTATAAATTAATTGATTTAAAATATGTTTTTTTTTCGCTACACAGTGATAACCATGTTTCAGAAATGGAAGCTAAAGCCCCTGAATTTAATTTTGTTATTAAACCAAAAACATTAGTTCCATTTCCTCGTCAAGCGAATTTTGGAGTCTATATATATATATATATATATATATATATATATATATATATATATATATATATATATACATATATATATATATATATATATACATATATATATATATATATATATATATATATATACAGTGTAACCCGGATATAAAAGAGTTGTCGGGACCGGAGAAGAAGTCTCTTAAAAACGGGTTTCTCTTATATCCGGGTTTGGTCTATTATATATACATTAACACAGGCTGTAATTTGGACCAGATAAAATCTCTCTTATATCCGTGTTTCTCTTATATCAGGGTCTCTTATATCTGGGTTACACTGTATATATGCATATATAAAACAATATAAATTTAAAATAATATTATAAAACAATAAGATATATATGCATGTATGTATATTTTATTGCTTTTAAAATTATATTAAATTAATTTTTACTTATTAATATGTATTAATTAACTGATTATTTTCATTAATATATATTTATATATATAATTTATTTTAATTGTTTTGAATTATTTCTATTTTTAATCTTTATTATTCAGGGGAGGTAACTTTGAAAAGAACTTTTTTCTTAAAATCCTTTTCTTCCATCGTGTGCAGATTCATTTCCCTTGATTAAAGTCGAAATCGAGGTTCAGATGGTTCTTTCTTTAAATATGTTATATCATTTTCCATGCATTTTATATAAACTAATACTGAAAAAAATTGTCAGGGAATGTTTTGATTGAGGTGGCCTTCAAGTCAGTAAGAATTTGTACACTAAAATTAGTTCACATCATTTTTCACAGACATATGATTTTCGGGGGGCGGGGATGGGGAGAACTGACTAGACACTTTCTGCCTGTTGACAGGCCTGGAAGATGAGCATAGGATTAATCTAAAATTTAGCTCATTTAAATGATGGAATGGTATATAAACATACAACAAATTATTTAATGTGAATTAAAACAATTTTCTTTTGTATAAAAATCATTGTGTATAGCAATGAACTGAGTGAAATATATAAAAGTTTATGTGAAAAAAAAATGCAACACTACTCCTTTCCACTACCTAAAGTGAAGACATTTCCAAGCAATAAAGTGTACAAATTGAGACTTTTTTGGTAAACCTTTGTAAGGCGATTATCTCCCTTTGGCTCACAAGTCAGATCCTCCTCTATATCTCTTTGTCCTTTTCACACTGCTTTTTGTCGTATACATGTGTTATACTTTCTCTTTGTGAGACAAGTATAAATGTTTGTATATAATTTTGTATATATATTTTCGCGGTATAAAACTTTCTCAGAGAATAAAGCATGTTTGTCATTTCTTTTCTTTGAGCTATTCAGTTCCGTTCATGTATTATTATATTATGGATATAATAATGTCCATAATGGGGAAAATGCAACCTGGGAATGTTCCTTTCTTCCATAGCTCACCCATTACTTTGCTTCTGAGTCTAATTGAGGTGACACAATATCTAGTTCAGGGTAATAAAAATATGGGATGAACTAGATAAATGGCTTGAGAAAAAAACTCCTTTCCAAGATTATATACAACCCATCAAAAGGATAGGATTTGAAACCTAAGACAATTTTGGAAAGTAGTTTATTGAGGATTTGGTTTGTAAATGAGTAGATAGGGAGAAATGTTATTTCAGCAGATGAAGTTACCATAGTAGTGGGTTGAGAAAAGAAGATACTGAATTCTTAGAATTCGTAGTAATAATGGCATCTTCTGTCGATCTATAATACCGATCCTGCTTTCCCTCCTGACGCTAATATACTGATGATTACAATCTTCCGGTCTGTGGTAATTGCATCTTCTGCCGATCTATAATAACGACTAAACCGAGCTGTGATTTACACCAGTTAAACTGAGTTGAAAATTATTACATTATTTAATGATTTCATCCCACGTAAGGCAGTAAGAACACTACGACGCAAGAGGTTACAGTGTGTTGATGAATTAGGAATTAGAAACATTAATTATGAGCGCAAAGAGAAATACTTAATCAGGAAGACTGTAGAGAGCAATTGACATCGCAGTTAAATTTTTGCAGATTAAAGTTTGCTGGGAAGTATGGCGCCGGAAGGGAGTTCCACAAGCGAACTCAATTTTAAATTGGTGAGACCTCGTCGCCAGTCTAATACGCTTAAATTCGTGTTAGTGGAATTTAAAGATTTTGTTATATGTTGACATAGAAGATTGCTATGCGACGATAACGGATACGGAATAGCAGACGTAGGTCGTAAGTTCATGATGCGTTTCTATGACGTCATACCATATGAGGGACCTAAATATTAACAGCAGGGCCATGTGTCTAGATTATGTTATCGTCGCAAATCAATCTTCTATGTCAACATAACAGAATATCATCATTGATAGTGAATGTCTTTGTTTAAATGCCTGTATAACAAGTCTGAAGATGGCTCTTGTGTGCCGAAAGCTTAGATCAAGGAACACCATAATAAAAAAAATATCGAAATGTTGGACAATTTTTGTCTTTATTCTTCCCGGAATTAAAGCAAATAAATGGATTTTAGAACGGCTCATGATCAAACATAATAGACATTCATTGTCTGTTATATTTAACAATATATGTTTAAATAATGATCTGCTGCCCCAGTACACTATATATATATATATATATATATATATATATATATATATATATATATATATATATATATATATATAATGTGTGTGTGTGTGTGTGTGGCCTCAAAAGATCTCAAAAGTATTAAAATAGTTTTTAGTTGAGTTAAACTCTTAAAGCTGTTGTTTAGACAAGACTTTTAAGTAGTCAGTCCACAGGGAAAAAAACGTGTTTAAAAAAAAGACTTTTATCGTTAGCGAAAATTCACTGACCATTTTTGTTGTTGGAGATGATTCGGTTGAAGTCGCCGACTGGCCGTCAGCGAATATTCACTGACCATCCAAGTTGTTTTTGTTGTAGCCGATTCGTTTGAAGTCTCCGACATATTTTTCTTTCGGCGCGTGCTGGAGGGGACAGGAGCCATGAAGCCATGTCGGTTTGAAGACCGTCGCATCTCTCGCCTTGAAAGTCGAGACCGGTGATTTTTTTTTATAAGTACCGTATTTGCTGGCCTACTGGACGCATCCACACATTGGATGAACCCAGATTTTGATATGGAATATTTAAGGGAAAAAATACACACATCACAATCAAAAAATTAAAATTTATAACCTTACCTTTATCTGATATTCTAATTAACCATGAAGAAACACTTACAGTATTAGCACAAATTTTACTCAGTCAGTTATGTGCCATGCGTGATACACGCTTAGGCAATCATGTATCTTCCGATATATGACTGACGAGGCAAATTTTTTCCTTCGGTAGGTTGCCATTTCTTTCTGCGGTAGACCAACATTTGCACATACAGTAAATTCATGATAACTACAAAGAACTCTGCTGCTATCAGTGAACACTGGTATATATAATAATAGGCACCCCCCCCAAAAAAAAAATTCCTGAAATATGGTACTTGTTGGTAAATGAAGTCCCACACCATACAGACAGAAAAGCAAATTCCCATACCTGTATATCAACAAACACACACACAAAACAAACAGCAACATACCAGTTAAAGCAAATATTTCTGTAAAATCTGGTATTTCTACAAAACAAACAGCAATATACCAGTTGAAGCAAATATTTCTGTAAAATCTGGTATTTCTACAAAACAAACAGCAATATACCAGTTGAAGCAAATATTTCTGTAAAATCTGGTATTTCTACAAAACAAACAGCAATATACCAGTTGAAGCAAATATTTCTGTAAAATCTGGTATTTCTACAAAACAAACAGCAATATACCGGTTGAAGCAAATATTTCTGTAAAATCTGGTATTTCTACAAAACAAACAGCAATATACCAGTTAAAGCAAATATTTCTGTAAAATCTGGTATTTCTACAAAAAAACAGCAATATACCAGTTGAAGCAAATATTTCTGTAAAATCTGGTATTTCTACAAAACAAACAGCAATATACCAGTTAAAGCAAATATTTCTGTAAAATCTGGTATTTCTAGAAAACAAACAGCAAAAGATTGTGCAATTCCATGAATTTCTTAATTTCTTTCTCCGGGGTGAATTTTTTATGGATATTTTTATTGATATCATGTTTATTCACTTCCAGGAGTCTTAGTTTCAGAGCTAAGCTGATTCCTGATGAGACCCACTTTTTACGGCATCTTCATGTCCCTCTCATACATAAAACTGCTGTATTGGACGCAGGGTCATTTTTGGATGCATTTTTTTTTTTTTAAAATACACATACGGTATATTCTTTTTTATTAGTATTGTTACTTTTTAGTCTGTTATTATTATTATTATTATTATGATTATGATTATTATTATTATTATTATTATGATTATGATTATTGTTATTATTATTATTATTATTATTATTATTATCATTATTATTATTATATCGGTGTCGCATTTGGACGTCATCAATGGAGATTCTGTTCTTGTGGCACGTTGACATCAGAACACTTCACAACTCAAAAAACTTTTCGGAAGAATCCTAGCAGACTAAGTGATGGCAGTTTTCAATCTGGATCTCAATTTCAGTTCTTCCGTTTATCCCGTGATAAGGATGGACAGAATGGGGGTGAAGCTAAGTATGGGGTGAGGTAGGCTTGCAAAATAGCTCGTCCATTAAACGACTCCTTCAAAACATTAATCTGGTATGTAAAAAAACAAAAAAAACAAACAAACTATACTGTTGGAAGAGTTACGTTAATCATTTTGTTTATTATTATTATTATTATTTTTATTTTCTTTGATATCTGGCGTTTACACATTTCTTTCCGGGTCCCGCCCAGGGACCTAAGGTTAGAAATGGCATCATGACACTTTCCACTGCAAAAAAAAAAAAATTATTACATAGATAAAGCCCTTCGTAAAGTGTGGGCTGTACGTGTCAGAACAATTTTTTGTATCTCTTTGAGGCATGGACTTCCAGGGATCCAACAGGGATTGTTGATGTTCCCATGTGCCACATTTTTGAGATTTCTATTTCAACGTCCTTGTATTTTGACAGCTTTTCGAATATCTTCAAAGATACATTGCAGTCTGCAGGGACTGCCATATCAATAAGGTGGCACTTATTTTGTTTGTGGTCTTTATTAACAATGTCTGGGCAGTTGGCTTTGATTGTTGTTAGTGTGTATTGTGTAGTCTCATAGAATTGTAACAAGTCCTATCTCCGTAACCGGATCTGTGTGGTGTTCGTACCAGTTTCTTTCAGTTTCCTTTCCAGTGCAGATATTGGCCCACTCTGTTATGTCGGTTTTTATATTCAGCGGGTGCCAATATCGTGCAACCTGATACAAGATGATCAATGGTTCCTGGATATTTATCACAGAATCTGCATTTTGGGCTTATTTTAGTGTATGTGCTTGATAATTCCTAGTTAACAAGCATTGATCCTGTGCAGCAATGATAAAACCTTCAGTTTCAGCTTTAAATAAACAATCTAAGAAATAAACAAATAGTGTTTATTATTTTTGTTGTCAATTCTCAAGAACAAAAGGAAATGTATAAATTCACTTTCATATGTTTAGATTTTATTACAATTCTAATCATTGCTTTTTAAAAACAATAAACATTGGAAAAGAATGAAGGTAATCGGCAAGGTAGTGTCATAGGAGAAACCTTCCTTTTAACACTATGTTTTATTATGGGCACTGTAATGACAAAAGTACCCAGGTGTAGGCTTTAAGAAAGCTTTATTCAACTGAGAATAAAAGGTTCGCGTATAGTGTTCTTTTATAGTCCCAGCAAACAGAAATAGCCCTCTCAAAGAGGAGAGTAACAGAACAAGGGAGATCACTCTTGGTTATTCAAAACAGGCATATTTATCCATGTTTGCTCTGGGCCTCTTCCTTCTCTCTTTTACAATCTCATTCACTAACCCTCGACCATGAGTGGTTTGGGGGACTTGTATCGTGTAAACAACAATAATAATAATAATAATAATAATAAATATTGGCTAATTGCCAATTGATTCAAATTTTATAAATCTATGAATAAAAACTTGTTTTCATATTTACATCTTTATAAATTGGTAAATGCTAAATATCTCATCGCATTTGTTTTAATTCTATTAGTTATTACAATGTTGTAAATACAAAATTATTCTCGTAAATAAACAATCTTATAAACAAATAGTGTTTATTATTTTTGTTGCCAATTCTCAAGAACAAAAGGAAATGTATAAATTCACTTTCATATGTTTAGATTTTATTACAATTCTAATCATTGCTTTTTAAAACAATAAACATTGCCGAAAAGTGAAGGTGGTTGAAAAAGCGGTGTCATGGGAAAAACTGTCCTTTTGCCACCCCGTCATAGTGAGAGTACGTTTTACCATGCTTGCTATACATACAATTTAATGACATATTAATCCTTGATGTATTATTTAATATGGAATATAAATCTTATAAGATAAAATTTACAATGACTTAATAGAGTGTAGGAATTTTATTATTATTATTATAAATAAATAAAAATAAAATATAAAATAATAATGAAAATTATAAATAAAGTAAAACAATAACATAAAAAGCAGTATAAAATAAATTAAATGAAAATTAAAAATAATAAAGATATTCAACAAAAACTGTTCCTGTCGGAAATACAGACATCTCGCCAAGAGACGTTAAATTCAATCTCTTCGCCACGAACCTTGGTACGAGCAACACGTGTCCAACTTCTCTCTGTGAGATGGCTAGCAATACTACGGAGTAAATTTCTCCATTTTATTACATGTGCCATAAAACAATTGTACTATGCATATCCTGTTATTTCTGTACGTTTTATTTTCTGTCAAGTATGTTTTTATCTCCGTGAACACGAAGCTAATTTCTACTGCTATAATGTGAGAGAACCCTCACAAGACAATTAAACACAGGCTCGGTTTACACGAGATTAGAAAAAGTTAGACATAGGTCCGGTTTACATTCGAGATAAAAAGGCATATACACAAGTTTGGTTTACATACGAGACAAAAAGGTAGATGCGGATTCAATTTACACTACAGTACACATAGGTTCGGTTTATACTCGAGTCAGAAAGGAAGACATATGCTCACTTTATACTGGAACTGGAGTAAAAAAAAGGTGGGTAGGCTATGTCCGGTTTAAACTCGAGACAAAAAATAGGCAAATGTCTGGTTTGCGCTCCAGTTAAAAAACGTATAAGTTTGGTTTACAGTAAAAGTTGAATTTACGCTAGAGTTAAAAAGGTATAGATAGGTCCGGTTTATACTCGAGTTAAAAGGTAGAAGGCCCATTTTATACTGGAGTAAAAAAGATAGATAAATGTTCGGTTTACACTTGAATAAAAAAGATATGCTTATATTTGGTTTGCACTCGTGTTAAAAACGTAGGCATAGGTTTGGTTTACAATATAGTCAAAAAGGTTGGTTTGGTTTGGTTTGTTTTTGTTATGGGAACTTACCCATAATAATAATGGACTATTCCGGACATCATAAATACTGCGCCTCAAGAGGGAGCAGCAGTCACAGTCCGAGCCAGTCCTTTTTGGACGACTCGGCTAGACGGTCGAACTCTCTGCCTCTGAGGCAGAGGGGAACTCTCTGCCTTTGGGCAGAGAGGAACTCGGACGAGGCTCCGCCGAAGGGCAGAGCCTCGTTCGAGGTGGTTGACCACCCCGATCCCGTTTATACGGGATCTACGGGCTATTTTTTGGCCGAGCCTACGGGCTCGGGTACCCCACTTTAAACCCGGCCTTGTGCCACATCTGTCCCTCGTGGGGAGGACACTAAATACGTCACAGTCCGAGCCAGTCTCGGCTAGACGGTCGAACTCTCTGCCTCTGAGGCGGAGGGGAACTCTCTGCCTTTGGGCAGAGAGGAACTCGGACGAGGCTCCGCCGAAGGGCAGAGCCTCGTTCGAGGTGGTTGACCACCCCGATCCCGTTTATACGGGATCTACGGGCTATTTTTGGCCGAGCCTACGGGCTCGGGTAGCCCACTTTAAACCCGGCCTTGTGCCACATCTGTCCCTCGTGGGGAGGACACTAAATACTGTCACAGTCCGAGCCAGTCCTTTTTGGACGACTTGGCTAGACGGTCGAACTCTCTGCCTCTGAAGGCAGAGGGGAACTCTCTGCCTTTGGGCAGAGAGGAACTCGGACGAGGCTCCGCCGAAGGGCAGAGCCTCGTTCGAGGTGGTTGACCACCCCGATCCCGTTTATACGGGATCTACGGGCTATTTTTGGCCGAGCCTACGGGCTCGGGTACCCCACTTTAAACCCGGCCTTGTGCCACATCTGTCCCTCGTGGGGAGGACACTAAATACTGTCACAGTCCGAGCCAGTCCTTTTTGGACGACTCGGCTAGACGGTCGAACTCTCTGCCTCTGAGGCAGAGGGGAACTCTCTGCCTTTGGGCAGAGAGGAACTCGGACGAGGCTCCGCCGAAGGGCAGAGCCTCGTTCGAGGTGGTTGACCACCCCGATCCCGTTTATACGGGATCTACGGGCTATTTTTGGCCGAGCCTACGGGCTCGGGTACCCCACTTTAAACCCGGCCTTGTGCCACATCTGTCCCTCGTGGGGAGGACACTAAATACTGTCACAGTCCGAGCCAGTCCTTTTTGGACGACTCGGCTAGACGGTCGAACTCTCTGCCTCTGAGGCAGAGGGGAACTCTCTGCCTTTGGGCAGAGAGGAACTCGGACGAGGCTCCGCCGAAGGGCAGAGCCTCGTTCGAGGTGGTTGACCACCCCGATCCCGTTTATACGGGATCTACGGGCTATTTTTGGCCGAGCCTACGGGCTCGGGTACCCCACTTTAAACCCGGCCTTGTGCCACATCTGTCCCTCGTGGGGAGGACACTAAATACTGTCACAGTCCGAGCCAGTCTCGGCTAGACGGTCGAACTCTCTGCCTCTGAGGCAGAGGGGAACTCTCTGCCTTTGGGCAGAGAGGAACTCGGACGAGGCTCCGCCGAAGGGCAGAGCCTCGTTCGAGGTGGTTGACCACCCCGATGCCGTTTATACGGGATCTACGGGCTATTTTTGGCCGAGCCTACGGGCTCGGGTACCCCACTTTAAACCCGGCCTTGTGCCACATCTGTCCCTCGTGGGGAGGACACTAAATACTGTCACAGTCCGAGCCAGTCCTTTTTGGACGACTTGGCTAGACGGTCGAACTCTCTGCCTCTGAAGGCAGAGGGGAACTCTCTGCCTTTGGGCAGAGAGGAACTCGGACGAGGCTCCGCCGAAGGGCAGAGCCTCGTTCGAGGTGGTTGACCACCCCGATCCCGTTTATACGGGATCTACGGGCTATTTTTGGCCGAGCCTACGGGCTCGGGTACCCCACTTTAAACCCGGCCTTGTGCCACATCTGTCCCTCGTGGGGAGGACACTAAATACTGTCACAGTCCGAGCCAGTCCTTTTTGGACGACTCGGCTAGACGGTCGAACTCTCTGCCTCTGAGGCAGAGGGGAACTCTCTGCCTTTGGACAGAGAGGAACTCGGACGAGGCTCCGCCGAAGGGCAGAGCCTCGTTCGAGGTGGTTGACCACCCCGATCCCGTTTATACGGGATCTACGGGCTATTTTTGGCCGAGCCTACGGGCTCGGGTACCCCACTTTAAACCCGGCCTTGTGCCACATTCGACACACGTGGGCGTGTTGTTAAACATCGTCACAGTCCGAGCCAGTCCTTTTTGGACGACTCGGCTAGACGGTCGAACTCTCTGCCTCTGAGGCAGAGGGGAACTCTCTGCCTTTGGGCAGAGAGGAACTCGGACGAGGCTCCGCCGAAGGGCAGAGCCTCGTTCGAGGTGGTTGACCACCCCGATCCCGTTTATACGGGATCTACGGGCTATTTTTGGCCGAGCCTACGGGCTCGGGTACCCCACTTTAAACCCGGCCTTGTGCCACATCTGTCCCTCATGGGGAGGACACTAAATACTGTCACAGTCCGAGCCAGTCCTTTTTGGACGACTCGGCTAGACGGTCGAACTCTCTGCCTTTGAGGCAGAGGGGAACTCTCTGCCTTTGGGCAGAGAGGAACTCGGACGAGGCTCCGCCGAAGGGCAGAGCCTCGTTCGAGGTGTTTGACCACCCCGATCCCGTTTATACGGGTTCTACGGGTAATTTTTGCCCGAGCCTACGGGCTCGGAAAGCCCACATTAAACCGGCCTTGTGCCACATTCGACACACGTGGGCGTGTTGTTAAACATCGTCACAGTCCGAGCCAGTCCTTTTTGGACGACTCGGCTAGACGGTCGAACTCTCTGCCTCTGAGGCAGAGGGGAACTCTCTGCCTTTGGGCAGAGAGGAACTCGGACGAGGCTCCGCCGAAGGGCAGAGCCTCGTTCGAGGTGGTTGACCACCCCGATCCCGTTTATACGGGTTCTACGGGTAATTTTTGCCCGAGCCTACGGGCTCGGAAAGCCCACATTAAACCGGCCTTGTGCCACATTCGACACACGTGGGCGTGTTGTTAAACATCGTCACAGTCCGAGCCAGTCCTTTTTGGACGACTCGGCTAGACGGTCGAACTCTCTGCCTCTGAGGCAGAGGGGAACTCTCTGCCTTTGGGCAGAGAGGAACTCGGACGAGGCTCCGCCGAAGGGCAGAGCCTCGTTCGAGGTGGTTGACCACCCCGATCCCGTTTATACGGGTTCTACGGGTAATTTTTGCCCGAGCCTACGGGCTCGGAAAGCCCACATTAAACCGGCCTTGTGCCACATTCGACACACGTGGGCGTGTTGTTAAACATCGTCACAGTCCGAGCCAGTCCTTTTTGGACGACTCGGCTAGACGGTCGAACTCTCTGCCTCTGAGGCAGAGGGGAACTCTCTGCCTTTGGGCAGAGAGGAACTCGGACGAGGCTCCGCCGAAGGGCAGAGCCTCGTTCGAGGTGGTTGACCACCCCGATCCCGTTTATACGGGTTCTACGGGTAATTTTTGCCCGAGCCTACGGGCTCGGAAAGCCCACATTAAACCGGCCTTGTGCCACATTCGACACACGTGGGCGTGTTGTTAAACATCGTCACAGTCCGAGCCAGTCCTTTTTGGACGACTCGGCTAGACGGTCGAACTCTCTGCCTCTGAGGCAGAGGGGAACTCTCTGCCTTTGGGCAGAGAGGAACTCGGACGAGGCTCCGCCGAAGGGCAGAGCCTCGTTCGAGGTGGTTGACCACCCCGATCCCGTTTATACGGGTTCTACGGGTAATTTTTGCCCGAGCCTACGGGCTCGGAAAGCCCACATTAAACCGGCCTTGTGCCACATTCGACACACGTGGGCGTGTTGTTAAACATCGTCACAGACGGAGTCAGACGATTACTGTAAGACATTGGAATAGTGATACTTGTCAACACAACATAGTTCACTCTAACCTAATCTGATATTCATTACTAATACTTCTACTTCTTTGTATATATTTCTGTTTGTAATATATCTGTGTTATTCCATACCCTGGACCATCACCGTGGTACAAGGAACTTGGACCATAACAGTTTTAAAGCATATCAACCGCAATGGGTTATTTAATGCCAACAAGATTCTTATTGCTAGTAATATTTTTCCAAAATATATTGTTGGTAATATTTTTTAAAAATATATTGTTGGTAATATTTTTTAAAAATATATTGCTGGTAATAATTTTTTTCCAAAATATATTGCTGGTAATATTTCTTTTTCAGAAATTTATTCCAATTAATATTTTTTTCAAAAATGTATTTTTATTAATATTTTTTTCAAAAATGTATTGCTGGCAATATTTTTTGGTTATTTTTTAAAAATATATTGCTGGTGAAAATTTTTCCCAAAAAGTATTGCTGGTATTGAAACCTATTTTTATACTTTCATAATGTTTTGACCCCTTTTCGAGGCGGTTAACTATTTACCCATAGCTAGGTCCCTGACAGGTGCTACCACCTCGGGTTAGGGTGGACCTGGGAACACCATCAATTAAGAGGTGGTTCCACGCACCTCAAAACCTCCTGATCAGAGGCCTTGGTGTCGGATATAGTTTATCGTCTTACCCAGGACGCGGATGTAGTCTATTGTCATACCCAGGACGGAAAAAGGTGGATATAGCTTCATTTTGCGCTGAAGTCAAAACGGCCCAAATATCCTCCCGGAAAGTGGCCCTTTTATGGTGGTTACTCTTTGACAGGGGATGAAGTCAGCGCATTCTAAGCCCCGCCAACGGGGTAATAATACTTCGTTTGCCTACTGACACGTTATGAGCACATGTAAGAACCTAGCAGCCATGTTTAGATAACGACAATCCACAGCCGCTATTAGTCAAGGCAAGGGAGATAATTCCCATTTTACATAGACAAGGTATTTAGAATTCATTTCTTAAATTTAAAATTTTGTGATATATTAAACTTTGTCTGATTAAATATATACGGGAAAGGCATCACTCATGCTCTACTCTTTCGTTTTGGCTTTAATTACTTGTATATCATGGTGTTAGACATAATAATGGGCAGATTGGTACAAAAATTAACCAATAATAACAAAAAAATGGCTTTTTACATTCATTCCTGGTTTCGACAGATGCAAGCTTCCTCTATGTCGTCTGCAGTTATCATTTGTCTATATTTCTGAGATGAGGTAGTAGGTACACTATTTACATTATTCGGACTATTGTCCTCATCTTTGTCGCCATATTTATCACAACGTTTCGGCCGTTGTATGCTCCGGCCATCTTCAGGTGGTTGGAATGTCGAACTGAACCCTTTATTTCGCTCGCTGGGGTAGACTGTTCTAGTACCACGTTCCATGTCTAATGGATGTCAGTTATCAGTTATCTCCTGTTAATTTACCTCTTCAAGTTCTCAACTGACTTAACCAACGCCTTTATCCAATGTGGATAAAGGCGTTGGTTAGATCCAGTGACAAGACCCAAAGAGTTGTGAGTTCAATACCTGGTTAAGGCAGTGGAGAACTTGGAGAGATGAATTAAGAGGAGATAACTGACATCCATTAGATATGGTACGTGGAACTAGAACAGTCTACCCCAGCGAGCGAAATAAAGGGTTCAGTTCGACATTCCAACTACCTGAAGAAGGCCGTAGCGTACAACGGCTTAAACGTTGTGATAAATATAGCAACAAAGATGAGGACAATAGTCCGAATAATGTAAATAGTGCAGTTATGATAACATGCATACTCTCTCAGTTATCTTGTCATGCCAGCTCCGAGGCATATTTTGGCCGATATCCGTGTGCAAATACACGCGAGATGTCATGGTTATTGGCACAGAATATGAAATCAGTAATCGCGATGAAGTTGTTTCATATCTGTCTATATCTCTGAGATGAGGTATCATGATTACTTGTATTATTTACATTACTCGAACTGTTATCCTCATCTTCATTGCCATATTCACAGCGTTTCGACTGTTGTATTCTACGGCCTTCTTCAGGTGATTGGGTCTCTGAGATAAGGTATTAGAATTACTTACATTATTCGGACTGTTATCCTTATCTTCATTGCCATATTCGCGATGTGTCTGCCGTTGTACGCTACCTCCTTCTTCAGGTGATTGGATCTCTGAGATAAGGTATTATGATTATTTGCATTATTTACATTACTCAGACTGTTATCCTCATCTTCATCGACATATTCACAATTTTTCGGCCGTTGTACACTCGGGTCTCAAGGACACATTGACACAAGGACTAAAGACGTTGGTTTGATCCAGTAACTAGACCTAATACTAGGTCACAGCAGTGGTTAACCAAAACTTGAAGAGTTGAGTTGAAGGGAAATAACTGAGACATCCGAAAGAGGCATGGCACGTGGAAGTAGAACAATCCAACCCGGTGAACGAAATAAAGGGTTCGATTCGAAATCCGAATCACCTGAAGAAGGCCGGAGAGTACAACGGCCGAAACGTTGTGAATGTGGCAATGAAGATGAGGGTTACAGTCTGAGTAATGTAAATAATACAAGTGAAGTTATTGCATTCACTTCGAATTAACGCTCTTGGGAAAAGCATAATCATCTTTCTTCTCCAACAACTATGGGTTAGATAGCAATATAGTTTGGGTTTTCTAACCTTGGTTGGTAAACAGTTTAGGAGAAAACTAAACAAAAAGTGCTGTAGACACACCAACTGCTGCTATGGTTGCAGTACGTGTTGTGCACCTACGACCCTAATGGGTTATAGGATTTGTTATCATGATCATGTGACTGAGTTATGTAACTTTGAATGTCAGTCCGTCTCGGAGAAGACAGCGGAAACCACTCTACTCTATTTCCCGAGTAGTCATGACAGTTAAGAGTTAATAAAGAAAAGGAATCCGAAAGCCATGAGCCCACGTCCTGAATTCAAAATCGTGGAGAAAGCAACGTAAACCGTTCTGGGTAAGACGATAAACGACATCCGCGTCCTGGGTAAGACGATAAACTACATCCAACAGGAAACCATTTCAATGTGACGTAGGTTGACCTAAAAGAGAAAATCAAGACTAGCCCCGTTCACACGAAGCAAGCTCGCCTCAGTCACCCACCTTTCGCTAAAGACTGTCGAATGCAAGCGTTTTCTATCAGTTCTAATCTTCATCTTGAGCTGATGCTCAAAGAATCGGATCAGATCCTGATGAGAAAGACGGTTGCCTCGCAAGACTTCCTCCTGACGCGTCGTCCAAATCACCATTCGGGTCGTGGCCAGTAGCGATAGTAACACCATTCGTTTCACCCCAGAATACGGGGGCGACACATTGTCACACGAATATGCACGATCACTGGGCACAAGCATACGATCAATGGGCACAAGCGATACGAGCCGTCAACTCACTAACATGGTCCCATAGGGGGCGGACCCGAGGACAATGGTAGAAGGTGGGCAAAGCCGTTTCCTCTAAGCCAAGGTCACATCGTTCACAGTCTGGCAAATCCGCCAAGCCCCATATGAAGGCCTTGTCATTGAGAGATAGCCTATTCCGAGCCGGTCGCCAGGTAAGCGAAAACTCAGAGTTGCTGAGGTAATCCGCCGCTGGCACCCAAGACCAGGAGCATCTCAATTGCGACGAAAATTCGTTCGCCGTTTCTATTTATAGTTTTTTTTAACAACCAAATCGGCTCAACGGGGCTTGGTAGCTGTTGCGAATTTTTCTGAGAAATGCGCTAGCGAATGTTGTATTTTTTAGCCAATAGGATTTCTTGAAACATTTAAAAGAATGAATTTGAAAGATTTTTTTTTACTTTTGCACAAAATTTGATTGTTTTGTTATGGAAATTTCTCGAAGCTTATTTTATACTTAACAACCAATGAAATTCAAGAAAAATGTTTAAAATTGAAATGAAGGTTACTAAGTCCACTACAAACATCTCCGGTCAAAGAGCGATAACTGTAGAAATCACAGCGAGTAAGAACAATACTTTTAAAATTTAATACAAAAAACAGAACTATGTGACATTTAGAAATAGTAGAGGGTCAACCAATACAGATTGGCAAATCGAACCCGTAGGCCTCGACCGTGGGGATGGAAAGCGGCCGGATGGCATTACCATCTTCCCTTTTAAAATGGGTAAGTCGTTGATTTGGGATGCGACCTGTGCTGATATATTCTCGGCCGGTAATTTGATCAGGTCCGCGGTTGAGCCGGGGTTCGTCGCTCGAGACGCAGAGATAAAAAAATATCTAAATATTTTTTTTTTCTCCTGTGGCAGTGGAGACTTCAGGGGTTATTGGCCCTCGTTCGATGGCGTTCCTTCGGAGGATTGGCGCGATTGCGTCTCGGTTAAGGAACGAGCCTCGCGAAACGGAGTGGCTCTTGCAGCGTGTCTCACTGGCGACGGCTCGAGGTAATGCTTTCTCCATCATAGCGGCCGGCAGAGGATAGAAAAAAAACAAACATTTTGTTTATAGTTACGTTGTTCTGGAATTGTCATCATTGGCCGACTGAACTTGCTTTGTTTCAATTATTGTTTCCCTTAGATTGAACTTACCATTTCTTTTTATACTACACCGGATATAAGAGAGTTGTCGGGACCGGAGAAGCGGTCTCTTATATCCGGGTTTCTCTTGTATCCGGGTTTGGTCTATTTTATTTTTGTTTAGGTAAGTATGGCTCTAATTTGGGACCAGATAAAATCTCTCTTATATCCGGGTTACACTGAATGTATTTCAGTGTTATCCAATAAAAAAGATTATATTGCAAAAGAAAAAAAAAATTAAAATTTTCACGTGTAAATTTCAACATCGAACTATTTTTTCAATAGAAAATATATTTAGAGTGTACACAGGAGAAAAGGAAAGGCCAATATTAAAAATTAGCTATTAGGAAAAGTGTGTGTGAGAGAGAGTTTAGTCGTTAACAGCACGGAAGAAAGAAATCCTGTCGGTCTTTTCATTGTAGTTAAACAGCGCCATCTAACGAAGAAACTTGACATGCCAAGTGGAGGTAATCACAGGAGCATGAATTAATACAAGCCACAGGGTACCAGTAAAAAAATATATAAATTAAGTTTTCGGGCTGACCCACTTCCAAAAATCAGAACAAACGCATGAATTTGTTTCGGAAATGAGAATCCCTTTTTGGTTAGGTTGAATACTTTTCATCACTGCCTTCTCTTAAACGTTTTGGTTGTAGCGACTGAGCCCCGATAAAAATCGATTCAAGGGAGGTAACTCTGATGAACCACCATATACACTTCCACTTCGGAAAAATGTGATTATTTTGTTTTGAACGAAGTTAGAGGAAAATAAAAATAAAAATAAAAATAGTGGAACATATATTATAAATATCTTTTGCAGACTACACTTTGGTTTTTAAAACAAAAGAAATTGCAAAAAAGCGGTTAGAAATAAAAACGATATAAAAAAAAACTTAATTATAGCACTTTTGATCAACCGTAGGATAAAAAATTATATCGTGCTACAAATGTTCATAAATTTAGTTCTGCGTTCATCAGATATGTTAAAAAACTGTATATTTAAACTAAATAAAAAGAATGTATGAAGTTGATGGCTGTAAACTACAAACAAAACATTTTAAAGTTTTATTTGATAGTTACATTATTAAAACAATATCAGCTATAGTTCTGGTCATTGTAAAAAAAAAAAAAAATGAAGACGAAAGTGAACTCTACTGTTTAGACGACACACAAAAGATGATGATAAATAAACTATTTTTGACTTTATGATAAATATTAATCAATGTTTACATGAGGAAATCCAATTTTAAAATATAAAATCCAATTAAGTGGCTAAATACTTGGAATATCATTTTACGACAGTCGTAAATTAACTTCACTGTGTTACACACATGGGACGAAGGTGAAAGAAGGCTGTCAACAATTCAACCGAATATAATTTTTTTTTTTTTGTTGATATTTTAATATTTTTGTTTTAAAGAAATCATCCTCCTGTTTTATTTTTTGGGCCAGATGCCTAGACTGACGCCTGTCCTGGCCAAAGGCCGAAACCCTAATAATATCAAACGGTTTAATAATTATTTGGAATTATTTCCTTATAAGATACCTACAGCACCTGTTCTAAAAAATAGTGTTTCCAATCGTAAGGAGAAAAATAAAGGTCAGTGCTTTTTATTTATTTACTTATTTATTTACTTTAATTTACTGATCTGAGTTGGTTGAATGCATTTTTTAATGACATTTTTCGAAAATGTTCGTCTTTGCTTATTTTTTTTTTTTCGAAAATGAACTTTATTTCTTTTTGAAATATCGACATTTTAATTTTCTGAATGTTTTTAAATTTTAACTTAAGGAATCTTTTTATAAAAAGAAAAAAAAGGAAAAGGATTTCTTTGTACGCAGAACTAAATTGTCAAAAACTTCAGAAAAAGTCAGGGATCAATTTTTTTTTTTTTTAACATTTTCTCAATCAATAGTAATTTTTTTTTTTTTTTATCTGATAATTCTTTTAAAACTTTACTAGTAGTTGAGTAATGATACTGAAATGTTATTTATTTATTTAAGTATGTACAGTCCTAGGCGTATTTGAGTTACTATCCTTGTTTGTTTTTTTGTTAATAACAACGAGCCGACTTAGAGAAGTCCTAAAGATTGTGCCCCCGACAAGAATCGATCCTACAACCCATTTTTCCAGCAGGGAAACCGTTTCTTTTTTAAGTTAAAAATTTTAACCGAACCGTGCCATTACCAATTTTGATCTAGATCCACACATACACATAATAATTATTATAATTATTCGTAGAAGTCCCAACGAGAAACATTGTGTATTATTCCTTAATTTCAAAGTTCAAACCGTGTTCTATCAAAGAAAGGCACGTTTTGTATGGTCTTCTTTCCTGATGGCATAAACGGGATAGAGGTTCGATTACTGTCGGAGGCACGATCTTTCTTTTAAAACCAAGTGTTCAATTCAGTTTATTAAATAAACTGAACACGATTTTTTTTTTAACATTCCAATTCACACGTAAAAATAAACTTTATTTTTTTTTTTCACCTGCGAATTAAATGTAAAAAAAAATCATTGTTTTCGTTACAAAGTCAATTTTTTTGTTTCCGACTTTCTTTTCAAAAACTTTTCAAACAGGGTCCCAAATTTCTGTTCATCGGTACAGATGATCCGAGAAAATTATATTTCAATTTCATTGTAAAAAAAAAAAAAAAAACTACAAAAAAATCCTTATTTTCATCGTATTTTTACTGCTTTCCTCACAAACAGGCAAAAAAAAAAAAAAAAAAAAAAAAAAAAAAAAAAAAAATAATTATAGTTAATTTAAAAAGTTATGTCAACGTAAAATGAACATTTATAATTTTTTTCTATAAAAAAATAAGGTGATGAAGACTTAAAATTTTTAAGTCTTCATCACCTTTTTTAAGTTAAAAAAAATAGCATTTTAAAAGTTAATTAAAAATGAATAAAAAATATATTCCAGTTTGAAAATAATTTAAATTCTTTTCAAATTGGGGAAAATAATTAACTTTAAAAGTTTACCTTTTTTAAAATTTAAAAAAGGTTTAGGAAACCTCCACTTTTTCGCTAAAAAAACAGAATTGCATGATGAAAAAAAAAAGGGTCCTAAATTTGAAAAACAAAGTTTTATCATCAAAAATCTTTATTAAATAAAAGAAAAAAATATTTTTTATTATTTGAAAAAATTTTTTCATCCTTTTTCACACGTTCAAAATTTTGGTTAAAAATTTTTTTTTTCTTTTCTTGCTTTAGCGGTCGACGCATTTTATTTTAATTAGTGTTTTTTTTAGCGATTTTTTTTTTTTTTTTCAGGTGAAAAACACGTTGATTTAGATTTTGAAATTCTAGCAAAAATCAAATAATTGCCGGATTTTAATGAAATATTCAGGACTTATTCACAAATGAATTATTAAATTATTTTGGAAATTTTTTCTTTTACAGAATCCCCCACTTCATTCCATGAAACTTCGGGAAATTGAATTTTCTTTCCCAATTTTTTTTATTTAAAAGTAGGACTCCTTGAATGTATCGTATTGTAAAATCAATTATTATTTTTTTTTTTTACAAACTACTACTTCTAAACATTTCCCGAAAATCTCTTTTTATCGTAAACTAAAAAATAAAATACAATATAAAACTATGACATTATTTAATTAGAAAAGCTTTAAACGCCTTTTTTTAAGATAAGTCTTTCTTTTTTTAATTTTGTTATCTCGAATGAACTACATTTCAACTCCAAAGAAGGACTTAGGATATGAGTTTCGTTAAAAAAACACGACTCTTTCTTTATTTCATATACAGTGTAACTCGGATATAAGAGAAACCCGGATATAAGATACTTCTCCGGTCCCGACAACTCTCTTATATCCGGGTTACACTGTATTTACTTTCGGAGCGATGCAAGGGAGATAAATCAGTGTTTGGTGCGTAATATACATTATAATTTTTTCATATATACAAAAACACTTTACTCATTACAAAGATGCAACTTCGCTTCGGTGCATTTAGTTGCAAGTCGACTGATGAGAACCAAAATGTGTATATATATATATATATATATATATATATATATATATTTTCAAACAAATAGAAAAAAAAGGAAGTGACTTTCCACGTGCTGCCTACTTACAAACAGAATTGTTCATAACCATTTTGGTTCTCACCAGCCGACGTGCAACTTAATGCACCAAAACGAAGTTGCATTTTTGTAGTGAGTAAAGTGTTTTTGTCTATATGAAAAAAATATAATAATTTTTGCTCTGCAATCGGGATCGAGCCCTCTCTTGAATTAATGCTGTGAATGTTATTTTCGTTTTCATTGCATCGGGTATATATATATATATATATATATATATATATATATATATATATGAAACGCTAAAATTAGACACCTTCAAGGCCGGATTAGCACCTTTTAGGCATCCCTTGACTAATGAAATGATGCCCCTCCCTACTTTTCTCACACGGAGCTACCCTCAAACTCGCACCCATCTGGAATATTTTTACTCGTGGTCTATTTTAGTGATATTTACAAAGCTTGAAAGAAACTCATTGCAGATTCCTTAAATAAAATAGTATAGCTATCTTTTGTCAGTAAAAATATTCTTTGAAAACCACTAACTATTTATATTGCAAACCAAATTAGCACAGCTTTCAATACAACTGTAATAAAAAACAAACAAATTTATAGCCAGTATTATAAGAATAAAACAATCAAAATAAATGTCATATTGATATTATTTCAGTTTAGGAAACTATTAGAAGTTATACCATCTAGAAAATTAAAATCACCATTTTATAAAAAGAATCCCAAGATTTAAACATTCTCAACTAAAATCAAACATGGCATCTACCTGAAACACAAAGGCACGAATTAAAACATTCTTTTTCTGGCTTTGCTTCCTGCAAAGTCAAATAAATATGAGTTTGTCATATTGATATCATTTCAGTTTGTGAAACTATTTGGAAGTCATATTAAAAATTATTGGGTTATAAAAGCTTGATTTGTCCTAGGTTATATGAGCCCAAAGAATAATCCAGCCCTGGGTACTGCAAAAATTTCAAACTGAATTTAAATTAATTGGATCATTTTTTTTTTTTCCTGATTATCACTAAAATTGTTCATATTGACAAATCTGGCAATACAATGTAATTCTCTATTAAAAAATCTTTCAAAAATAAAATATACTTTTCTGAAACATTATTTGAGGAAGATTAACTGATTTAAAGTTTAATTAATCTGAATTGAAACAAATATTACTTACTCTTAATTTACCCGACTCAGGTTGTATTGAATTAAGATATAATATAACAATTGACATTACAGTTAGATTTTTGAAGATCAAAATTAACAGAGAAACAAGAAGCCTGAAGTTCCATAAGGGAGAAGTTCGATATCTAAAAACAATAGAAGCACCAGACAAAGTATGACAGCAATATACATTGCATTGAGGGAATGGTAGATTCCTTTCTTTATTTTTTAATCATTTCACCCGAGCACGGCAATAAAGTCACTAAGATGCAAGCATATCTTAATGTGAACAAATATTTGTGTCTATAAAAATAATGTATAAACAGAAAACATATTAAAATAATTGTTGGACTTAGTTCATTTCCCGAAGTCATTTGTTTACGTTAAGAGATGCTTTGTTCAGATATGAGTGTTCAAGAAAAAAATCATGGGAAATTTATTTTAAAAACACTACTTTGACTTTTCTAACCAGATGCTTCCTCTCTAGCTAATTTGCATAGCATGTCAGGCTATATGATGGTTCCTATAAAATTTTTTGGACGTTCAGGCCAGTAAATGTTGTTAATACTGTTTATTATAAACAGAGCATTTACATAGATATTTGTATCTAAAAATATATATATATAATGAAATGGACTAAGTCTGACAATTATTTTAATATATTTTCTGTTTATACATTATTTTTAGAAACAAATATCTATTTATATGTGTGTGTGTGTATATATATATATATATATATATATATATATATATATATATAATCATTTATTCGAAAATTATAACATAAAAATGTTATAAAATCACTACAAAAAAAGCTATTTTGTTTCGACACTTCTGGTGTCTTATCAAGTGATGGTGTTGAATGTAGAATAAAGGCTTTTAAAAGCTTCAAATCAATCAAACACCCCTCGTTAAGGGGAAACGCTGTTACATAAGCTGCAATGACCAATCAAAAGACAAGTATATGAGAATTCAAAAAATTTGACAATGAACTTTGGTTATAATAATTATTTAATGCTTTAATGTCAGGGTTAGACTAAAATAGAATTCATTCTAACTAATAAATATTATTTTATACTATAAAATTAAAAATTACCAATTTTAAATTTAATCTATATTAAGTTTTAATTATAATTGTTTAAAGAAGAAACTGAGGAAAAAAATACATATGTTTCTTTATTTTGTTTTTATTGAAATTAAGTTGGAATAAATGTGAAGATCTAATGCTGCTTTGAAGTCCGTTACAACTTAGGTACATTTGAATGGAAGATATGGGCTAGGAACGGTGAAATCTTGCACAAGACAATACACACACAATCTATTTTTGTAGTGTTTTTATAACATTTTTGTTATAATTTTCAAATAAATGATTATATTTACTCTACTCTGTGTTGAGCACTCTACTTGTTGGTTAGTGGAATTTTTTCTGTATACACCAATCCTATACTTATATATATACATACATACATACATACACATATATATATAATATATATACTCTTATGTATTACTGTAAGAAATTTAATTTTGGCCTAGTAGTTTGCCACGATTGTGGAAGGTTTGTAGAAGGCTCTCTGAGTAAACCTAAATCCCTGTTTAATTCTTTAATATGTGATTCTATTTAGAAAATGTGTTTTAACTCAGCTTAATATCATTCTTGTTGGCACTTGAATGAAGACGCTAAAGGCACACATCTGATATTATCGATGCTGTGATATGGTTGGTTGAAATGCGTAAATGACAGGGAAATTGTTGTTGTATTTGATGTTTTTTTTATGGTTATTACAGTGTAACCCGGATATAAGAGACTCGGACATAAGAGAAACCCGGGTATAAGAGAAACTTGGATATAAGAGACTTCTTCTCCGGTCCCGACAACTCTCTTATATCCGGGTTACACTGTATGTAGCAATTTCTAAAGAATTAATGTATTTATGTTAATCCGTCATTTTTATTTCAAATGTTATTGAATACTTCGTTTTTTTAAATAGACGCTCCATTTTTACTTATTAAACTTTAACTTTGTGTATTAGTCTGTCTGCCTGTGCATTAAGATTTCTTAAAATTCACTGGCCAATAGATGTACACTACACACTATTTAGTAATGAGGTGTCTATTTCAATGATATCCGCTATAACAATGTTTGATGTTGTATTGCTGATACCCCCTGACGAGTGGAAGGTGTTAATCCCGGAGGGTCCGTCTACAAAAGTCAGGAAAATGGCGGTAACATCTAAGTGACAAAACCTTTTACTTGTATTTAATTCTATAGTAAAATATAGTACAGTGTAACCCGGATATAAGAGAGTTGTCGGGACCGGAGAAGTAGTCTCTTATATCCGGGTTTGGTCTATTATATATACATTAACACAGGCTCTAATTTGGGACCAGATAAAATCTCTCTTGTATCCGGGTTTATCTTATATCAGGGTCTCTTATATCCGGGTTACACTGTACTCCATTGTTGAAATTACAAGTTGTAAAAGTTACCTCCCTTTAACTATAGATTTTCGCTCTTTGCAACAGAGGTCAATTTCCTTCCTATTTCCTGTTCTTTTGACGCGCACACATGCTAGTGATGTCTATGGCTAATATCAGCCCATGTACGAATTATGCTTTAAGTTCTGTTTTATTTGCCACATGTAACAATAAAGGAAGGCTGTGCTTTTGTCGAAAAAAGAAATAAAAGAAAACTGGATGTTTCTGGAATATAACGTATTTTTAAATCAAGCAGGTTTCTGCAATTAGATATTTATTAAATAAACACTATCTCTTGATAATTAAGCTTTATTATCAAGAGATAGAGCATCAATAACGACTCCTGAGAGGCTGTTTTCCCGACCTCTACATTTTTAACCTGTTCAAGTGTAGGGTTAACTGTTATCTTTTCTACATATCCTCATAAACTGCACACCTGACATGTTAGTTTTGCTGCTCACTCAACAGACTCCTTCAGTAACCATCTACCTTGAATGGCTCTTGGACCACTTTTATACCACTAGTATATAAAAAATAAAAAATTAATTTTAAAAAATTTTATTTAGTATCACCCTTAGCAAGGCAGTAATGTCACTAAAACACAAGGGGCTACAGGGTGTAAAAGAATTAGGAACAGAAACATTAATGATGAGCAGAAAGAGAAGAAGGTAATCAGGTGGACAGTAGATAGCAGTTGACATTGCATTTAAATTTTTGCAGATTAAAACTGGCTGGAAAGCATGAAACTGAAAAGAAGTTCCACAAGTGAGAAGTGTGAGAAAAGAAACTGTTAGCATAGAATTTATAGCTACCTCTAGCCAGCTCTGCTGTAAATTGAGATCTCGATACCAGTCTAGTACTGTGCTTAAATTCAAAAGTCTAGGTATCATAGTGAAGAGCTCATCCAAACAATTACCATGAAAGTATAGAAAAGACACAGGCAACCTTACGGTGGTGGAAAAGAGACTGGAGCTGAGATGCCAGATCGGGACCAGATTCTTCTTTGGATCCTATCACGGAGCTCAAAGTAAATAGCAGGGGAACCGGACCGTATGTGGTAGCTATATTCTGAGCATGAATAAACGGTAGACTTATAGAATATGTAAGACGGATTGTCTTGCCTAACATAGTGAACTGACTTTCCTAGCAGCTGACCTAGCGATAGATTTAATATAATCTTCCCACTTCATATCAGCAGAGAATGTGTGCCTGAGAAGGTACAACGAGTCACTTTCCTGCTGATGGAAGGCAGCAAGGGGTCCCTCGGATGATTAATGGAGAGAAGTTTAGTTTTGGAGGTGTTAAAATTAACAAGCCATCTTTTGTGCCAGTTAACAACGGACTTGTGGTCGTTTTGGACATTGGCTGCCATTTTGACCTTCTCAGACTGATAAGCCTTACGATCTAGGCAGGAGTAAATTGTTGTGTTGTCAGCATAGATACCAAGTTGAGAGCTGATATCATCAGGAAGGTCATTAATGAGAATTAAGAATAGAGTAGGACCAAGGATAGGGACACTCGCCCGAAAGGATATAGACAAGTGTCTTCTCAGGATAACTTTCATTTCACGATTTGATAGGAAAGACTAGATCAGTTCAAAAAAGTGTCAGGAGAAACTGTAACTTTTCAGTTTGTGGAGAAGGCCTGAATGCCAGACCCTGTCAAAGGCTTTCAAGATGTCCAAGGCAACAGCCTCGGCTTTACTGTTTTTATCTAGAGCATGATAAATTCTTTCATTTATCTGTCTCTATTCTGATTTTTGCAGAGATTGCATCTACTAGTCAGTGGGCTTGGTGGTAAAATTGAATTCATTTACATATTATTATTTTTTTATTTTTTTTATCAAACAATTCACTCTTAAGCAAGGCGATAATGCCACCAAGACGCAAGGGCGCTGCTGGGAGTGAAAGAGAATGAGAAGACTTTAGAAGGAACCAAAGACCCAATCTTAAATGGGGAAACAAGGGATAAACCTCTACTGTTCAGAAGACTGGGGAGGTGTGTGGCCCGGGTGATAGGTGAACCTATTCTTCTAAATTATTTATTATTATATTAATTATTAATTATCTTTAAACAAGTTTGAGTACGTCTATATTTCTGAGATGAGGTATTATGTATAGTATTTACATTAGTCGGACTATTGTCCTCATCTTTGTCGCCATATTTGTCCTCAAGGACACATGGCACAGTGGATAAAGGCGTTGGTTAGATCCAGTGACAGACCCAAAGAGTGTGAGTTCAATACCCGGTTAAGGCAGTGGAGAACTTTCAGAGGGTAAATTAGCAGGAGATAACTGATAACTGACATCCATGAAACATGGCTCGTGGAACTAGAACAGTTTACCCCAGTGATCGAAATAAAGGGTTCAGTTCGAAATTCCAACCACCTGAAGAAGGCCGGAGCATACAACGGCCGAAACGTTATGACAAATATGGTGACAAAGATGAGGACAATAGTCCGACTAATGTAAATACTGTAAGTTTGAGTACATTCAACTGACATTATTTAATTTTTTATATTTTTCCAATTTTCAAATATTGTCCAATGTTCATTTTTGATCTGTTTTTATGTACTTGTATACTGTTTGGTCTGTTTTTATGTACTTTTGTCCATCTTGGTCATTTTCAAGAACCATGTGGTTTCTACTTACATTATTTGGATTGTTATCCTCATCCTTATTGCCATATTCGCAATGTTTTGGCTGTTGTACGCTCCGGCCTTCAAGTGATTTGAATATTGAACCAAACTCTTTATTTCATCCACTGGGCTAGATTGTTCTAGTTCCACATGCCATGCCTCTTCTGGATGTCTGTTATTTCCCTTTAACTCAACTCTCCAAGTTGGGTTCACCACTGCTATGGCCTGGTATTGAACTTGCAACTCTTTGGGTCTAGCCACTGGATCTAACCAACATCTTTATCCACTGGGCCATGTGTCATTGAGGAAGCGAGGCTGTACCAAAAAAAGAGAGCATTTTCTTCCCTATGTAAAAACACTGGTGTTCATAAATTTTCATGCTTTTTTTTTTGGGTGGGGGGAACTCCAATATCAGCAATCAAAAAATAGTATTAAATCCTTACATAGCTCACATGTGTTCTACACTCTTTCATATGTTGACTTGTCATCTGCCAGAACTTTGTGCCATTTGTGCACACATTGATTGTTGCATCACAAGCAACTAAAATGCAACTACCCATATAAGATAAATATTAGTGAATAACACCAAAATGCTCTTCAATACTGCATCCAATGCAAGTGGAGATACAAAATCCTATAAGCTATTACTATCCAAAATAAACAACCCACATTAAATAAAATATCTTTTGTCACAGGAGATGACGAAGTCTTAACCGTTACACATGATGTCATTGTGAACGATTTTAAACTTTCAGCTTTTTAAAAAATACCTGGATGTAGCTAAGGAAATCTTCCCTATGACACAGACACCACATGGTTGTTAAAAAAAAATTTACCAGCAATACATTTTTGAAAGAAAAGAAAAAAATATTACCAGCAATAAAAATGTCGGAATTAAATAACCCATTGAGGTTGATATGCCATAAAACAAACCAAACAAACTAAATGTCTACTACTATGACAATGGACTGCTCTTATTTATAAATATGGCAAATAGCCACAGTAGAATAGGATTTTAGGAGTCATTTGAACAAATACAATACTACAGTATTTGAACATTAGAAAAATATAAAAAATTAAACAAACAGATCTTGTTGGTTGTATTTAATAAAACCTGTTTGAATGAATACTTGTTGCCTAAATATAGGATCTTTTCTGTTAATACACCTCAAAAAGAATTTGTTTACTAAAATTCACACCAAATTCTCCCAGTGCAAGGCCATTGCATTGCGCTCTGGTTGGGTTGACCTTTGCGATTGTCTCAATTGTTGGCAACTTGGGTGTACTACTTCTAAGTGTGAGGTCTGTATTTATGCTCACCCCGATAAACGAGCCCAGAACAGATTTTCTTTTCTTTTTTTTTTTTTTAAATTGTAAAAAATTCCTTGTAAGTACCTAAAATATCTTCTGCACTTATTAAATGTGAATAACACTTTGATTTTTGGTAAATTTTTCATTCTGAGGGTTGGAGTTGTTGTGAGGCAAGCTAAACCAATTTTGATTTATAATTTCTTGGGGTGAATTTATATTTGATAAGTAACTTTACATTATTTGGGTGAATTAACAGAAAAGATCCTTTTTATATATATATTTATATATATATATTTATATATATATATAAAGAAATATAGTCTTAAAGTGTGCTATATTTATGGGGTAAAGTGGTCAATATCAGAGATAGAGCGTGTGTAAATATAAAAGTGAACATGGAAGTCAACACTTAGAGGCGACAGTCTGTTTCATGCTGGATGGCTTGACGATTGCATCTAGCATTGAAACAAACTGTCGCCTCTAAGTGTTGACTTCTATGTTCACTTGTATATAAAATTTTTCAGATATTTTATCTCAAAATTTTTGCCATTGGATAATTCTAGTTTTCTTCATCAAATTAAATTTTATCGCAATTATTTTGAAGTTGACTACATTTTTTAAATTAAAAATGTTAATACTTTCAAGGGCGGTAATTCAGTAGTTTTTCGGGAGTTATTCCCCTTGTGACGTTGTCCGTTTATAGATAGGTGTCTCTTGATGACGGCAGCTCTTCATCTTGTGTGTAAATTCCTGTATTTAAGAATACAAGTAATTTGAAATTATACTTTTAGGAAGGAGAGAAGATCTGTTGAAATCTCAGGCTTAAAATCTTATTGTATTGGACTGCAATTAAGATTAAAAGAAAAAACTTCTAATTTCTATGCTTTCTAGAGAGATATAAATCTTTTTTTTTTCTACATTTTGTTGAGACAGTTCCTTGAAAGTTCATATAACAGACTTTAAGAACATATCTCCTAGGACATCATCATCATCTGCCATAGCTAGTCCATGGCAGAACAAATGCCTCTTACAAATTCTTCCATGACGACTATGGCGATTTTTTTTTTTTCCGCACCATGTTTCACTATCAAACAATTATTTTATCTGTTGATTTTCTACCTGGACTTTTCCTACTGAACCAATTAAGCAACCTTTTGCTCCATCTGTGATCTTTTCTTCTTACTACATACCTTATCTACCTCCATTTTTATTTTAATCACTTCTATATCTCTTGTCTTAGGTTATTCCCTGATCCAGGCTGACCAATTTCTATACCTACCAGTTTGTTTTCCATTGATTATTAGGCTTTATTTAAAGATACTGGTCTATCCAATAAAAAACCAAAATAATGAAAGATTTTTCAGAGAATAATTTTTGTAAATTAGCAATCATTAAATCCACAGAATTTTAAATTTATCAGAATAAAATATTGAATATTTTTCTTATCAAATTTTTGTATTGATTTAGAAATCTTGTCACAAAAATCTATCCCATTCTTTTCACACAATTATCTGAACTTAGTTTGTTATTAAAAATTGTCAGGGCTTATGGCCGTATCATGTTGTAACATTGGTTCCCATATGATAAGTTAAGCAATATCTAATCTGGTCGATACCTAGATGGTTGACCGCATGGGAATACCATATGCTGTAAGCTTAGCTTTGTGATTGGTGTAATGGATAATGGCTCAGAATTGGAAATCAGGGAGCAGAGTTCAAATTCCTGTTAGGTTTGTTATATTGACAAATACCTTTGGGAGAGGTATGAATCCACCACTTATCCAGTTATCAAGTTTATACTGTATCGACATTATGAACAGGACCCCCACCACTTCTAAAATTATTTGTAAATTTTTTTTTTTTTCTTTTTTTTTTTTATTCTGACAAATGCCGCAAATTAGGGAAGGTCTAATGACCAATAATCTCTAAAAATTACTTCCAAAAAATATTTCCTTATTTTTTTTTATTTATTTTTTTTTTATGAAAGGACCAGTTTACTTAAATTATTATTACTATTATTTATTTATTGCGTGTTTGTTTTTGTTAAGCAATTTTGTTAATTTCCACATTTCAAATGCATGTATCATAGATGGCGTATATTAGGATTGCTCTGAAAGTAATGCCTCTTGTGTTATGTTGGCTCCTCACAACAGAGGTGGATATCGTAGGATGGCAGTAGAGCAGGGGTGATCAAACCACAGCTCGTCAGCCACAAGTGGCTCTTTGACATTTAATATGCAGCTTGGAGAAATATGTTGGCTGAGATTCTTTTTTCATCATGGTTAATATAAAAGGTAAATGAGAACAAAAAAATTCAAGCTTCATAATTTGCTGGGTATGAGACCCTATTGGATTAAAATGTTAGTTTAATGTCATATGGTTAGTAAAAATATTTAAGAATTTAAATTCTAATTTTTATGCTAGATCTGAGTGAGGCATTAGTTTTTTTGTGCTGAGGGAAGGAATGGTGGGAAGCGGAAGGAAATAAATTTCTGGTTAGTAAGGGTCGCAGAGGAATGTCTGGAGACTGAAGTCATGGGTAAGGGGATGAAAGATGTGTGTGCACTTGGGTAGTAAGTGTGTCTCTCAAACATCTGAACTTTATCATATGTAGCTTTTACATTAAGTAAATTTGGCCAACCCTGCAGTAGAGTGAACCTTCACAAGAGTTTTTTTTTTTTTTTTTTTTTTAGTGCAATCTAGTCTGATTTTAAAAGGGTGTACAAGGAGGGTATTAGCTTCTAACATGGCTGATATCTTTACTGCTACTCTCGTTTTACATATAGGCATTTTCTACCTCAACAAACTGAATATTATGGGGAAATATTTGATATGTGTACAGAGTATACATCACATGTTGAGAAAGAGAAAGACTGTCAGTGGTCAGAAATGAATGAAAGCATTACTCATAGAATAGGGCTATTATATGTAGAATTATTATTTTGTAGTAGTGTTTTACTATAGGAATGCATTGCAAATGAGGAAGAAAGGGATTGTCAGTGGTCAGGAATGAATGCAAGCATTACTGATAGAATAGGGCTATTATATGTATAATTATTATTTTGTAGCAGTGTTTTACTATAGGAATGCATTGCAAATAAGGAAGAAAGGGATTGTCAGTGGTCAGGAATGAATGCAAGCATTACTGATAGAATAGGGCTATTATATGTAGAATTATTATTTTGTAGCAGTGTTTTACTATAGGAATGCATTGCAAATGAGGAAGAAAGGGATTGTCAGTGGTCAGGAATGAATGCAAGCATTACTGATAGAATAGGGCTATTATATGTAGAATTATTATTTTGTAGCAGTGTTTTACTATAGGAATGCATTGCAAATGAGGAAGAAAGGGATTGTCAGTGGTGATGATGATATTAGTCTGACCTTTTATTGTTATTATTTAAGGTTATGTTTGGTTGGTTTTATGACATGTTAATCCTTGTTGGGTTATTAATGTTTGATTTAGTCTGGCACCCAGTGAGGATTGGTCAACCTATCAACTATTACCCCATGTTGAGGTGCCCTAAGTGTATGAGTTTCGAAAGAAAATATTTTTGAAGTGGATGAAAATGTTGTTGGGTTTTTTCTTATTTTTCTTTTGTTAGTTTTGAATGGACGGATATTTTCAGGACAGAGCTATTCTTCTATGTACTGCATCTCTTCAGGATATAGGTGATCATAGCTCTCCACAACTTCCTATCTTTTGTAGCTCTTACTAGTTTTTCTCTTTCTGCTAAGTTTTCTGATAATATCCCACCATTCTGTCATCTATTCACACAAGCTTATCAGGCAAGTAGCTCGATGCCTTCCTTTATCTCTCTTTCCCTTGATATGACCCATGAGGGTTAAGTTTTCCAAGCCTTCCTTCCTCATTATGTGTTTAAGGAACTTCAGCTGTCTTTTTCTGGTTCTGAGTGGAAGTGATTTTTTTTTTCTCTTGCCATTTTCTTTGAGACTTCCTTGTGGCACCTCATTCTGTCTGTGAAATTCTCATTATCCTTCTGTAGAATCACATTTCTGCTGCATCTAGTTTTTGCCTCATCTGTGGATGGATTGTCTGGTATTCACTGCGATATGTGGAATCAACTCTCAGGAGGTTGCTCACTGATCACTACAATCTTAACCTATTCAAGTGTAGGTTTAGCTGTTATCTTATCCACATATCCTCTTAAACTGTGGCTCTTACTCTGTGACCCTCTAACGTGAGTGGCTCTTGAGCCTTGTACAGATTAAACAACATTGTTTAAAAAAAAACAAACATATAAAAGGATTTATATCACATAGCAATCCAGCACTCTTTTTCTTTGTTTCTAACAAAATCTTTCTGTTTTTCAGTACTTTGCTTAGCTTTTGGAATGATTCTTTCACTTGTCCGAAATCTCAAATATGGTTTCTCTAGACTCTATAGTAGAAGTACCCCACCATTGGTACGTGGACCATTTGGTACTGGGCAGCTTTTTTTTCTTCATTTTATTGATTGTTATGATCTTGTTTTGTTTTGTGTGTGACCGACAATGATTTCTCCCTCCCCCTGGTCTGTGGGGAAAATTGCCTTGCCTGACACCAGTGCAAAACAGTTGGGGACTGCTGCTGCATAAAAAATAAAAGCAATTAAAAAAAATAAAATATGTAAGACTGTTGGTGGTTTTTTTTGGTATTTTATTTTATTTTTTTTAATCACTGTTTTTGATTAGTCATTTTCTAACAAAACCCAGTCAAGTGTTTAACATACAGGTTAGGATAATAGCAATTAGAAGTGTATCCATGATAACTAATTTCTACCCCTACCGTTTCACTTTTCATTGATTATTAGGTACTATTTAAATACACTGGTCCACTCATTAGAAAAAAAAAATGGGGAAAAATATTTCCGAGAATAATTTTTGTGCAATCATTAAATCCATGGCATTTATCAGAATAACAAAATATTGATATCAATTTTTTTAGCAATTTAAAAAGGGGGGGTCCTATTCATAATATGAATACTGTCACAAAGTGTTTTTTTACACAATTATTTGAACACTGAAATACTGGTTCACATGTGGTCACCAAAGTTAAGCAATATCAAGGCTGGTCAGTACCTCGATAGCACCTGGTATTCCCAAGCAGTGAACTATAAACTTGGATGTATGGGTCTTCTGGATTATGGTCACATCACATTGAAACATTGGTTCTCATATGAACATCGATGTTAAGCAACATCAAGGCTGGTCAGTATCTTGATGGGTGACTGCTTGGGAATACCAGGTTCTGTAAGGTTGGATGTGCGTGTGGTGTAATGGATAACAGCTTTGAATAGGAAATTAGAGAACCGAGTTCCAATTCAGGTTAGGTTCATTATATTCACTTATGCACAAATACTATTGCGAAAGGTATGAATCCACCCCTTATCTGCCCTACCCCTCACATCATGCTAATTTACTTTCTCTGTGCGTTTACTGTATAGATATATCCTGGCGAGAAAAATTGTCTACCATGACATAGTGTACCAACTATCTTAGCTGCAGACTTAGCAAGTGATTCAATATAATCTTCCCACTTCATCTCGGCTGAAAATGTTAGTCTGAGAAGGCGCAATAAATTCCTCTCCTGGAGGTTAGCATCAGCCATGATGATGGAAGGTAAATTTTATTTTATTTTATTGTTTTTAAAGCATGTTTTCTGATTAGCCACTTTCTAACAAAAACTCTCAAACATTTCCAACATGCAGAGTAGGATAATAGCAATTAGGTGTGGATTGTATATTTTTCTTGAAGGTTCTGCAATGTTATTGATCCTGACCTGGCATCTCGACTTCAGTTATTTTCTGATGTGACTTCCCTCTGTTTTTTCTACAAATATTTTCATGGCAATTGTTCTGATAATTTTTCAAGCTACTAGATTGGCGGTTAGGTCTCAGCTTTTACTATATATTGATCTGGATAACCTCATGGGTAATTCTGTTCTGTACCTTTTATTTAATCTACAGTGGTAGTAATTGTGAGTTCAATCCCTGGACTGGGCAGTGTGTACTTTTATTCAGTGGCAAACAAGGTGAGCAATAATTTGAGCAGTACTAAAAAATAAGAACTAGACAAGATATCCTGAGACATAGGCAGTAGCATGAGAATAGTCTTCCCTTGTAGATTAAATAAAGGGTTCATTTAGGAATTCCCTGTAGGTTACCCAGATCGATATACACCTGATGAAGGCTGGAGGGCACAACGGCTGAAATGTGATAGCAACAACAAAGATGAGGATAATAGTCTGAATGTAAATAATGTAAACAATGATAACTCCTCATTCCAGAAATTCAGACGGGCATTATTCAGAATTTTTTTTTGGGGGGGTGGTCTCAAAAACAAAGATGAAGGCAAGACTCCAAATGTAGTGTAAATAGAGTTTCAAACTTGACATTTGTAAATAAAAAACAAAGTACAGATAACTCTTTCTAAAGTCAGGGATTTATTTGACACTGTAGTTATATTATAAACAAGACCCCCACTTCTCAAATGATTAAACAAAATAAATATTGTTTTATTCTGACAAATGTTTGACTTGAGAAAGGCCTAATGAATACAGATCTTCAAAAATTGTTTAAAACCTTCGGTCTACCACTGGATCTAATGGACCTATAATTTTTTTTTTTTCAAAACGAATTTTTTCACCCTTATTGTTATTCTATCCAAATTATTTTTTGTGCCTTATTTTTCTATAATCTGCATAAAGCAAATAAATTTAGAACAACAAATAAAATTTTGGTGGGTGACTTCTCTGATTACCAAGTGGGTCCATTGGAGCCATGGTTGAAATATTTAATAACAAATACTGTCCATTCTAAATAGGTGCCATTATGCAAAGCCATCTTTTTTTTTTTTATTAGAAAGCTTTCGGATGATGAGATGAATGATGACACAACAAAGCTGAGAGAAATGATTCTTCAAACCCTTCAATGATGAACGAAAAGTATTATTTGAAGGAGAAGTCTGAAATTTAGTCTTCAATTGAAAGGACACAAGGAAGAACTCCATCTTACAATATTTTACATTAAAAGCCTGGACTTTCACAATTTGCAAGAAGATCTTGTGATTCAGTTCTTTCACCATTTATATTGTTCATGAACCTAAATCTCCTGGAAATAATCTAAAAATGGACAAATGCTGAAGGAATTCTGGTCTTGCAGGTAATGATACAACTACAAACACGAGTAATCAATACCCTGCCCAGGAACCATCCAATAAGAGAAAGAAAAAAAAGATGCATCTTGTGTGGTCCTAAAATAGATAGAAAATTGCACCCTGAAGTAAAAAAGGTTGAGACATAATGCACAAGGCTATTGTCCCAACAACAAAGATGAGGACAATAGTCCGAATGTAAATAGTGTAAATAATCGTAACTCCTCATTCCAGAAATTCAGACAGGCATTTTTCAGATGTCACTGGAATTTTTTTTGTCTCTAAACCTTCCAACATTTCTCGGTGAGTAGGCTTTTAAAATATTTGTATGTAAGAAAAAACCACACGTGTTAGTATCACTTCCCCAGCTGTTAACTGCTGCCAATCCTAAAAATCCTTATAAAAATGCTTTCCTCTGTTCAACTTTGCATTTTATAGATTTTAATCAACTGCATACCTTTGCTAAAATGCGTACATGATTCTCACCTGTCGTGGGAAATCTGTACAAAGATTGACTAATGCAGTAAATTTGTCTTTTGTTATTTTTTGTTGTGAAACCGTTTGATGAATTTTGTTTGGGTAGTTGTCTGGATCTTGACAAGACTCTGCCGATGTGAAGAAAAAAAACAAAATTCCTCAAGTTAAACGAACAAAACTCGGGCATTTGGTTGCTTGATGACGTGGGTGTCAGGAAAGTGATGTCACATTTTTAAAAAATGAAGTCGAGACCTGTTCGGATGTCAAGAATATTACCATTATTGGAAATGACAAAAGCCAAAGAGGAATTAAATTCTAGCAATGTTTAACCTTGATACCCGTCAAAAGTAGTGTGACAACAGGATAGTTATTCTGCTGGTGCCGCTATTACATCATTTTTTTTTATTATTCTTTTGGCAATGTTTATTTTAAAAAGCAATGATTACAATTTTAATAAAACCCAAACATATAAAGGTGAATTTATACATCATCTTTATTCTTGAAAATAGACAACAAAAAATATTAAACACTATTTATTTAGTATCTGTCTATATTTCAGAGATGAGGTATTATGTACAATATTTACATTATTTGGACTATTGTCCTCATCTTTGTCGCTATATTTATTGCAATATGAACACTGGTAAAAAATGATGCTGATGACATTAGGTTTATAATACCCAGAAATTCATACACAGATGTCCTCAAGGGAACATGGCACAGTGGATAAAGGCGTTGGTTAGATCCCAAAGAGTGTGAGTTCAATACCCGGTTAAGGCAGTGGAGAACTTGGAGAGGGGAATTAACAAGAGATGACTGATAACTGACATCCATTAAACATGGCACATGGAACTAGAACAGTCTACCCCAGTGAGCAAAATAAAGGGTTCAGTTCAATATTCCAACCATGTGAAGCAGGCTTGAGCGTACAACGGCCGAAATGTAATAAATATGGCGACAATAGTCCAAATAATGTAAATATACTATTTATTTATTAGATTACTTATTTAGAAGAATATTATAAAAGATTATAAAAATATATTTTATTATATATATTATTATATTTATTATTTACCATTTTCTAAAGAAATAAATAAGAAAATAAATTTTTATACAGTATTTACATTAGTCGGACTATTGTCCTCATCTTTGTCGCCATATTTGTCACAACGTTTCGGCCGTTGTATGCTCCGGCCTTCTTCAGGTGGTTGGAATTTCGAACTGAACCCTTTATTTCGATCACTGAGGTAGACTGTTCTAGTTCCACGAGCCATGTTTGATGGATGTCAGTTATCAGTTATCTCCTGCTAATTTTCCCTCTGAAAGTTCTCCACTGCCTTAACCGGGTATTGAACTCACACTCTTTGGGTCTGTTACTGAATCTAACCAACGCCTTTATCCACTGTGCCATGTGTCCTCAAGGACACATGGCACAGTGGATAAAGGCGTGGAATTAGAACAGTCTACCCCAGTGATCGAAATAAAGGGTTCAGTTCGAAATTCCAACCACCTGAAGAAGGCTGGAGCGTACAACGGCCGAAACGTTGTGACAAATATGGCGACAAAGATGAGGACAATAGTCCGACTAATGTAAATACTGTACATGATACCTCATCTCAGAAATATAGACATAAATTTTTATATTCATAAACTTATAAAAATATCTGAATGAGAACATTTAAATAAACACATAACAATGAGTAACTGTAATTATAAAATTAAAAAAACAAAAAATTTAGTCAGTAGAAAACATGAGATCAAGGTGGCATGAGATGCTCTCACAGAGGTTAGCAGTAACAATGTTGATGAGAACCAAAAAAAAAATTCTTTAAGATGATTAATAGAGAACTATTTTGTTTTGGAGGCGTTAAAGTTCGCAAGCAACTTCTTGCCTCACTTAGCAACAGACTGGAGGTCATTTCCAAGATTAGCTGCCAGTTTGGTTTTATTGATGATGAAGACAGCAGTAAATAGTTCTGTCATCATCATAGAGTTGGGAACTGATGACATAAAGGAGGTCATAGAAGAAAAAAGTGGATTCAAGAATAGGGCTCTGGGAGATGCCCACATTAATGCAAAATGATTTAGAGGAGTGGTCATTCAAGACAACTTTCATTATGCGCTTTCATAAGAAAGATTGAAACGACGAAATGTCCAGAAACACTTTAACTCTTCAACTTGTGAAGAAGATCAAATTCCGTTAAATGTTTTCGAAACCTCTAAAGCAACAGCCCAAGTTTTGCCATTCTTCTCTGAATCTTGAGTAACTCCTTCAGCAATAACCATCAATGCATTGGCAGTGGACCTAGAGAAGCATAAACTATATTATTTGTTCTGGTAATTCTTTAATTGTAATATCCAACAAAAATTTAGATGCCACCACTTCTAATCTTTTCATAATGACATTTTTAAATTGTCTAAAGCCTGCATATTTAATGAGATGAATGAACTTGGCTTTTTATCTGTGCAGATAGTGGCATCAGCAAGCCAAACTTCTTTTTTTTTTTTTTTTTTACATTAATGTTAGGAAAATCATGAATCCATCTCACCCCAGCTATGGGTTAAATTGCAAGGTAGATTGGGCTCTCTAGCCTTTGTTGGTAGACTAGCAGAAGGACTACTCTGAATTTAAAACCATGCAGAGCACACTGGGAAACGGCTCCATTATTTTTCTCAGACATTTCAAAGTATTGATATTAGCTGTTTCCCTATAAGGAAATATTTGGCATTCATTGACCAAGCAGTCAGTACTGCTTTTGGGTGAAATTTATAAAAATCTTTCTCTTAAAACAATTTTTCATGAAAAGAAGTTTCTCAAATCCAGAATCTGTTATCACTCTTTCCAGTATTGATGGGAGTTTGCAGTAGTGTGGAATATCAAACATCTTGATTATGCCATTATTTTCTTTTGGAGTGATATCCATTTTAGCAGTTTCTGATATTGAAACTCCTTAAGGGAAGTGGTTTCTGTTATTTGGTACAGGGTTTTGTTTGCGATTCTGCAGTGCCCGTTCACAAGAAGAAGTATTAGTGGTTCTGAGAAAAAATGTTGATTTAAATTCTACTTTTCCAACCTATTAAATGAATTTCTGACCCATATATGTAAACTATAAATTTGGAAAGTGATCATTTCAGTGAAATATATTGAAAAATTTCCAAGTTTTCATCTGAGATCAAGAAAATATGAATTTTAAACTTATATCCTCTTGGTATCAGTTTAAACTGACACTTTTTTGTTCATAATTCTAAACTATGCACTATGAGTTTGGAAATTGAATATCTCAGTAAAATATATTGGAAAATTTCTGCATTGTCATCTGAAATCAAGAAAATATGAACTTCATGTAAAATGGTCATAACATATAGAAAAACAAAGCGTCAGTTTAAACTGATGTCATGAAGATATGGGGTTAAACTCTAATTAGTAAGAGTCAAGCATTTTCTGTATTGTTTTATATTTCTGGTTTTGAAACTAGTAACACAGGGTCTTGGCAATTTGGAATTTTTTTTTTTTTTTTTTTAATTTCAGAAATAACCAATTCTTTAAAAATCTACAGTCTTCTGTAGGCTAGCTGGTTAGATGACTCCCATTTCTAGCATATTGTAAAAAAAAACCAAAAAAAAAACCCCTCCCTCAACAATTATTAAAACCCCCTATCCTTGTGTTAAGTGTATTTATTTAGTTGCTAATCTAAAATTTCTTTGGATATATTTATTTATTTATTTTTTACAGTGGTGCCATGTGTTGAAGAACTGGGTGTGCTTCTCTCTTGCTGGAAGACTACAGACTTTTCACCAAATAGCTGTACGAAAGAAATTAAGGCCTTCAATGAATGCCATGCTGCATTTTTGGTAAGGATAATTTTCTTCTAAATTAATTTTCAAATCATTCAGTTTTCCTCAGCCATTTTTAAAACAAATCTTTGATTTTTAACATTTTTTCAATCGAATTTTTTTTCCTCAATGTCAAGAAAGACTGTAGTAGTCTGATAATTTTTTGGTGCATAATTCATTGGGGTTGTGGGTGTGGGGTAGATACCAAAACACCAAGGGTTTTGGAATTCTGAGGCGATTCAACCCTGCTTGTCCTCTGCTACATTCTCCACTCACTTTCTCCTTTACTGTATTCCCCTACATTCCAATCTTTCTCTCTTTCTCTGCCTCATACCCCTTTTTCATTCTCCTCCTCCCACTCTTCCTCCTCATCCTTCACATAACCCCTCGTCCTCCTGTACATGACCCTTTCATTCTCTGCCTCCTCCACATATTCTTTCATTCTCCTCCCCCTTCTCCACATGCTCTTCTTTCCTCTTCCACATGCCCCACTTTTCCTCCTCCTTCTCCCATCACCCTGTCTCCTCTTGTACATGTCCTTTTCATTCTGTTCCTCATCGCATAACCCTTTCATTCTCCTCTTCCTCCACCTCCACATAACACCTCCTACTCCTCCTCCACATAACACCTCCTCCTCTTCCTCCACATAACACCTCCTCCTCTTCCTCCACATAACACCTCCTCCTCCCCCTCCTCCACATTGCAGGGCTATTATATGAATAATTATTATTTTGTAGCAGTGTTTTACTATAGGAATGCATTGCAAATGAGGAAGAAAGGGATTGTCAGTGGTCAGGAATAAATGCAAGCATTACTGATAGAATAGGGCTATTATATGTAGAATTATTATTTTGTAGCAGTGTTTTACTATAGGAATGCATTGCAAATGAGGAAGAAAGGGATTGTCAGTGGTCAGGAATGAATGCAAGCATTACTGATAGAATAGGGCTATTATATGTAGAATTATTATTTTGTAGCAGTGTTTTACTATAGGAATGCATTGCAAATGAGGAAGAAAGGGATTGTCAGTGGTCAGGAATGAATGCAAGCATTACTGATAGAATAGGGCTATTATATGTAGAATTATTATTTTGTAGCAGTGTTTTACTATAGGAATGCATTGCAAATGAGGAAGAAAGGGATTGTCAGTGGCCAGGAATGAATGCAAGCATTACTGATAGAACAGGGCTATTATATGTAGAATTATTATTTTGTAGCAGTGTTTTACTATAGGAATGCATTGCAAATGAGGAAGAAAGGGATTGTCAGTGGTCAGGAATGAATGCAAGCATTACTGATAGAATAGGGCTATTATATGTAGAATTATTATTTTGTAGCAGTGTTTTACTATAGGAATGCATTGCAAATGAGGAAGAAAGGGATTGTCAGTGGCCAGGAATGAATGCAAGCATTACTGATAGAATAGGGCTATTATATGTAGAATTATTATTTTGTAGCAGTGTTTTACTATAGGAATGCATTGCAAATGAGGGAGAAAGGCATTGTCAGTGGTCAGGAATGAATGCAAGCATTACTGATAGAATAGGCCTATTATATGAATAATTATTATTTTGTAGCAGTGTTTTACTATAGGAATGCATTGCAAATGAGGAAGAAAGGGATTGTCAGTGGCCAGGAATGAATGAAAGCATTACTGATAGAATAGGGCTATTATATGAATAATTATTATTTTGTAGCAGTGTTTTTCACCTCTTGCTTTTGCCAGTTATTCTTTGGTTCATTTCCAAAGAATCCAAGGACACTGCCCAAACCAGGAATTGAATTCACAAACAGCACAAGCAATAACTAAGCTGTACTCTGTAAGAACAACACACAATATCCCTAGACATGGTCAGTAGAACAATAGCAATCTACTTCAGTTGATTAAATAAAGCGTTCCCTCAAGGTTACAAAGATAGACAAGCGCCTGATGAAGGCCGCAGAAAACAATGGTTGAAATGCTGAGATGTCTGCATGTAAATACTGCAATTAAAAATATTTTCTTTATTGACATCATTGTACTCATTTATTGCCAGTGATTCTTTTATGTCCCTTGACCAAAATGTTTAAGGTACATAATGAGGAAAGGGGGCTTGGAAAACCTGATACTCACAGGGCAGATTGAAGGCAAGGTGGACAGAGGAAAACAACACATAACATACTTAGTGAGCGCGATTAAATGCATGGCAGAAAAAGGTTTAGGAGAACCAACAAAAAGACAAAATTTATTAAAGCTACAAAAGATAGGATAAGACGTTTGGTCAGATCCAGTGACTGGACCCAAAGAGTTGTGAGTTCAGTACCAGGCCACAGCAGTGGTGAACCAAAAACTTGGAGACTTGAGTTATAGGGAATTTACCAAAACATCCGGAAGAGGCATGGCACGTGGAACTAGAACAGTCTACCCCCTGGTGGACAAAATAAATGGTTCGGTTTGAAATTCCAATCACCTGAAAAGGCAGGAGCGTACAACGGCTGAAACATTGTGAATATGGTAATGAAGATGATGACAGTCTGAATAATGTAAATAATCCAAGTAAGCATAATACCTCATCTCGGAGATATAGACAAAGGATAAGAAATTGTGGAGAGCCATGATCGCCTATGTCCTTAGGAGACACAGACAAATAAAGAACAACCAAAGAATTGTGGAATAAGAGAATATCTATATTCAATAAACATTTTAAATTGAGCAGTTTTTCATAACTACTTTGAGTTCTATCCAAAAATGACCAGCTGTTTAATATTTAGCCAAGAAGTAGCCCACCACAGCCCATGACACTTTAGTCCCAACAAAAACACATTTGGAACCTCACTTGCATGAACACAAGAAAATTTAAATAAAGAGTTTAATCACAGTACCTTGTCAGTTGTCTTTAATGAAATCTGTATAAAAGAGGAATTGCTGCCTAAGTACACAAAATATATATATATATATATATATATATATATATATATATATATATATATATGGGGAAAATATATGACACAGCGTAAAAAGTTTAATTGTGATGTGTTTAGTCCTAAAGGACTAAGTTTGTTATAAGAAAAAAAGAATCTAAATGAAATCGGCTAGATTAAGAAAAAAAAAAAAAATTAAAAACTTAAAATTCCCAGCGTCCCTCGTCCTAAAGGCCAAAATGCATCACAAGAAAACTTTTTCCACTTTCTCATACATTTTTCCCCAATATTGTTCCTGATATATAAAAATATGTATTGTTATCTGGCCCCACCCAATAAATTATATATATATATATATATATATATATATATATATATATATATATATATATATATATATATATATATAATATAAAAATAACAAATCAAGAAAAAAAAATTAAATATCCATTTCAGTTATAATTTATTTCATATATTATAATTTGAGCATGTGGCCAAGTGGTTAGAATGTTCACATTCTGACCATGAGACCCAGGTTTGGATCTCACCATGGCTGATTTCCTGATGTTATCGGACTGGAGGAGTCGATCCCAGAGTGTGGCACTATTGGAAAGTGCCTGAAAACCATACCACAGGTTGACTCAAGCCTTGTGAGTGGAATTGGGTAGAAGGAACCCTTGGGAGCCGTTGAAAGCTGTGCTAGCACAAAGTCACAAGTCATCATGGCTGAGGGCTTGAGTGTGCTGGTTTTGTTCAAATTGTTGATCATGCTAGATAACATGATCTTTCCCAGAAACTGTAACTAAGGTCTGCTCAGCATAGTTGCAGTATAAACCACAGGTGGGCCCTGGGTGTTGAATAAGTGCAAATACGGCTGAGAAAGCGTCTGCAATAGAGATTGGCTAGCCGCCCTAATAGACAGGTATCCTCGAATACAAGTGGCCAACTATACTATATATATTATAATTTATTTAATTAAAAATTCTTTTTTATTAGGAACTTTCGGTCTGAAGAGATGAATATAAAAAAATGAAATAAATTTATAACCAAAATGGATCTTTAAAGTTTTGTTATTATTCTCTGTAATTTGAATTTACATTGAGTTCACTTTGGAATAATATCCTCCTTAACAGTCACAAATTGGTATTTTTATATATATATATATATATATATATATATATATATATATATATATATATATTAAAGCTGTCTCCTCTCTCTCTCTCCTCTGTCTGTCTGTTTTCTCTTGCTCTCTCTCTCTCTGTTTTATCCCCCCTCTCCTCCTCTCTGTTTTCTCTCTCTCTCTCTCTGTGTTCCCTTTCCTTCTGAGACTTTCTTTTCACCTTTTTCTTACCTTTGATTTCTCTCTCTTCCTTCTCTTTCCTATTTTCTCACCATCACTTTTTTTTTCCTTCCTCTCTTTTGTCTTTTGTTCTTCATCTTACAGTTTCTTGCCCCTCTCATCTTCCCATGACTTTTCTTTTTCCCTTTCTCTTTCATACTTTTATTTCCCTCTCACACTTTCTTTTCATCTCCCTCCCCCTCTCTCTATTCCTTTTTTAATTTTAAAAAATTTTTGTTATTATTCTCTTACTTGAAGATGTGTTAATTTCATTTGTTCTTTTTTTGTTTGCCTCTTCATTTACTCTGTCGATTTTAAAAAGAAAAAAAAAGCCCTTGGCCCATGTGAAAAAAATTTCTGAACTTTCCACTTTTTCATCTTAGAATCTAACTTTTCTTACCCCACCACCAAGTTTCGACAGGTAGATCCCTCTTGAATCACTTGCAGTAAGTGGCACTCTACCCTTGATATATATATATATATATATATATATATATATATATATATATATATATATATATATATAGGATTAGATGGTGGGATATTTTGACCCCTTTATGCAGTATTCTGTGAGTTTTAGATTGCTAAATTGAGTTATGGTGAAGTAATGGATTGCAGCTGGGATTGAGGAATTGGAGAGATGAGCTTGAATTCCGGTCTAGTTCATTACAGTCACTTGTGTGCTAATACCCTTGGAAAAGGCATGAATCCAATCTGACCTGAAGAGGCATCGTGGAGTAATGGATTGCGTCTTAGATTGAGGAATCAGAGAGCTGAGTTTGAATTCCAGTTGAGTTCATTACATTCCCTTACGTGCTAATACCCTTGGGAAAGGCATGAATCCAACTCTTCTGGCCTGAAGAGACACAGTAGAGCAATGGATTGCGGCATTAGAGAGTCAAGTTTGGATTCTGATAGGGTTCATTACATTTACTTGCATGCTAATATTCTTGGGAAAGGCATGACTCAACTTTTTTCCCCCCAGCTATGTGTAAGTAGTAGAACAAACTGGGTTCTATAGACTTTGGTGGCAACTGGTCTTGGAGAAGGAAAATTCAGAATTCAAAACTGTAACCCAGGTGAAGCAGATACTATGTAACTGAGGAAAGGATCATTTGCATTGACTGGATGATCCTGATTGCGTTCAGCATTGCTATAGATAGAAAAATTTTAATCTGCTGAAACCTTTGAGTGCATGGAAAATAGGTACATTACTGCAATAATTACAATAAACTATGTATTTGTTTTAATTTATTTTTTTAAATTCATAATTCTGTTTGTTCTTCAGTTGGTACAAATTTTATGTTCTGACAATACGTTCTAAATACTGGACAGTTCTATTTTGGCTTCAAAGAAAGACTAAAAAGGCATGGATACTTTTTGGTTTCAGTACAAAAAAAAAAAAGAAAGAAAGAATTAGAAAATAATGCTCTCCTGTGTTTAACATCTGCTTCTATGAAATTGAAATCCTTGTTGGCTTCATACATTTTCCTATTTATTATTATTATTATTGCAATCTTTTTGGTGAATATGAAAATTATCTACCTCAAAACAGTTTGTGTCCTGTGCATGGTTTGCTGAAGAAAATCAAAAAAAATAAATCCTAGATAATTACTGCCGTAAGCATTTTTTTTTTATCCTCCACAATTATTGTGACTTATCGCAGAATTTAGCTCATCAGTAAAAACAGTTGGTTTTCTTGACAAGGACTAATGTATTTTTTGGTTCATGAGCAATAGTATTGTGGCCTGTTAGGGGCCAGAAAGAAAGACACGTAAAGAAGAAGGTAGGTTTAACATGTGTATTAAAATAACGGAACATATATACAAAATAAGAGTGTTATTAGTCAGCAGATAGAAGTGTCCGTCCAAATGGTCAGGTTACACTGCATCCTGACATTTAACAGTCACCCCCCCCCTCCGTGTGATGTATGTGGCACAAGGCCGAGTTTACTGTGGGTTCTCCGAGTCCATAGGCTCGGCCAAAAATATCCCCACAGAACCTGCATTAGCGGGTTTGGGTCTGTCTACCTCCCCGGATGAAACACTGCCTTTCGGCATAGCTTCGTCCGGATTCCTCTCTGCCAAAGCAGAGAGTTTGACAGAAGACTGCGTCCCGACTGCCTCCTTAGGAAGTCTTGCAGGTTAGTATTTATGAAGAAGGAACAGTTCATTCTAATGTAGTTAGGTCACCATAACAAATAGTGAGTTTGCTTATTTTTAAAGAAATTTTTATTGCTTTTATATAGAAAGGTTCACTCTGTACAAGAGGCCACTTGAGGGTTAAGGGCCACTTGAGGGTTACATAAAGAGGCAGTTTATACAGATAGTGGATGAAGATAGACTTGAACAGGTTAAGATTGTATCGATTGGGAAACATGCTCCTGGGAGTTGGTTCCACAGAGTGGTAGTTTGCGGGAAGAAGCTGAGTGGAACGTACTTTACACTAATGGAACACAGTGTTATCCTCATCTTCATTGCTATATTCACAACATTTTGGCCGTTGTACACTCTAGCCTCCTTCAGGGGATTGGAATTTTGAACCGAACCTTTATTCGTCCACCGGGGCAGATGTGTAGATCCACTGGGCAATGTGTCCTTGAATAAACATGGCCCGTTGGATAAAGACATTGGTTAGATCCAGTGACTAGACCCATCTTGAAATTCTTTTCTAGAGAGTTCTAATAAGGGGCATAACTTGTTCTCATCTAGAGAGTGAGTTAACTCCCTTGTTATGACGTCTGTCTTTACAGGATCAGAAAGAGATTTATTGAACACAGTGATGGAGGAGGACTGGGAGAATTTGACACTCACAGGATATATCAAAGGAAAAAGAGATGGGAAGAGAACGGGCCAACTACCTGATGAGTGTGTGTGAATGGGTGGCAGAATGGGGGATAGGAGGGATGGTACAGCGGTGGGTAGGAGAGATGGTGAAAAGACATGTTACTAAGAGCTACAATGGATAGGAAGCTGAGGAGAGTCATGATCCTGAAGGGACACAGCACATAGAAGAAAAACCGCTTATAAACAAACAGCTGATAGACTATTGCATACTGCAGGTGACTTGGCAGATGCCTTAGGACAGGTTGATTTTGCACCCAATTTGAAAGTTGGGGTTTACATGGTAAATAATGACAAAATATTTCTTTTTCAAATCGTTACCGTTTTTTTGTGTTATAGATACTGAGTATCATGTAGGATGTTCTCTAACTCAGTGAAATGCAGTTGCTCTATGTATCATTGACCATATCTACAGGTGGTTTAGAAGACGTCACAAGAGATGTTGAGCTGTGTCATCTTGAAAGCTGTTCACATTTTCCTAATATTGGTAGGTTCAGGATCTTGTGTTCAAAGAGACCTCTCCTCTGCATCCCAAGAGACCTCTCCCCTGCATCCCAAGAGACCTCTCCCCTGCATCCCATGAATATCTGATTGAGTGCATGTCAGGAGAATATGGCAGCTGCACCATTTGTCTGAAGTCTCCTAAATTATCCTTAAATAATTCTGCGCAACTAAATCCCGCATGGTAGTGATCCCCAGTTAATAACATGTTTAGGTGAACAAGCAGTCCATATTATGGAATCACTGCCAGACTGCATGGTGCCTCATTGATAACCTGGTCCATTGGCTTGTGCGTTCTTCACCACACCTGAACCCTTGTGTCATACCCAAGTATCTAGCATCATGACTCTTCAGACCATACTACACATTGCCTGTCCTCCAGGGTTTAATAAATAAATAATGAACAGATACTTCACTGACCCCCAGCAGAAATGCCAAGCCATATATAATGTAATGCACAGATACTTCACATATCCTCAGCAGAAATGATAATCCATACATTGTATAATGCACAGCTACTTCACTGATCCTCTGCAGAAATCCCAAGCCATATATAGTGTGATGCACTGATAATTCACATATCCTCAGCAGAAATGATAATCCATACATAGTATAATGCACAGATACTTAACTGATCCCCAGCAGAAATGCAAGCCATACATAATGCAATGCACAGATACTTCACAGATAGGAATGACATTTTGATCTGAGGAAATCCACAGATACTACACTAATCCTAGGCAGGAATGCCAGTTTAGAGCAATGCACAAATTATAATCCAAGACAAATGTACAGATCCTCGGCAGAATATCTTGCTCTGAAGTGATGCACAGATACTTCACTGATAATCTGTGAAAGAACAACATTTTGATCTGAGGCATTGCACAGATACTATGCTGATCTTAGACGTGCCAATCAATATATAATGTAATGCACAATGCTACACTGATCCTAGACAGACAAGTGGCATTTAAATCTGGAGAAGTGCACAGTTACTACGCTAGTCCTAGGCAGTATTACCAGTCCACACACAAATAATGCACAATTACTATACTGATTCTAGGCAGAGGAGCAACATTTTGATCCGAAGCATTGCACAGATACTACACTGATCTAAAAAGTGCCAGTCCATACATAAATAACCACATCGTTTTTTTTTGTTTTTAATTATGTATATAGTATAAATTAAGTATCTGATAACCACATAACTGTAAGGATTTAACAAAATATGCCCTCATCTTTGACAGCAGGGATAATCGTGTATATAGGTCCTGATCTGGCATCTTGATTTCAGTCACTTTCCCACCGCGCCATAATGTAGCTTCCTTGTGCCTTGTCTATAAATACCTTCATGGTAATTGTTCTGATGAGTTTTCCTCTATGCTCTGTAAGCTTCATGAATTTAAGCACAGTACTAGATTGGCAGCTAGGTCTCGGTCAGTCAGTTATGTGCCATGTGTGATACATGCTTAGGAGATCATGTATCTTTTGATACATGACTGACGAAGCAGATTTTTTCCCTCAGTAGGTTGCCATTTCTTTCTGCGGTAGACCAGTTGCCATCCAAGACTATAGGATTCGGTCTCTCCTGCTATTTACCCATAGCTGGGGAGAGAAGAAGAGGATTCATACCTTTTCCCAAGGGTATTAGCATGTAAGTGAATGTAATGGATTCGACTGGAATTCGAACTCTGCTCTCCAATTCCTCAATCCAAGCCACAATCCATTACTCCACTATGGCTCATCTTTTCATAATTGAAATGGTGAGATGTAAACCGTAAGTTCTATGCTAACAGTTTCTTCTATTTCACGTCTTGTTGGCGGATCTCTTCCAGTTTCTTCCTTCAGTCAACTTTGACCTTCAAAAATTTAAATGCAATGTCAATTGTTATCTACTGTTTTAATTCTTCCTCTCTACCAAATAGTGTTTTTTTTTTATTTATATTATTTACTTCATTCAGACTGTTATCCTCATCTTCATTTCCATGTTCACAACGTTTTTGCTGTTGTATGCTCCGGCCTTCTTCAGGTGATTGGAATTTCGAACCGAACCCTTTATTTCCTTAAGGACACATGACCCAGTGGATAAAGACGATGGTCAGATCCAGTGACTAGACCCAAAGAGTTGTGAGTTCAATACCAGGCTACAGCAGCGGTGAACCAAAAACTTGGAGAGTTTAGTTAAAAGGAAAAAAAAGAAAACTGAGACATCTGGAAGAGGCATGGCGTGTGGAACTAGAACAATCGACCCTGGTGGATGTAATAAAGGGTTCAGTTTGAAATTCCAGTTACCTGAAGAAGGCTGGAGTGTAGAACGGCCGAAACATTGTGAATATGGCAATGAAGATGAGGACAACAGTTTGAATAATGTAAATAATCATAATAACTCATCTAAGAGATATAGACAAACGTTTGTGTCTATTCACTGGATCTAACCAACGTCTTTATCCAACGGCGAAACATTGTGTGTATGGTAATGAAGATGAGGACAACAGTCCGAATAATTTAAATAATATAAATAATCATAATACCTCATCTCAGAGATATAGACAGTGTTTTTTTTTTGTTTTTTTTCTCATATTCTCTAACTTAGTAACCCCTTGCATCCTAGTGGCTTTATTGCCTTGCTTGGGGAGAAA
>OZ038514.1:34976996-34996996 GCA_964036315.1 Acanthosepion esculentum
GCTGCTTGGATGAAGGAACGTATTGCATCCTGCAAATTTGGCTCCAAAGATTATTGGCGCCTCTTCAAGAGCGTTCTGAACAATAACAAACCCTCCATTCCTCCCCTGTTCAATCAGTTTGTGGTCCTGACCACCTCTGCCGACAAGGCCGAATGCTTTGCTCGGAAGTTTTCTTCTAATTCAATGCTAGACTCTTACGGGGTACCCTTGCCCGATTTCCCTCCCAGAACTGAGGCCCTCTTGAACGGATTGCACATAACCCTGTCGTCGGTATTGGCCATTATTTCTAACTTAGATCACCACAAGGCTACTTGTGTATATATATATATATATATATAATTATAAAAGTGAAACTTTATATCGATAAATGTTTTTATTTGTTCTTTGTCTTATCACACACACACACACACACATCAGATTCTAATCTGTTATGATTGTGTTGATTTTGTTTATTTAAAGAAAACTGCGAATGATCCTGGAAAAGTTGCAAACAAATTAACATGTGACGACGTGAACAAACTGCTCAAGAAATTTCCTCAACCTCCAATGAAATATAAATAAAATTATTGGGTAAGTAAATGTCTTTTGATTTTTTGTCCATTAAAATTTGGGATTCCTGATCCTCTGGTACTATAATTGGATATATCCATCTGGTACCATTAATTGGAACCTTAACATTTTATCTGTTAATTCATTCCTGGATCTTCCATCTGAGGCCATAATTTGTTCCTTGGTGTTTTTTCATCTGGTGCCATAATTGGTTCATTGGCCATAACTGGTTTTTGGTATTTTTCCATATGTTTTGCTTCAACTGGTGTCATAATTGGAGCCATAACATTTCATCTGTTGCCATAACATTTCATCTGTTGCCATAACATTTCATCTGTTGCCATAATGCATAATTGGTTTTATTCTTGTGCCACAATTGGATATCTCATCTTCTGCCACAACTTGTTCTATTTTATCTGGTACAATAATGGTTTTTAATATAAGCCACAATTGGTCCCTTGGCCTTTGACCTGGAGCCACAATTGGTCCCTTAGCCTTTGACCTGGAGCCACAATTGGTCCCTTGGCCTTTGACCTGGAGCCACAATTGGTCCCTTGGCCTTTAATCTGGTGCCATTATTGATTCGTTGGCCTTCCATTTAGTGCCATAATTGTTCTGTTTCATCTGTCCACAATTGATTTTCTTTCATCTGGCACCATAATTGCTTCTATTTGAATTGGTGCCATAATTGGATGTATTTTGTGTACTTAATTTACATTCCTCTGAAAGGTGACTTTTGTCTCTTGTCTTGAATTTCAGATATTTCCTGTCAGTCCTGCATCAGAGCAAAATTAGCCGCCTTATCTTACCAATCTCCATCTGACCATCTTGTACGAGGACCTTTCAGAAAACGTCTTTTAAATTTAAAAACAAGCAAGACAAAATGAAGTGTATATGCCAGTAAAACAGATGGCTTCACTGAATTTAAGCCAAACAGATGGGGAAATCTCCAAATGCAAAGTTTGAATAAAATCCTTGAGTTGAAATTTGTTTGTTGATGTAATGTTTTACTTTTGAAAAAAAAAATTGTTTATGCAAAATAGTTAAAAGGAAAAAGAAACTTTTAAAGTTCCTATAAAATTCTCTTTCAAATATATCTGTATGCAGGTTTTTTTGGCACTGGTAATTGTAAAAAAATAATATATAACTTCCATAATTCCTCTACTGGGAATTTAAAATTAATGTTTGCATTGTGTAAGGTTAAAACTTCAGAATACTTGTGTATAGCTTCTAACAGTCCCGACTGGTGACTAACAGTTTTTCAGTATGTCACCAGAACCTGTAAATGAGCCTCACTTTGACTGCTGCTTAAAAGTTCAAACTGGAATCACTGATCCAGTATCACATTTTGAACCATCTCAGAAAGGACATAATCAGCCAGAAAACTCTATAACTAGACCCGTTAGAAAATATTCTGTTGGCAGGCATGCAGGTTCATCTCTTAAGAATATCGCTGGTCTCAAGCAGAGGGCTGAAGATGGCCTGCAGATGCTCCAGCGGACACTGTTGATCAAGCGACAGCAGAACAAATGGATCAAGCATGCAGCTCAGAAGTTGATCCGCAACAAGAAAAGACTTGAACTCTTGGAAGCTGAGGTTAGGCTGATCCGGCAACAATACTGGAAACTTGAGTTGCGAGTCAGTTGTCAGAAAAACACAGACATTTCAAACGAAGCAGCAACAACCGACTAAATAGGGAGGAAAAAAAGCCGACAGCAAATTAAACATGGGTAAAAAAAAAACACTATGGCATATTTTCTTTTGCTTGCTTGATACTTTTAGAATAGGTCTGTGAAGATGAAACTGTTTCAAACTAGATCTCTGCAGAAGCTTGTAATTCAGTAACTCTTTCTTTATAAGGCTACAAACCTCAAAATGAAGACCACTTGTTTATTTCCCTGTTTTAAGGATGCAGGGTAGAACTCTCAAAATAACTTGTGTTTATGGGATAGTGATGAAATAGTGTGGGTTAAAAAAATGGTATTTGTACCTTAATATGGCAGAAGAAAGGTTAAACGGGTGCAGAATGTCTTTTGGAAGACATCTGGGTACAAGGTTCAAATGGAAATAGATTTGTGGCTTTGGAACTGTTTTCCAGTTGACCGGAACTAATTCTCATGGTTGCCTTCTGTCAAACTAGCTAAAAGTTGTTGTATTTGACTGCGTATAAGACAAAATATCCCCTCCTCCCAACCAAAAATTGGATGCAATAATTATCGCCTGGGTTGTAAATGTAAGTTGAAGTGTACACTAAAACATTTTTTTCAAAACCTCTCCTGAAATTTGGATGGGTTTGTGTGTTTTATGCCCTCAAATATGGGAACTCTGTTTTTAGATTGTTAATTTGCTCTTTGAAATAGATTTTTTTTTTTTAATTTCACATGAAATTTTTTTTTTTTTTCAATTTCATGTAATTTTTTTTTTTTTTTAATTTCATGGATTTTTTTTCAATTTCACATTTAATTTTTTATTATTATTTCACATTTAATCTTATTATTTTGCATTTAATTTTTTTCAATTTCACTTGTGATTTTCTTTTGACTTGTAATAGTGGATGCAATTTATTAGATTAGTTTTTATTTAATTCAAAAAAGATTTTGAGAGAAAAAGCAATATTTTTTCCCCCAGGCTCATTATCTTTTGCCTTAAAAAGAAAAAAGAAAAATGAAAATGTTTATGTAAATCTCATTTGAAATAAAAATGACATTAATCCTGTTTTTTCTTTTTGGCTTAACTTTTTTTCCTCCCAAGTGCGACATCAATTTTTGTTTTAGAGATTGAAGCTTACATCCAGACAATATTATAACTAATTTAGGACACCTCAGTAATACCTCACAATATCACCTGTTGTGGTGTTTTTTTTTTTTTTTTTTTTTTTTTTTTTAGTTCTTTGTCACAGTAAGCTTAATATAAGTACTGCATCTGTCTGATTTTTACAGTCAGTTTTACAGTTATTTCTTAATTTCAAATGTTGCCATAACGTCTCCAAAAAAAAAAAAAATTGCTTTTCAGGATTTCTGTCTGAATTTTTGGGATGAGGAATTTTACATGTAGACTGTTGTCCTCATCTTTGTTGTTGTTATCAATGTTTTGGATGTTATACTCTTTGAGGATGGAAAATGCGACACTGAAATCTGGAGCCTGATTGGGATAGCCAAAGATGCATTCCAAAAGCCAAGCAGTGTATTAAGAGATAGAAAAATCTCACTTGAAACAAAGGAAAGATTCCTGAACTCTTGATGTGATATCTGTCCTACTTGCATGACAGTGAATGCTGGACAATTTTCTCAAAGATGAAGAAGAGACTTCAAGCAACAAAAAAGATGCTGAGGATACCATGGACTGAACATGGGAGCAATGACAAGGTTTTGGAGGAAACTTATATTTAACATCTGGTGTGACAGAGAGAGTTTGGGAAACGCACACACACACACATTTTTAAAATTTTTTTATTGAAATAAAATTTTTGAACAGCGAAATTAGATCAGTTCAATTTTGTTTACTGATGGAAACCTGATCTCACCCATTTGGAACTGGGTCATTAGAAAAGACAATGAAAAATGATCGAAATAACTTTTGTTGGTTAAAATTATAAATAGGGCTGAGTAAGCAAGAAAGGACTTTTGAAATTCCCATGGTTTTGGGTTGACAGCAACACTCATGATAATCGGGTGCGGACCAAGGGTCGATTTGTGATCAGCCAGGCTTATCTATATAAACGCGCACAGAAATCTGTTGAGAGAGTGGTTGGCTGATCTGCCATCAAGTGCAGTCGAGCTGGGAAGAAAAGTCGAAGATTGGGAGTGACATCAGAGGTTGGAGCCAGGCGCCCGCTTACATATTTTGTTAATATACGTATGAAGAAGCAAATTACTCCTCCAACATCTAAGACTACTACTGCTATTATTATTACTACCACTGGAAATGGAAACGTCGAATGAGCTACAATAATCAAGAGTCACATATCGTCCTGAGACGATTTCACAACAAGCTAATCACAACCCACTCTCTCTCTGTCTAGTAGCCAGTGTATGAGTTTTTACGTCAATTATTTTAATTTCTGTAACCCGTTTCTTTACTATACTATTCTTTTCTGCTATATAAAAGACACTAACAATTCAACCATTGAATAGTTGTTGTTCGGCTTACTGCAGATATATATATTTTTTTTTGCTGCATTCTAAATTTCTTAGCATAGACTCTCCAGCCGTGTCTACATCTTCAGTTGACTGTGAATGGATGAACATCACTTCTGCTTTCTGGATCAAACCAAACACAACGTGGGCAGGAAGCAGGATTAAACCAGTGGACTGGTCAAATGATCTATGGATGCTCGGGACCTACAGTCACTCCCTTAAGTTCGGTTAAGACCGAGTAGACACCTCAACCCAGAGAGTAAGACGTGGGAGCTTGAGGGCCTGGGGCGAAAGTGGTTAGACTGGAAGAGATGGTTAAAATTTTTGGGGCGCATAATGAGGAAGGAGGGTTTGGAAAATCTGTTGCTCACAGGACAGAATGAGGGCAAGAGGGACAGGAAAACACTTGACAAGATTGAGTAAAATGATGGTGGAACAGTTAAGAAACAATGAAAAGACTATATTTAGAGCTGCAAGGGACAGAAAATGTGGAGAGCCATGAATGCCTACATTCTGAGGAGACACAGTACATCAAGAGAGAGACTCCTTGCCCAACCTTCTTCAGGTACTTGTTAATGTAATTTTCAGGGAATGTTGAACTGAATTGTTTATTTAAAGATTCTAGATTGTTCTCATTCCAACTGTTCATTAGAGCAGGTCACTTTTTGAACTGAGATATTGCACTCAATTTGAAAGTTGGAAATGATGACACAAAATATTTTTTTGAGGAAACGAGTTTAAAGATTAAGTTTAGGTTCAAAATTGTAGCATTGGAATTTCATTCCAGTGATCAGTGAAAGCCTTATAGCACAGTCTTATAAAATTTATAATTTACTGAAGCTTTATAAATTGTCTATGGACAAGATGAAAGGTACAAGCACATTATTACTAAATAATTGTGCAATCAAATAAGACTGTCATTTACTTCCAAAGTATAGTGTTGCTGTCATAATCTGGGCTGGAGAAGGTCGATTTTGGAATCTTGGTATTGCATTCAATTTGAAAGTTTGCTTTGGCATGATAAATAACCACAAAATATTTTCCAATCGTTACCGTTTTTTGAAGAGACAAGTTTAAAGATTAAGTTCAGGTTGAACCTGAGATTTCATTTCAGTGATCAGTGAAAGCCTTATAGCACAGTCTTATAAAATTTATAATTTACTGAAGCTTTATAAATTGTCTATGGACAAGATGATTTATTACTAAATCATTGCGCCATCAAATAAGACCTTCATTTACTTCAAAGGGAAATTATACTGAACCATTTAGCTATATTATTATGTAACATGTTATACAGTACTGTAGTTTTAGTGTGATCTTTAATAAACAATGCAAATTTAAAACACTTTCTCTTATAATATGTGCCCAGCAGTATTATGGTGTTATATACACTTTTATCTATTTTTTGTTTTTAATAATTATGATCTAACAAATGATCTCACAAATCTTATTCATTGAGTTGCCTTTTTGTAATCTTTTACAATTACTTTTTCAAACTTGTTACTTATCGAACACAGTAAAACAAAACTGGAGCCGTGCTATTGCACACAATTTGAAAGTTGGAGTATGACCTGATAAAGAATGACATAGAATATTCTTTTCCAAATCCTTACCGTTTTTTCAGGAAATGATTTTAAATGATTAAGTTTAGGTTCGAAATTGTAACATTGGAATTTCATTCAGGTGATCAGTGAAAGCCCTATAGCACAGTCTTATAAAATTTATAATTTACTAAAGCTTTATAAATTGTGTATGGACAAGATGAAAGGCACATTATTACTAAATCATTGCGCCATCAAATAAGACCTTCATTTACTTCAAAGGGAAATTATACTGAACCATTTAGCTATATTATCATGCAATATATGTCATACAGTGCAGTTGTTTTAGTGTGATTATCAATAAACAATGCAAATTTAAAACATTTTGTCTTATAATTTGTGCCCAGCAATATTATGGTGTTATATACATTTTTAACTTTTTTGTTTTTATTATGATATAACAAATGATTTCACAAATTTTATTCATTGAGTAGACTTTTTTTTTGTAACATTTTACAATTTTTTTTACAGTTTTTACTTATTGAATACAGTAAAAAAAATTGCATCTTTTGCTTGTGTTGATTCATAATTAGAATTCTGGTTTGAATATATTTTCCATTCAATGTATCTAATACAAAAGATATTAACTTTATTTGGATTTATTCTTGAAAGAGTAAAATTTTGAAGTAAGTTTGTCTGCAGAAATTAGGTCTTTCTGTATGTATTTTTCAGATCATTTTTAAAATTAAATGCTCAAAAAATAGTGAAAGCTATGAATGTGATTTTTGGTGTCAGTACTTAGCACATCAAACGTCAGCTTTCACACTGAGTGCAATGTTGATTTTTTTTTCTAAAAGAAGTGAAAAATCACCCTGCCTTATTGCTCATGTCTAGAGATACCTTGTCTCGTTCTTATTCAGCATTGCTCAGTTTGTTGTGTACCCCATTTCCACCGAGTCTAACCCCTGCACTGTCTGATGGTGACAAAATAACCATGAGTTCAATCCCTGGGCCAGACAGTGTGAACTTAAACTCAGTGGAAATGGGATGAGTAATAATTGAGCAGGACTAAATAAGAACTAGATGAGATATCCCGAGACATAGTGGATGTGCAGATGGTGTAAGAATGAGAAATCAGTGAGCTAGGTTCAAATTCAAGTTGGGGTCATTATATTGACTTATGCACAAATACCCTTGGGAAAGATATGAATATATCTCCTCCCTCCAGCTATGGGTTAAATAGTAAAATTTATTGTTGTTCCCCCACAAAATTGTTAATGCAAAAAAAATCCCCTCATTAAAAAAAAAATTCAAACTTGGCTTTAAATAACCCACAAAGGATTGAAAGGTGTGTGTGTAAAAAAACAACCCCCCCCCCCAAAAAAAACCCCTGGACATAGTGGAATTAGAACTATCTACCCCCATAGATTAAATAAAGCATTCAGTTTGAAGCATACCCGGATTAATAATCACTTGATGAAGGCCAGAGGGCACAATGGTTGAAACGTTGCAATAAGAACAAAGATGGGTATATTAGCCTGCATCAGTAAATAAAACGTATACAGAATGTGATTCACTCCAGGAAATACCAGAGTTCAGCATCAAATATAAACGCATATTAGGAGTCTTTATCCTAAGAGGAGTTAATCTGTGGTGGCCCCAATATGTAATTGGTCGTCCCTAAAGGATACCAAAAAAGTTTTGTGTTGCTGTTGCATCAAAAGAACTAGGTGCCTCAAGAGTTGACCTGTAAGGTGACCTTATAGCCACCAAGTGCAGAATCAGGACTCAAAGGAGGTTGGTAGGTTTTCCAACATAAACAAGAAATCAACCCAGCTGAGCTTAAAATACACAGAGGTTTACCTATCGTCCGATTCATCCTCCTCTTCGGTTTTTTGAACATGAGTAGAGGTTTATCCTTTGTTTCTTGTTTAGGATTGCGTCTCCGGTTCCTTTTAAGGTTCGCTTCAAGCTATACTTCTAACGTCTTCGCCAGAACTCTGACATTTTATTCACTAATTTAATCTTGACCTCTTCAAGTCTAGAATTAGTTGTTGTCTTTCCTGCTTCGCCCTATGAACTTTATTTCTTGACCTTTCTTACACTCATCCGACGCCACATAGTAACCCTCTACCTTGAGTGGCTCCTGGGTCTTGTATTGGGTGGAAAAAAGAAAACTGGATGACAGTAAGTTATATAAATGCCTAATTTATGAGGGGAAAACGGAGTCTCTCATTTCCTCACAAGAAGATTGAATATTTCAAGAAAGACCTGAAACCACATCCCCTTAATTCAGAGTCCAGAAGTGAATAAACAATTATTTCACATATGGAAAAATTTAGTAACATTCTTATTGGAAGTTACGAACATGAATTAGCACTCTGCATTATTAATATTACTTCCTTGTTCACTGCATTCTTTTTCAACGCCTCTCAATTTGTTGTAGCCTTATAGTTAATTTCACTCAAAGTTTTCTGTTGCCATAGCAGGATATGACAACACAACTATGAAATTCAAACACACTATTGTTCAGTGACCAGAGTCACCTTCAGTGACAGGATAAGCTTTTTGTACAGCAATACAGTGTGATAAAGGTTAAGATACCTTCTATCATTTTGAGGAGTCAAGATCATTCCAAGAGTTGTTCACACTATTGATCTCATTCTTTTTGTTTAACCTTTAGCATTCTGCATTATTAATATTACTTCCTTGTTCACTTCATTCTTTTTAAAGGCCTCTCAATTGCAGGATCCTTATTGTTAATTTCACTCAAAGTTGTTTTCTGTTGCCATAGCAGGATATGACAACACAACTATGAAATGCAGCAGAATGGTGGACGGCTCAGCATGTCGGTGCCCCAACGGCTCCTTTCTGTATTAAGGGCGAAAGAAGAAGAAGAAAACTATCTGCTTTTATTTGAGATGTTCCTTCTATCTGTCTTTCCCAGTTATTTTATTGGTAATTAGATGACAGATAAGGATCATATTTTCTCTCATTTTTATTGATAATTTTTTTTTTATTATTGTTAATCTTTTAGATTTATCAAAGGCCCTCTTTGATAAGGGTTGATCGAAAATCTGGTTGTTTTAGAGCGGGTTCGGGAACCTTTTGAAGAGAGTGATCCAGTAAGCTATGCAGTGTCTCTGAGGAGTCTCAAGATATCAAATGTACTACAGGGTGTCCCAAGAGTCACGCTACAATTGGCAGAAATGGTACATTTGTGAAATAGCAATAAGAGGAAATTTGTATGACATCATCTTTCATAAGACGACCAATAAAATTTCCTAATAATATATTGTTACGCACAGAAACATTATTTCATTTGGTAAATAAATATAATTTTTTTTCAATTTTAAAGCGACTTTTGGGATACCCTGTATAATAAATTGTCTCGGCGTCAGACAGTTCCGTCCGTAAGGCTGCCTTAGTCTGGAGGTTTAAAGAAAAAACAACGATGTTATATTATTTAAACGAGGTTCTTTATTTTACTACAGGAATAACAGGACAACTAACACAATCGAAAAAAAAAATGAAAATTCCTTACTATAAACGAGATACATTTAGAAATAGAAAATTATTTAATGCGACATGGGCACCTCGAGTTGGTGTAATGGTTAACAAGCGCGTCTCGCTAGAACAATTACGATCGAGTAGTGAGTTCGATCCTCACTGGGTGCACCATACTTTCGGCCTTGTGCCACCTCTAAGCTACGCTTGGAAAATTTCTAGGGCACTTCGAGGTGGTGTAATGGTTAGCAAGCGTGTCTCGCTAGAACAATTACGACTGATTAGTGAGTTCGATCCTCACTGGGTGCCCCATACTTTCGACCTTGTGACACATCTGAGCTACTTAGACACTATTTAATGAGACACTCTGTTTCTGCTAATTGTTCGATAATTTCTCCACATCAGGTGAAATATTTGTCGATGACAGGAGCGAAATATCATCCAGGTAGTCATAAAAAAAAAGTTGTTCCCAAGCATATGTATTTCCAAATAATGATACGCTCATTTTCGGATTATCCAATTAGCTTTTCTATTTTCCGTTTGACAAAACATATTTCCTGTAGAAGTCAGCAATTGATTCGGAATTAAATTTTGATTTAAAAAATTCGTCGCATTAATTCCAACTAATATTTTTGTTATATTGTGGATTATACAATATAAACAACAAAGTAATCCCGAGTGGAAAGATTACAATAACACAAGAAATCAGGTAACAAATAAAAATGGTTTATTGTACGTAAAGTACAAATGAGCAAGAGTTCGTAATACTAAAGAAAACAGGAGATAAGTCACGGAGGTTCGTAAGTGTCGCCTCCGCTCTCTCTGTCTGTCTCTCCCTCTCTAATAGTTCGTCAGTCTTTTATACACTGACCAATCTATGTCGGGGTGTGCCAGGTTGTTCCGCTATAACAATTTTTCTGCCACTTGCTCCGCAAATTAATTAGATAATTAGTGTCCAGGTGTTAAGTTGGCGTGCCGGACAAAAATCATTCGGCCGTCGGATGTGGCCCTAGGACGAGGTGTTGCCGACCCCTGCTCTATATGATTCAGTTGGAGTATTTTATGCCCACTAATAGCTAGGAGCTTTGCGCGTAAGTGAATATAACGAACTCGATTGGAATTGGAACTCCGACAGGAGCAAAACATCATCCAAGTGGTTATCACCCAACCTTGTTCCTAAACGACTTTTTGTATATTTCATTTTCGAAAAAAGGTTATTCAGAAGCATATGCACATCCATATTATGATACAGTGTAACCCGGATATAAGAAACCCCGGATATAAGAGAAACCCGGATATAAGAGAGATTTTATCTGGTACCAAATTAGAGCCATACTTACCTAAACAAAACAGACCAAACCCGGATATAAGAGAAACCGGGATATAAGAGACTTCTTCTACGGTCCCGACAACTCTCTTATATCCGGGTTACACTGCACATCGTTTTCGTATTATTGAATCGGCTTTTATATTTTCCGCTTGGCAAAACATATTTCCTGTAGAAATCAGCAGTTGATTCGGAATTAAATTTTGAGTTAAAACATTCTTCGCATTGTAAGTCGATTAATTCCAACTGATATTTTTTCTGCCACTTGCTCCGAAAATTAATTAGATAATTAGTGTCCAGGTGTTAAGTTGGCGTGCCGGACAAAAATCCTTCGGGGGCCAGACAAAAAAGGTGAAATATTATATGTCGATGACAGGAGAAAAATACCATCCAGGTGGTCATCAAACAACCTTGTTCTCAAACGACTTTTATTTGATTTCATTTTCAAAAAATAGTTGTCTACGAGCATATGTACTTCCAAATAATGATACCATCATTTTCGTATTATTCAATCGGCTTTTATATTTTCCACTTGGTAAAACATATTTCTTGTAAAAATCAACAGGGATTGGATTCGGAATGAAATTTTGATTTTAAAAAATTCGTGGCATTGTAAGTCGATTAACTCTAGAGGATATTTTTCTGCCACTTGCTCCAAAAATTAATTGCATAATTAGTGTCTAGATGCTAATTTGGCGGGCTGGACAAAAATCCTTCGCATGCTGGATGTGGCCCGGGGTCTGGAGGTTGCCGACCCCAGGTTTAAATGAATTGTTCCACTCTTTTACTTGTACTTCTGATTGTAATTTTTAACACGTCTCTACTACTTAAGTTTTATACCATTGGTTTGATTGTTTTATCTCCCATCGTCATTAATAAGGGTCGATCAAAAAAGCTGGCGGTTTAAGACGAATTATAGATTCTTTTTCTTTTACCTTTGATAATAATTTTCAACGTCTCTCATACAAAACTTAAGGTTTGTAACACTTAGAGATTGTATAATTAATTTGTATAACTAAATTAGGTTTATTGTTTAATCTTTTAAATTTCTTAACAATTCCAATTTGATAAGGGTTGATTGAAAAGTTGGATCTTTAAGAGGAAGTGTTCCATCATTTTTCTTGTACTTTTTATTGTACTTTTCAACATGTCCCCGTTTCTTCTTGCTATACTTAAGTTTTATACCACTAAGAAATTGTATGACTAATTTCGTTTTGTTGTTTTAGTCTTTTAAACTTATCAAAATTTTTCTTTGATAAGGGTTAACTGAAAAGCTGGCGGTTCAAGAGGACTTAACATCAACTTTGCTGTTTCTCAATATTAATTTTCAAATGCATTTTTTTTCGTTTGTCTCGCCACATAAATTCAATAAATGTTTGAAAGCATCTCTTTCTCTTAGTTATTTTGATAATTTTGTTTTATCTTATAGATTTTTAAACAAAAAGATTTCTTTTCAAATTTCTTTTTTTACAAAATGGTGAATAATAAATCTTTATAAACGACATAATAAATTTCACATTTTACTTGGTTCAAATTTTTTTTAACAAACATTGTCGTGGGAGTCAAATGTGTATAAAATAATAGCGGTGTTAAGGAAATAACCGTTTATTGGCGGGCACGAAGGTTATATTACCAGAATTTCTACCTTTAAATAAATAAATATTTATGACTGATATATTTTTATATGCCTGGGATTGACGAGGGATCATGGATTCCATAAAGCGGTCGATGGTCTAAAATGTTTCGGGCGCCCTGAGCGAGTATGTGTGTGTTCTTTCATACATACGGTTTACATTATAGCTGCATATCCACACACATAAAAAATTAAATTAATATCTGACTCTTCTGTTACAAATTACGTTACGACTCACGGATCCATTAATGATCCGGATATGTTAAGCAAGCGCAAACTGAATGTGAAATTTCAGGAAATATGCCCTGTCACTATCAATACATCTTTGAGCCACAAACTGATGGATATTTTTTTTCAATGCTATTATAAAAAAAAAAAAAAAAACGAAAAGAAAGGAAAAAAAGAAAAGAAAAAAAAAGACGAGCGTGTCTTCATACATTCGTAGGCGAAACTATGTCCCCTTAGAGAGACTGACAGATCGGGGTGGCCACCCTCGCCAGATGAATAGGCGTCACCCCGCTGGGTGTCGGAAGTTTAACTGGAGTGGAAACCTGATAACCACTGATACGAACATCACTTTTACAGTCCCCATCGCCTTCATTTGTTCTGCCCCCACCACATCATCCCCATTCATACCATTAAACCACTGGTATCATCTGGTACCAGACATTCCAAAAGCAAGTCACACAGCTATAGACTAGTCAGGTACAAGGTTACAATAATGGAGCCCTGGAGATCGCACTATGTTAAGCGTCCCTAGTAATTTAATAAACAGATTGCGGTCAAGATTTCGCCTTCTAGGACTAAAGTTTTCCGCTGACATGAAGAGGAAAGACCTTTTTCTGTCATCCATCATTATGGCTAATGCTAACCCCCGGGAGTATGACACGTTGGGACTTCTCGAGCTAATATTTTTCGCTGACATCAATGAAAAGACCTTTTTCTGTCATCATCATGGCTAATGCTAACCTCCGGGAGTATGACACGTTGGGACTTCTCGAGCTAATATTTTTCGCTGAGATCAAGTGGAAAGACCTTTTTCTATCATCCATCATCATGGCTAATGCTAACCTCCAGGAAAATGACACGTTGCGACTTCTCGGGCTAATATTTTCCGCTGACATCAATGAAAAGACCTTTTTCTGTCATCATCATGGCTAATGCTAACCTCCGGGAGTATGATACGTTGGGACTTCTCGGGCTAATATTTTCAGCTGACATTAACTAAAAAGACCCCTTTCTGCCATCTATCATCATAGCTAATGTTAACCTCCAAGTGAATGACTTGTTGCGACTTTTCAGGCTAACGTTTTCCGCTGGCATCAAATGGAAAGTGTGTATTGTATCAATTGCCGGTCTGTTACTAGGAAAGTTGGTTCACTGTGTAGCGCTAGACATTTTTTCGCCATAAATCTATCTTGCATATTTATAAGTCTACCATTCATCCTTGCTTTGAATATTGCTGCCACGCCTGTATTAATGCTCCTGCTATATATTATGACATTCTTTATAAAATCCAAAGAATATGCAGTATTATTGGTCCTGAGCTGGCATCTCGGCTTCAGTCATTTTCCCTCGTAATTTCCCTGTAATCTTTTTCTATAAATACTTTCATGGTCATTGTTCGGATGAACATTCCATTATGATACCTAGACTTTATGAATTAAAGCCCAATACTAGATTGGTGGCAAGGTTTCATCTGGCGAGATGTAACCGTAAGTTTTATGCTAAGAGTTTCTTCTCTCGCACTTCTCGCTTGTGGAATTCTCTTTCGGTTTGTTGCTTCCCAACCAACGTTAAATGCAATGTCAATCGATATCTTCTGTCTTCTTAATTGTTGTTCTTTTATTGTCCTCTCTCCTTAATAGTATTTTTCTCATATTCTTTAACACTTAGTAACCCCCGCCCCTTGCGTCTTAGGGGCTTCATTGCCTTCCTGGGGTGAAACGATTAAAAAAGTTATCTATATATAAATTTCAGTGACTTCCGTTAGTCTGTTCTCCCGTCCGTTACACCTTCTAAAATAGCCAGGCATTGGAGAGTGCAAACGGATAAGGTAGTGTAAAGTACAGTTGGTTTTACTAAGGTAGATTGGTACAATACAGTTTTATTCATTTTTTTTTTGAAAAATTAAAAGGTTTATTATTCAACATACAAAATACTTCCACTATTTTAAAAACAATTTAATGATTAAAATAACAAAATACTTATATAACAAAAACGCAACATTGTCTTTTTCATATCTTTTCTTTAAGTTTTTATATACAAGGATGCAGACTCCAGTTTTCCCTGCGTTTGCGAGAACTATAAACAGATCACAAGGCCAAACGCTTTAAAAAGTTTGAATTTGGTTCCAGGAAGAAATATTTACACATGACCAGTTGCATGTTACATGCTCAAGAGTAAGAAATCCTAAGAATTTATACTTCGCTGTTAAAAAGGAAAAAAAGGAATTTTCTTAAAAAATATTGTTTACAATGAAGTCCTATAAAATTTAATTAAATTAAAAAAATGATTAAACTGCAAACTCAGTTTTTTGTTAAAGTATTTTTCAAACAAATCAGCTTATTCGATTTTCATCAATTAATTTTTGAAATTGAATGAAGCGTAGACTTTGTAAATCTTTACAAAAATTAAAAGTTTTATTATTTAACATACAAAATACTCTCACTATTATAAAAACAGTTTAACGATTAAAATGACATATACTCGTTTAACAAAAGTGCAATATTGTTTTTTCGGATATCTTTATATTTTTATATATACAAGAATCTAGTTTCCAGTTTGTCCTGCATTTGCAAGTACTATAAACAAATTACAAGGCCAGATGCTTCAAAAGTTGGAATTTGGCTCCAGAAAGAAATATTTATGCATAGCCAGTTGTATGTTGCATACTCAAGTGTAAGAAATCCAAAGAATTTATTCTTCGCTTTTAAAAAGGAAAAATAGAAATTTTCTTCAAAAATATCATTTACCATGAAATCCTATAAAATTAAATTAAATTAAAGAGAATTAGACCGTGAAGTACAGTTTTTGTCAAAGTATTTTTCCAAACAAATCAGCTTATTAAAATTTCATCGATTGGTTTGCAAAATTGAACGAAACGTAGTGTTTGTAAATTTCAACAAAAGATGTTAGCGATTTACTTCAACAATACACGTCAGCAAGATGCAAAAGATTTCAGTAATAACAAAATTCAAGTGACGCCTGAATTTAAACAGATTAAATTAACTTCATCTTTTAACTGTATTTTTCTGTTTCAAACAATATTTAAAATATTTTTGATGAGTGATATTTCTTTCTTTTTCTATATATATTTATATATCACTACAATCTTAGTCTTTTCAAGTCTAGTTTTAGACGTTATCTTCCACACATATAGTTTTTATATATACAAGAATCCAGTTTCTAGTTTGCTCTGCATTTGCGAGAACTATAAAGAAATCACGAGACTAATTGCTTCTCAAACTTGGAATTTGGCTTTAGAAAGACATATTTACGCATGACCAGTTTCATGTTGTGTTATCAAAAGTAAGAAATCCAAAGAATTTGTTCTTCGCTGTGAAAAAGAAAAAAAGGAAAAAAAAAAAATTTATTGAAAAATATAGTTTACCATAAAATTAAATTAATTAAAAGGAATTATTAAACCGTAAAGTAGGGTTTTTTTCAAAGTATTTTCCCAAACAAATCTGCTTCTTCAAATTTCATTGATTGGTTTGCAAAATTGAACGAAACGTAGAGTTTGTAAATTTCGACAAAAGATGTCAGCGATTTACTTCAACAATACAAAATAATGTGAGGATTTCAACTCAAAAAAAAAAAAAAATTAGTATTTTAAATCGAGTTTTCCTTGCAGAGAAAGAAAATGATGGCTGTATTGGACCGGAAGAAAAATTCGAAACGTTTTTAAATGAATATCATCATGATCATCATCATCATCATGATCATCATCATCATCAGCAGTATCATCAGCAGCAGCCGCAGAATCATTATAATCTTCATCTTCATCATCATCCCCTTGTTCAGGTGTGGTCGAAGGGTCGCCCTCGGGGCTGACCACATCATCAGTTCTCTCTACATGTCTACGTTGCGTACCAATGTCTGAGTATTTGTGAAGGAATTTCAAGCCTACTCGGTGACCCATTTTTTCGTCTGTCCGCCTCTCATTATTTTTGCCTAAGATGGTACCTTGTAGGACGTCGGTAGAAAGATTGTCGGCGCCTCTTAAGAGGTAGACATACGATTTTAACGCCCTCTTCTTGATGGTGAATACGATGTCTTCAAATAGCAGTGCTTCTTGTTTTGATCGAGAAATCGAACTGAATTATTTGTGATGCAGTCTACATGGTAGATGCCCAGAATGATTCAGTAGCAGCTCATTTTCAATGCTTGGACTCTTCATTGTAATTCCGCTGTTAATGGCCAAGATTCGTAGGTGTACAGAAAGATTGAGACGGCCGATGTAGGCAACAGTAGGGTCTTTATTTTCAGGCATATATTCTTGTCTTTGGAGATGGCTTTTAGTTTTGTGACAACAGAGCATCAGGTTCTGCCCTAAATGTCCAAGATTCGTAGGCGTACAGAAAGATTGAGACGGCCGATGTAGGCAACAGAATGTTCTAGTCTTTGGTGATGACTTTTTGTTTTGAGACAAGAGAACACAAAATTCTGTCGTTGTCGTTCTGTCCATCTTTCCCAGACGTAGAGAAAGATTAAGAAGGCCAATGCAGGCAATAGTATGGTCTTTGATTTCAGACAGTTCTTCTTATCTTTCCAAATGGCTTTTGCTTTTGCGATAGCTGTGATTTTGTTGGGACGCTCTTGAAAGTATTTATATTCTGGAAACTTCCTCGCTGATCATCGAGCAAAGGTACTTTGATTTTCTCAACTTTTTGGCCACAAACGTTTATCTTGCATGAAAGACCTTATTCATTTTCGTCATGGCGTATCGTTTTTTCGACATTAGATGAATTTCAATGACACATATTTGCACATAGATCTATTAAACTATTGTAGCGGAAGTGAAAGACAGGATGAACTGCCGCCTAACTTCGATGAGGCTGCCTGTTTCCGTCGATCAAAAATAATGCTTAGTGTGCTGTGTATGTAGAAGAGGATCCCTGCGCGAACCTGAGAACGTCCGCTTGCAAAAAATATGGTCACGGCGCTGGGCCCGAGCGGTGCCTAGAATTTTGTTTATGCAAATGATTCATAACCACCACAAGGATCCATCCCTGCATCCCATTAGAATGTCTGGTGACCAACTTCTCGAGAGCTCCTCCCTGCGGCTGCTCGGTCTCACGCTGTCTGCTGATCTGAGATGGAACAAATACATCGAGTCAGTTGCATCAGCCACCGCAAGGAAAGTTGGTTCTCTGTGCCGAGCCAGGAAATTGTTCTCCCCAGAATCGATCCTTCAAGTCTATAAATCGACCGTTCGCCCTTGCATGGAGTATTGCTGCCATATATGGTCTGGGGCCCCTGCTGTTTGCCTCAGGGTTCTTGATAAGATCCAGAGACGGATAGGCAATGTGATTGGCCCTGATCTGTCATCTCGTCTGCAGTCGCTCTCTCACAGATGCGATGTTGCCTCGCTCTGCCTTTTTTACAAGTACTTCCACGGTAATTGCTCTGAGGAGTTGCGTTCGCTTGTCCCCAGGCCTCGTGAATTTAAACGCTCCACGAGGCTGGCATCCCGCTCCCACCCCTACACCGTGGAAACTGTTAGATGTAGACGTCTCTTCTACTCCAATAGCTTCATGTCTCGCACATCTCGCCTATGGAACTCCCTTCCCTATTACTGTTTCCCTGACAAATACAATCTCCAAGTGTAGCGTCAATCGACAGCTCCAGTTGCCTTGATCTAACCACTTCCCTTCTCCACATCCTTTCATTTTTCATTCCTATCTGCTCTCGCTCCGGATCTTCTGTGGCCCCCTTGCCTTGATCGACCCACTGTCTTTCTCTTTCACCACATCCCCTCCCTTGCCACTCCTATCTGCTCTTCCTCCAACCCTTCTGTTCATTCCGCCCCTCCTCGTTTGTGTTCCGGCTGCAGAAAACAACTTTCAACTGCATATATGCTATTTTGTTCCGCCACCATTTTTGCCATCTTTGCTTCGTGGTTCCATCCTCCCAGAACTTGGCATTTTTCTGGATGATGGACTAGTCTAAGGCTTTCAGAGAATTGAAATTCTTCCCATTAAGTGAATTTTGGGGGGAACGAAATACATGTTAAATTGCAGGCGAAAGGTCAGGTGAGTACAGTGGGTGTAGTAGAACATCCCGGCCAAGCTGTTTGGAGTAGATAGATTTGCCTATTGACCTGTTCAAACTCCTCCTCGGTCTTTTGAACCGTAGTAGAGTTTCATCCTTTTTCCTGTTTAGGAGTGGAATTCCGGTTCCTTCTAAAGTCTATTTCAACTCTATACTCCTAAGGTCTCCGCCTGAACTCTCTAATTAAATCTTGACCTCTTCAAGTCTAAAATTATTTTTTTATCTTTCCTGTTATCTTACCTTTTCTTATGATAATACAACTCCACATAGTAACCCTCTACCTTGAGTGGCTCTTAGGCCTTGTATTGAGTAAACATTTGCAAAAAAAAAAAAATATGAGAAAAGTTTGCATCATTCTGCGGAGGAAAACACGTTGATTTGGAAATTCTGGGAAAAATCAGATAATAGTCGAATTTTAATGAAACATTCAAGAATTATTCAGAAATGAACGTTTGATTTTTTTGGAAAATCTTGATAAAAAATATTTTTACATCTGTTACACCCTACTATGTTTAATTTTATGAAATTTCAAGAAATGTTTTTGACGCGTTTAATGTTTACATTAGTTAAAAGCAGAACATCTTGGAGAATTTAAATCATCAGTTTATTTTTGTAAAACAGGACACCCAGTTACAGAAAATCTGAATCGTAGAAAAAAAAAATGCAATAAAAGCAAGATATTATTTCGGTAGTAAAGCCTTTTGTGAATAAAATATATGATAGGCACTACCGTCTTAAGAAAAGATTTTTTTCGATGAACAATGAATTTTTACAAGAATTGTTTTCATTTTAAAAAAATAGAATTGGAATCATAAAATTTTAAATCTTAAAATTCTGTATTAATTTGTACCGTAATTTATTTAGGTGATATTTCTAAGTAAAATATGTATTTGCTATTTACAGTATTTGCATTATTCAGACTGTTGTCATCATCTTTATTGCCATATACACGACGTTCCGGCCGTTGTATCAAACATAAACGGAAAAGCTTACTACAATTCGGTGACCACCAGTATTTAAAAAAAATTAAA
>OZ038514.1:35001996-35051996 GCA_964036315.1 Acanthosepion esculentum
CCTAACGAAGGCGGAACGCGTTGTCAATAACAGCTTTTCCAACCCAAGTATATATATATATATATATATATATATATATATATATATATATATATATATATATATATATATATATATACACATAAATATATATATATATATATATATATATATATACATATACATATATATATATATGTATATGTATATATATATATATATATATATATATGTATATATATATATATATATATATATACATATACATATATATATATATATATGTATATGTATATATATATATATATATATATGTATATGTATATATATATATATATATATATATACATATACATATATATATATATATATGTATATGTATATATATATATGTATGTATATATATATATATATATATATATATATATATATATATATATATATATATATATATAAAGAATAAGAACAAAAATGAGAAATGACACAAGTGGAAAAGATTTTTAATGACATCTATATAAATGTGTCTCTTTCTCTCTCTCTCTCTCTATCTATCTATCTATCTATATACATACATACATACATACATACACACACACACACACACACATATATATATATATAAGTATTGTGGTTGTATATACTCACATACTCATTAAAAGCTTTTCCACTTTGTTTCCTTTCTGCACACACACATACATATGTATATATATATATATATATATATATATATATATATATATATATATATATACAGAGAGAGAGAGAGAGAGGGGGGAGAGAGAGAGAAGATGGAGAGTGTGGTAAAGATGGGGGAGGGGAGAGAGACGGCGGGCTGTGTTGTGTAAATATGGAGGCATTTCTAAATTATACTTGATTTCCCGCCTGGAGTGCAGATTCAACCCCGGGTACAATGTCGAGGTATGAAAGAATAATATTTTTACAAGACAGCGGCCAACCAGATTAGATGGTCGATCGGTTTGTTTAAATCAGAAAATTACTTGCCGGGTGCCACCAACACACCATCGCACATGATATTCGTTGGCACCATCGTCCCGACCCCGACCCCCGCATCCGACCTCACCAGCCATCACGTACGCCTTTCCCTGTAAAAAGGGAGAAAGAAGAAGAAGAAGAAGAAGAAGAAGAAGAAGAAGAAGAAGAAGAAGAAGAAGAAGAAATGCGGAAGTAATGAAAAGCAAAAACGGGAATGAAGGTAAAAGAAAAATAGCGGAAAGAGAAAAAGAACGAAGCAGAAAAAGAAAACGAATAAAAAGAGAATAAAGAAGAAGGAAAAAGAAAATGAATAAAAAGAGAATAAAGAAGGAAAAAGAAAACGAATAAAAAGAGAATAAAGAAAAAGAAAAAAGGAAACGAATAAAAAGAGAATAAAGAAGAAGGAAAAAGAAAACGAATAAAAAGAGAATAAAGAAGGAAAAAGAAAACGAATAAAAAGAGAATAAAGAAAAAGAAAAAAGAAAACGAATAAAAAGAGAATAAAGAAGAAGGAAGAAGAAAACGAATAAAAAGAGAATAAAGAAAAAGAAAAAGGAAACGAATAAAAAGAGAATAAAGAAGAAGGAAAAAGAAAACGAATAAAAAGAGAATAAAGAAGGAAAAAGAAAACGAATAAAAAGAGAATAAAGAAGAAGGAAAAAGAAAATGAATAAAAAGAGAATAAAGAAGGAAAAAGAAAACGAATAAAAAGAGAATAAAGAAAAAGAAAAAAGGAAACGAATAAAAAGAGAATAAAGAAGAAGGAAAAAGAAAACGAATAAAAAGAGAATAAAGAAGGAAAAAGAAAACGAATAAAAAGAGAATAAAGAAAAAGAAAAAAGAAAACGAATAAAAAGAGAATAAAGAAGAAGGAAGAAGAAAACGAATAAAAAGAGAATAAAGAAAAAGAAAAAGGAAACGAATAAAAAGAGAATAAAGAAGAAGGATGAAGAAAACGAATAAAAAGAGAATAAAGAAAAAGAAAAAGGAAACGAATAAAAAGAGAATAAAGAAGGAAAAAGAAAACGAATAAAAAGAGAATAAAGAAGAAGGAAGAAGAAAACGAATAAAAAGAGAATAAAGAAGAAGGAAAAAGAAAACGAATAAAAAGAGAATAAAGAAGGAAAAAGAAAACGAATAAAAAGAGAATAAAGAAGAAGGAAAAAGAAAATGAATAAAAAGAGAATAAAGAAGGAAAAAGAAAACGAATAAAAAGAGAATAAAGAAAAAGAAAAAAGGAAACGAATAAAAAGAGAATAAAGAAGAAGGAAAAAGAAAACGAATAAAAAGAGAATAAAGAAGGAAAAAGAAAACGAATAAAAAGAGAATAAAGAAAAAGAAAAAAGAAAACGAATAAAAAGAGAATAAAGAAGAAGGAAGAAGAAAACGAATAAAAAGAGAATAAAGAAAAAGAAAAAGGAAACGAATAAAAAGAGAATAAAGAAGAAGGATGAAGAAAACGAATAAAAAGAGAATAAAGAAAAAGAAAAAGGAAACGAATAAAAAGAGAATAAAGAAGAAGGATGAAGAAAACGAATAAAAAGAGAATAAAGAAAAAGAAAAAGGAAACGAATAAAAAGAGAATAAAGAAGGAAAAAGAAAACGAATATAAAGAGAATAAAGAAGAAGGAAAAAGAAAACGAATAAAAAGAGAATAAAGAAAAAGAAAAAAGAAAACGAATAAAAAGAGAATAAAGAAGAAGGAAGAAGAAAACGAATAAAAAGAGAATAAAGAAAAAGAAAAAGGAAACGAATAAAAAGAGAATAAAGAAGAAGGATGAAGAAAACGAATAAAAAGAGAATAAAGAAAAAGAAAAAGGAAACGAATAAAAAGAGAATAAAGAAGGAAAAAGAAAACGAATAAAAAGAGAATAAAGAAGAAGGAAAAAGGAAACGAATAAAAAGAGAATAAAGAAGAAGGAAAAAGGAAACGAATAAAAAGAAAAGAAAGAAGAATGTAACTAAGGAAAAGAAAAGGAAAAACGTAAAAAGAAGAAAAGGAAAAAGTTAAAATGTAAGATAGATAATAAAATAAAAAAGAAGAAACAAGAATGAAAAAGAAGAAAGGAAAGAGAAAATAAAAAGGAAAAAGACAGTGTAAAAAGAGAAGGGAAGAAAGGGAGAAAAAAATTGTTAAATGAGAAGGAAAAAAGACAGAGAAAAAAAAGAAAGAAAAAAATAAGGAAAAAGATAAAGAAAAATATCTAAAAAAGAAAACAAAAAAGAAAATGTTAGAGAAAAGAAAATGAATATGAAAAAATGACACAAAAAGAAAGAAAAATGAAAAAGAAATGCAAATAAGAAAAAAAAAAGTAAGTAAAAAGAAAATGAAAATAAGAAAAAGGAAACGAAAAAAGGAAAAGGAAACGAAAAAAGGAAAAGGAAAGTGAAAAAGACAATTAAAAAATTAGACAACGAAAACGAACAAAAAATAACGAAAATTAAAATAAGAAATCGTGAAACCATGTTGAGCTATCCCTTTTGCTAAAATCCATACATACCGTCTCTCTCCATACTTTGTACAACAATCACCGTAATACCATTATTTCTCAACAGTCACCGTAATACCATAATTTCTCTATTTCCAAAGAGAAAATCTCGCCAGAACAATTGCCATTAAAATATTCATAAAAAAAAAAATATCAGGAAATCTGCGTTGCAGTGGTGAGAAAGTGACTGAAGCCCAGATGCACTTTTTTGGATTTTGCCAAGAATATCTAGATATATAGCAGAAGCACCAGACCAGATAGAACAGAAATATTCAAAGAATGGTAGATTTATGAACATGAAAAATGGATTCTCGCGAGAAAATTCTCTGGCACTAACTTTTATTTTTTAAAAATCACTTTAATCCAAGCAAGGCAATAAAGCCACTAAGACACAAGGGGGGGTAATAGTGATTGTGAAAGAATATGCGAAAACATTATTAAGGAGAGAGAACAATAAAAGAACAAGTTTTTGGTCCATCACTGCTGCGGCCGGGTAGTGAGCTCACAACTCTTTGGGTCTAGTCATTGGATCTAACGAACGTCTTTATCCAATGGGCTATGTGTTCCTGAGGACAATCCCAAGCCACAGCAGTGGTGAAGAAAAAACTTGGAGAGATGAGTTAAAGGGAAATAACTGAGAAACCCGGAAGAGCTGTGGCACGTGGAACTAGAACAATCTGCCCCGGTGGGCGAAATAAAGAGGTTCGGTTCGAAATTCCAGTCACCTGAAGAAGGCCGGAGTATACAACGGCTGAAACGTTGTGAATATGCCAATGAAGATGAGGATAACAGTCCGAATAATGTAAATCATGCAAAGGATGTCTTTTGAAATCTCTTTTTGAAATTCTTGTTTCAAGATTAATGCTATTGTTGCTTTGTGCCAATTAAATCACTTAATAGCAGAACCCTTGAAGATTTCATGGTCTTCGTAATTGAATTTTCTGGTAAATCATAGTTCTTAAGTTAAGGATAAAATAAGCTGCTTGTGAGTTATTTATAGTAGAACTGCCAACCATACACTTTTATAGTAAAGTTACCAATAATACGTTTAATAGTACAATTACCAACAATACATTTTATAGTAGAATTATCAACAATCCATTTTTATAGTATAAATACCAACAATACGCATTTAAAGTAAAATTTCCAACAATAACTATTATCGCTCTCGCGTCGAACTCGACGTATGAGGGTCAGACAGATCAGTTCCCAGAAACTGAAAGCCCGACCGCCACACAGGATTTGATTATAGTGGTGAAGGCCTTGTGCAGGGCCATCCACACTTTTTGGAGGGACGAATACAGGGACCTGGTGCAACGGATGCCACAAGGTCCCCAAACGACCCTCCGCAGGTTTTGAATTCAGAGTTGTCCTTCTCCTAGACCAGTTGCCATCCAAGGCTATAGAACCCAGTCTGTCCTGCTATTTACCCATAGTTGGAGGGAGAAGAAGAGGAATAACTATTTATAGTACAATTAGCAACATTACATTTTGTAGGAGAATTACCAACAATATATTTTATATTAAAATTACCAACAATACATTTTATAGCAAAATGACCAACAATACATATCTGTAGTTGAAGACATAAAATTGTGTTTAAAATATATTTAGTTGAAGCCATAAAAATGTGATCAATATATTTAGATTAGATGCAGAAATCTAAATATATTGATCACATTAGAGGCGTTGAGATGCCTTTAAACAAAATCATCCAATCTTATTTAAATGTGTAGATATGTCACTAATGTAATTTATGGATTATTTTTTTAAATATCTGTCTATATCTTTGAGATGAAGTATTATGATTACTTGCATTATTTCCATTATTCAGACTCATTTTCATTGCCATATTCACAACGTTTTGGCCTCTATATCTCTGAGATGAGGTATTATGATTATTTTCCTTATTTACATTATTCGGACTGTTATCTCCATCTTCATTGCTATATTCACAACGTTCGCATTCTATGAGACCCAGATCAATTTATCAAGAAGGAGACTTCCTGAAGTTATCGGATTAGAGGGGTCGATCTCAGGCTGCGGCACCTTTAGAAAGTGACTGAAAAAAATAACAAGGGTATGCAAAGCCTTGTGTGCGAAATTGGGTCGACGAAACTCTTGGGGTCCGTCGATAGTTGTGCTAGCACAAAGCCACAAGTCATTGTGGCTGAGGGATTCAGTGTGCTGGCCTTGTTCAAATTGTTGATCACGCTAGATAACACGCTCTTTCCCAGAAACTGTAACTGAGATCTGCTCAGTATGAACTACAGGTGGGCTCTGTGGGTGTTGAATAAACACAAATGCGCCTGAGCAAGCGTCTGCAATAGGGATTGGCTAGCCGCCCTAATACGAGTGGCCTCTGATTGGGAGATTGGAGATTTTGAGGAGGTGCCCAAATATAGACAAGTAGTGAATCCCCGAAACAAAAACAAAACACTATGAAAGTACAAAAATATAGTTTTATTGTAAACATACCGACAATACTTTTTTTATATGATAAATTTATCAACGGTACTTATTTATAGTACAATTACCAACAATACATTTTATAGTAGAATTATCAACAATCCATTTTTATAGTAAAAATACCAACAATACGCATTTAAAGTAAAATTACCAACAATAACTATTTATAGTACAATTAACATGAATACATTTTTTAGGAGAATTACCAACAATATATTTTATATTAAAATTACCAACAATACATTTTATCGCAAAATGACCAACAATACATATTATCTGTAGTTGAAGACATACAATTCTGTTTAAAATATACTTAGTTGAATCCATAAAAATGTGATCAATATATTTAGATTTCGACATTAAACAAGCCATAGAGGCGTTGATATGCCGCTAAACAAAATCAACAAATCTTATTTAAATGCGTAGATATGTCACTAATGTAATTTATGGGATATTTTTAATATCTGTCTATATCTCTGAAATGAAGTATTATGATTACTTTCATTATTTACATTATGCGGAATGTTATCTCCATTTTCACTGCCATATTACAACGTTTCGGCCGTTGTACGCTCCAGCCTTCTTCAGGTGATTGGAGTTCCGAAACGAACCCTTTATTTCGTCCACTGGGGTAGATTGTTCTAGTTCCACGTGCCAACAAAAAACAAACTTGGAGAGATGAGTTAAAGGGTAATAACCGAGACACCTGGAAGGGGCATGGCACGTGGAACTAGAACAATCTACCCGGTGAACAAAATAAAGGGTTCGGGTCGAAATTCCAATCTCCTGAAGAAGGCCGGAGCGTACAACGGCCGAAACGTTGTGAATATGCCAATGAAGATGGGGATAACAGTTCGAATAATGTAAATAATGAAAGTAATCATATAAGACACTCGTGGAAAATCCCGATAAATCGATAAATATATAGCTTAACAATTATTGCAATAACCATCATAATTATAAGTACAGGTCACTGTTTAAGCAACGTCGAGCCTGCTCACTAACTAGATGGGTGACCGTTTGGGAATGCCAGGTGCTGTAAGCATAGATGTGCAAGTGGTGTAATGGGCAATGGATTAGAATTGTTAATCAGCGAACCGAGTTCCAATTCCAGTCGGGTTCTTTATATTTACTTACGCGCAAATGCCCCTGGGAAAGGTATGAATACACCTTTTCTCCCCCCAGGTATGGGTGAATTAGTATGAGTTGTTTCACTGAACCATCATTATCTCAACAAAAAAAAATTAAAATCTAAAAAATATTTCTAGCTTTAAATAACATGCAAAAGGTTGATAAGTCGTAAAAAACAAATCAATCAATAAATTCACTGAGGCAGACGTTAAACGTATGAGAGCGTTATCACCTCCTTACTCTTCCCTTTCTTTCTTTCTTTCTTTCTTATTTTGACTGCGTTCTTTTACTCACTATAACAAAAACAGCGTTTCTGATATATCTTTTTCTTCCGTCTTTCCTCGCAATCAACACGGAATGGTTCGTGATTAATCTGAGGCAATGACAAGACTTTGTAGCTGATGGAGGAACAGACCATTATGATTAAATTTCTCACAGTTTCTGAAGTAGACAAGATTTAGAACTTACGGTGACATCTAGCCATTTCAACTGAGAAATGAGGAGGCCTTGCTAAGAATCTCATACTGCACATAAATTAATAAACTCTAGGTACCATAGAGAAAAGTGATATTTATTCTGTTTTTATACACAAATGTGGCACAAGGCCGATGGAGGGATTGGGGGAAAGGACAGTCTTCTGTCTTAACTATAACTTAGCTAGCCGCAAACACTGACCTAATCGTACGAACAATATTCCTTACACCAAAACACCACATTCATACGTACCTTTCTTACTACAACCACCATAATACCTCATCGTCTCTATTAAAATACTAACTAGTCCCCATATTTACAATTCGTTGTCTGAGGGGAGAGGGGAATAAAATAACAATTCTAAAATCTAGCCCCAATGAGTATTTACAATATAGAGGAAAGTGATATTTATTCTGTGTAAATTACAGAAATGTGGCACAAGGCCGAAGTGTGGGATTGGGGAAAGGGCGGTCTTCTTCTGTCTTAAATATAACTTAGCTAGACGCAAACACTGACCCAATCGTACGAACAATATTCGTTACACCAAAACAACACATTCATACGTACCTTCCTTACTACAACTACCATAATACCTCACTGTCTCTATGAATATAGAGGAAAGTGATATTTATTCTGTAGGATATACAGAAATGTGGCATAAGGCCGAAGGGGGGATTGGGGAAAAGAGACGGTCTTCATCTGTCTTAACTATAACTTAGCTAGCCGCAAACACTGACCCAATCGTACGAACATTATTCCTTACACCAAAACACCACATTCATACGAACCGTTCTTACTACAACCACCATAATACCTCACTGTCTCTATGAATATAGAGGAAAGTTCATCAGAACAATTACCATGAAAGTATTTATAGAAAAGGCGCAGGGAAGCTACATTACATCGGTGGGAAAGTAACTGAAGCTGAGATGCCAGGTCAGGACCAATAACATTGCAAATTATTTGGGTTTATTTTTTATCATTTCACCCCGAGAAAGATGGCAGTGCCACTAGAATGATAGGAGTTACTGGGAATGAAAGTGGAAGCGAATGAGAACACTGAGAATAAGGAGGATTAAAGGAAGGACAAAAAATGCCACAGGGTTCAAGAAAACAGAGGATGGCGATTAACATTGTATTTGAAACTATTAGTAAAGAACTTATAGTTACATCTCGCCATTTCAGCTATAAGATGATGAGACCTTGCCGCCAATCTTTAAGTTCATAAAGTCTAAGTACCACTGAGGAAAGGTCATCAGAAGAATTACCATGAAAGGATTTATAGAAAAGGTACAGAGAAGCTACATTACATCGGTGGGAAAGTAACTGATAGCGAGATGCCAGCTCAGGACCAATAACATTGCAAATTCTTTGTTTTTTTTTTATCATTTCACCCCAAGCAAAGTGCTAATGCCACTAGAATGTTGGGAGTTACTGGGAATGAAAGTGGAAGCGAATGATAAGACTGAGAATAAGGGGGATTAAATGAAATGACAAAAATGCCACAGGGTTCAAGAAAACAGAGGATGGCGATTAACATTGTATTTAACGGTTTCAGTGTAGCGTCAATCGATATCTCCAGTTGCCTTCATATATCCACTTCCCTTCTCCACATCCTTTCAATTTTCATTCCTATCTGCTTTCGCTCCGGATCTTCTGTGGCCCCCTTGCCTTGATCGAACCACTGTCTTTCTCTTTCACCACATCCCTTCCCTTGCCACTCCTATCTGCTCTTCCTCCAACCCTTCTTTAACCCCTTGCGTGATAGTGGCCTCCGGCCTTGCTTGGGGTGATACGATTAAAAAAAAAAAAAAATTTGAAATTATTAGTAAAGAACTTATAGTTACATCTCGCCATTTCAGCCACCAATCTTTAAGTTCATGAAGTCTAGTTATCATAAAGGAAAGTTCATCAAAAGAATTACTATGAAAGGATTTGTAGAAAAGACACATAGTTTCTCATAGTTTCTGAAGTAGTCAAGTTTTAGAACTTACAATGACATCTAGCCATTTCAACTGTGAAATAAGGAGACCTTGCTGTCAATCGAGTACTGCACTTAAATTAATAAAGTCTAGGTACCATAGAGGAAAGTTCATCAGAAGAATTACCATGAAAGGATTTGTAGAAAAGACACAGGGAAGCTACGTTAAGCCGGTGGGAAAGTGACTGAAACCGAGCAGTCCGGTCCGGCCCAATAACATTGAAGATTTTTCTTTGGATTCTATCAAGAACCTCTAAATATATAGCAAGACCACCGGACCATATATGCCAGAAATATTCAATGCATGGACGAATGGTAGACTTATAAATATGTAAGATAGAAGTTAGTTATTATAGTTTACAACGTTATTTTTGGTTGAGTTCTCTTTCTTTTTTTTCAGTTTTATATTACATTTTCTGATGTAATTTTGATGAGAGTTTTTTCTAGTTTCATATTTTGGTATAAAGTTTGATTTCCTTTAAGAAGTTAAGGATATTGTGTGGTTTATTATTTTGAATGAGTTCGTTCGTACGGTTTGCTTCATAATAATTTGTTCGGGTTTAACAGAGAAGGCAACTTATGAGTTTATGTTCGACAGTGAGGGGTACTTGACATCTGTTGCATGATGGGAGGGTTTCATTTTTTAATAGATATGTCAGATGTGTATATCCTATTCGGAGTCAGAAAAAAACTGTTTCCTTCCGTCTTATTTTTCTGAAATCTGGGAGCCATTCTACTATAGTTGGTTGAATATCGTCAAGTTTGTCAGGGTTTCAGCCATCTTACTTGTCATTTTCTTTTCTGGTTTGTTTTACGGCATATCAATCTCAATGGGTTATTTAATGCCGACAACATTTTTAGGATAGATTCGTATGAATTGAATATATATTCTTTGGTTTAGATTGGTTTATTTTATTTTGATTTTCAGCATATCAACCTCAATGGGTTATTTAATGCCGACAACATTTTTAGGATAGATTCTTATGAATAGAATATGTATTCTCTGGTTTAGATTGGTTTGGTTTATTTTGTTTTACGGCATATCAACCTCAATGGGTTATTTAATGCCGACAACATTTTTAGGATAGATTCTTATGAATAGAATATGTATTCTCTGGTTTAGATTGGTTTGGTTTATTTTGTTTTACGGCATATCAACCTCAATGGATTATTTAATGCCGACAACATTTTTAGGATAGATTCGTATGAATAGAATATGTATTCTTTGGTTTAGATTGGTTTGGTTTATTTTGTTTTACGTCATATCAATCTCAATGGATTATCTAATGTCGACAAGTTTTTTATTACTGGTAATATTTCTTTTTCCAAAAATGTATTGCTGGTAATATTTATTTTCTTCAAAAATGTATTGCTGGTAATATCTTTTCCTCAAAAAATTTATTTCTGGTATTTATACCTATTTTTACACTTTCTCAGTGTTTTGAGCCCAGATTGGAGTTAACTATTTGACCATAGTTAGGGTCATAATAGGTGCTACCACCCCGAATCAGGGTGGACCTGGGAACACCAGCAATTAAGAGGTGGTTACACGCTCGTCAAAACCTCCTGATGGGACGTAGTTTATCGTCTTACCCGGGACGTTTTCTTTTCTGTTGTTTCTTAAATCTGTATTGGGTATCTTTATGTCGACTGTTGCTATGTTGAAGGCGCATTTTGCTCGTTTGTCTGCTCTTTCATTGACCGCCATATTAACATGAGTTTTGATCTAGCCAATGATTGATTTTTGTGATTTAATTATTTCAGTGTAAGTTACTTGACATGTCTAAAAGGTATGGAAGTTTGAATCCTGCTTTATTCAGAGCTATAAGTCCTGACAGAGAGCCTATGAATATTGGTGAATTTCTGATTGTTTGAAAGCATTGAGAACAAATGCCAAAGACAGACGATTCGTCAATTTCTTCTAGGACCGGGTCCATCGATCGGGCGAAGACTGTGTAGACAAAAGTTCTATTCAAGTATTAGTCTTGCTAGCCACTAAAGCAATAGACCTTGGAAATGAGGAAGGATGAGATTAAGATGAGATTACGAATGGGATTAAAGACTTGGAAATGTGGAAAAGCCAACAAGGAATTAATAGTTAATTATTATAAAGTTTATGCCATATGAGATAATAGTTAGTGCTTCTTCGTTTGGAAACATTTCAGGGAGGAAAAGAAACCGATTTTTTAAGTAGGTTTTTCATAAAGCTAATAGAAAAGTGTAACAAATTCGGGAAGTGTTTAAAAATATAAACCGAACCAGCATCGCAAATGCTTACTGCTGTGTGAAGCAAGTCAAAATGATTTTTACTATACGAATGCACTGGAAATGATTTTTACAATAGAAATGCATTGCCAATGATTTTTACTATAGGAATGCATTGCCAAAGATTTTTATACAGGAATACATTACCAATGATATTTACTATAGGAATCCATTGCCAATTATTTTTACTATAGGAATGCATTGCCAATGATTTTTATATAGGAATGTATTGCCAATGATTTTTACTATAGGAATGCATTGCCAATGATTTTTATATAAGAATGCATTGGAAATGATTTTTACTGTAGGAATGCATTGCCAATGATTTTTACTATAGGAATGCATTGCCAAAGATTTTTATACAAGAATGCATTAGAAATGATTTTTATATAGGAATGCATTGGAAATGATTTTTACTTTAGGAATGAATTGCCAATGATTTTTACTATAGGAATGCATTGGAAATGATTTTTATAGAGGAATGCATTTCCAATGATTTTTACTATAGGAATACATGGCCAATGATTTTTACTATAGGAATGCATTGTAAATGATTTTTACTATAAGAATGCATTACAAATGATTTTTACTATAGGAATGCATTGGAAAAGATTTTTACTATTTGAATGCATTGATAATGACATTTGCTATAGGACTGCATTGAAAATGATTTTTACTAAAGGAATGCATTGGGAATGATTTTTATTAGAGGAATGCATTGCCAATGACATTTGCTATAGGAATGCATTGTCAATGATTTTTACTATAGGAATGCATTCCGAATGACATTTGCTATAGTAATGCATTAGAAATGATTTTTACTATAGGAATGGATTGCAAATGATTTTTACTATAGAAATGCATTGCCAATGACATTTCCTATAGGAATGCATTGGAAATGATTTTTACTATAGGAATGCATTGTGAATGACATTTGCTATAGGAATGCATTAGAAATGATTTTTACTATAGGAATGGATTGCAAATGATTTTTACTATAGGAATGCATTGCCAATGACATTTGCTATAGGAATGCATTAGAAATGATTTTTACTATAGGAATGCATTGCCAATGATTTTTACTATAGGAATGCATTGCCAATGACATTTGCTATAGGAATGCATTAGAAATGATTTTTACTATAGGAATGCATTGCAAATGATTTTTACTATAGGAATGCATTGCCAATGACATTTGCTATAGTAATGCATTAGAAATGATTTTTACTATAGGAATGCATTGTCAATGATTTTTACTATAGGAATGCATTCCGAATGACATTTGCTATAGGAATGCATTAGAAATGATTTTTACTATAGGAATGCATTGCAAATGATTTTTACTATAGGAATGCATTGCCAATGACATTTGCTATAGGAATGCATTAGAAATGATTTTTACTATAGGAATGCATTGCCAATGATTTTTACTATAGGAATGCATTGCCAAAGATTTTTATACAGTAATGCATTACCAATGATATTTATAATAGGAATTCATTGCCAATTATTTTTACTACAGGAATGCATTGCCAATGATTTTTACTATAGGAATGCATTGCCAATGATTGTTACTATAGGAATGAATTGGAAATGATTTTTACTATAAGAATGCATTGCGAATGATTTTTACTATAAGAATGCATTGGAAATGATTTTTACTATTTGAATGCATTGACAATGACATTTGCTATAGGAATGCATTAGAAATGATTTTTACTATAGGAATGCATTGCGAATGACATTTGCTATAGGAATGCATTAGAAATGATTTTTACTATAGGAATGCATTGCAAATGACTTTTACTATAGGAATGCATTGCCAATGACATTTGCTATAGGAATGCATTGGAAATGATTTTTACTATAGGAATGTATTGCCAATGATTTTTATTATAGGAATGCATTGCCAATGATTTTTATATAGGAATGCATTGCCAATGATTTTTACTATAGGAATGCATTGCCAATTATTTTTACTATAGGAATGCATTGCCAATGATTTTTACTATAGGAATTCATTGCCAATTATTTTTACTATAGGAATGCATTGCCAATGAATTTTATATAGGAATGCATTGGAAATGATTTTTACTATAGGAATGGATTGCCAATGATTTTTACTATAGGAATGCATTGCCAATGAATTTTATATAGGAATGCATTGGAAATGATTTTTACTATAGGAATGCATTGCCAATGATTTTTACTATAGGAATGCATTGCCAATTATTTTTACTATAGGAATGCATTGCCAATGATTTTTACTATAGGAATTCATTGCCAATTATTTTTACTATAGGAATGCATTGCCAATGAATTTTATATAGGAATGCATTGCCAATGATTTTTACTTGCGTAATGTATTGCGAATAATTTTTTACTATATGAATGGTACTTCGGCGCACGTTTGTTACCTCGACTTTTGAATTTAAGTGCAGTACTAGATTGGCAACAAGGTCTGAACATTTTACAGTTGAATTATCTAGATGTAACCGTAAGTTGTATGCTAACAATTTCTTCTCTTACTTGTGGAACACTCTTTCGTCTTTTCACTTCCCTGTCACCTTCGATCTTCAAACATTTAAATTTTATGTTAATCGTTATTTTTTTATTCCTGTTCTTTTATTGATCTCTCCCCATAACTTTTTTTATTTGTCTAATATTCTCTAACACTCAGTAACCTTTTGCATCATAGTGGATTTATTGCCTTGGTTTTATATCTATAAAGTATACTATTATATATATATTAGCCAAATTACTTGCACCTTGCTGCGTGTCACACATTTGTTTTGTCAGAAAATAATGATTGATTTTAAATCATTGTTACAATGTGTGAAAAAAAAATTATGCATTTCAATTTTCTCAATGATCTTGCCAATGTGACCTCCATCTTCTGGCTTTCTCCTTTTATATTTTGGATAGGAGTCATTCCCTTGTTCAAATTTAAATTTAATTTAAATCAAAGGGAAAAAATTTTTCAGTGGAAGGGTTTATGCAAAAACAGCTTGATCTGACCCATTTAATATGTATTTGATGCAATACTTGATTGAATGAATTGATGAGCAGATTTCAACATTCATATGACAGTTGAATTGTCACAACAAATATATATTGTAAGGCTGATTGGAGATTTCTTGCTCAACTTGACGTCCATATTGTCTCATTTTGATCTTACCGATGTGACCTCTATCTTCTGGCTTTCTCCTTCTGTATTTTGGATTGGAGTCATTCCCTTGTTCAAATTTAAATTTAAGTTAAATTAAAGCGAATAAACATTTTCAGTGAAAGGTTTGTACCCTCTGGGGACCAACGTTTGATCAAAATGAAATATACTTATTCAAGTGCCCTCAGAGTCATTCCCTTGTTCATATTTAAATTTAAATTATATCAAAGGGAAAAAATATTAAATGAGGATGATTGCCCACCCCCGTAGACCCCCTTCGATCAAAATGAAATATCCAAGAAGCCTGAGTAATGTAGTGTCAGAATATATATGGTTATGGGAGTCTATCTCCAAAACCATAGGAGGAGTTCAATAACAGAGATTACAACTTTTTATATATAGATATATGTATAAATATGTATGTGTGTCTGTATATGTATGTGTGTCTGTCTGTATATATATATATATATATATATATATATATATATATATATATATATATATATATATATATATATATATATATATATAAGCGAATCCAGATAAACCTGCCAAACGATGTGTGCTTGGTCAGTGGGTGAATGAGAGAGACGGGGTGTTGCTGGTCTTTTGTCGATGTCAGTTCGTAAAGTTTTACACTCAATTATTTTTTTTCAACATCTACGTTCTGTTTGGAACGAATGAATGAGATCGCTATCGGGGAAAACAAACAAACAACTGAAAAAAGAAAAAGAAAAAATATCAACAGATGGTAACGCAAGTTAAGACATAATTAATTATCTCTGATAAAATATGGACATAGACAAAAAAAAAAGTTTCTCCTGTGTCCGGATTTCATTTTACTTCCAAGATTGGCGCATCGCTGGCCAAAAAGAAAAAAACAAAAATGCTTTTTTTTTCCGAACATTAAGACGTAATTTTTTAATCATTTCTCTTCAAGCAAGGCGATAAAGCCACTAAGTGAGAATAAATGAAACTTATTGCGAGAGAATAAAGTATTTGTTGTGACCAAGTAATTGGTTAAGGAATAACAAAACAAGAGGTTGCAGATAAATAGTGCATTGAACAGTAAATACAACAGAAGTGTGTTACACGACTTGGAAGTGTGTGTCGGTTGACCAGCGTTCAGTCTATATCACCATTACATTTAACAGCACCCCCCGATGGATATATGTGGCAGAAGGCCGAGTTTAACGTGGGTCATCCGAGCCCGTAGGCTCGGCTAAAAAATCCCCGTAGAACCCACATAAACGGGTTCGAGTCTGTCTACCTCCGCGGACGAAACTTTGACCCTTCGACACAGCCTCGTCCGGGTTCCTCCCTGCTCAATGCAGAGAGTTCGACAGGAGCTGCGAACAGCCTCAATACAACAGTCTACATCACTATTATATTTAACAGCTCCTCCCCCAAGGGATGTATGTGGCACAAGGCCGTGTTTACCGTGGGTTCTCCGAGCCTGTAGGCTCGGCCCAAAATATTCCATTAGAAGCCGCATAAACGGGTTCAAGGTCTGTCTACCTCCCCGGACGAAACTTTGCCCTTCGGCAAAGCCTCGTCCGGGGTTCTCTCTGCCAAAGTTGAATAGTCTACATCATTGTTATATTTAACTGCTCCCCTACGAGGGTTATATGTGGCACAAGGCCGAGTTTAATGTGGGTCATCCGAGTCCGTAGTCTCGGCCAAAAAATCTCCATAGAACCGGCACAAACGAGTTCGGGTCTGTCTACCTCTCCGGACGAAACACTGCCCTTCGGCACAGCCTTGTCCGGGTTCCTCTCTGCCCAAGTTAGAGAGTTCGACAGGAGATGCGAACAGTCACAGCCTCGGTAGAACAGTCCATATCACTATTCCCCCGAGGCTTACTTTCCTACTACTTTAAAGTAAGTGGAAGAGTCCACCATAGCAATAATTAGAGGGAAGACACCACACACTATTAAAACAGAACTTACGGTTACATCTAGCAATTTCAGCACGCCAGAGATTATTGCGTACACAACACTCAGATGCGCCAGACACACGTGAACCATTCTTCAGTGGGAACATTTTGTTATCATTTCATCCCAAGCAAGGCAATGAAACCACTAAGATGCAAAGTGTTGAAACAGAGAGGACAATAAGAGAAAAGGATTCAAGGAGACCTCGTATCATCTAGTTTTTTTGTAGGTTGTAGTCGACAGGAAAGCAAGAAGCTCTGAGAGAAGAAACTATTAGAATAGAACTTACGGTTACATCTAGCAATTTCAAAATTAATATGAGGAGACCTAGCTGCAAATTTTATTATTCAGTCGCATTAGCTCGGACATTAATGAGTCTATTACGCCAACCATCACGATCCCACATCAAAGTCGGAATGTCATTAGGATATTCCATGTAGGTGGTTGCTGGGTAACCAACCCATCTTGCTCCATGGCTAGGTGTCTACAACAGTAGATTAATCATGAGTGTCCTTTAAAGCGCACTTTCAAAAATGCACTGCTGGTAATAATTTTTCCAAAAAAGTATTGCTGGTATTAAAACCTATATTTATACTTTCATAGTGTTTTGACCCCTTTTGGGGGGGAGGGGTTAACTATTTGCCCATAGCTGGGACCCTTACAGGTGCTACCACCCCGGATCAGCGTGAACCTGGGAACGCCAGCAATTAAGAGATGGTTACATACTTCTCAAAAAATTCTGATCAAAGGCCTTGTTGTCAGATGTAGTTTACCCAGGACGCGGATGTACTTTATCATCATACCCAGGAATTTTATTTCGCGACTTAAGGTAAGTGCTATTGCTTCATTTCCTCGATACGACCAGTCTCTAGTTTTTTGTGGGTGAGATTTTCTTAGGTCATTTGCAGTGGTGTGCAGTAATATGAATCTATTATCGGGGTGTATGGTGAAATTTGTTTGGCCTTGAAAAATATTGCGTCATCCGTGATTGCATCAGATTTTTATCACACCCAGACACTATTGTCTCAACTGTCGATTAGTTGTTCTACGGTCATTGTCTGCGATGGATGTTACTCCAAAGAAGCGTACGACAATTGTAATGCTGCACGAACACACTGGCAAACATTAACAGTAAGAAAATCAAAATACTATAGACTGACCCGGAAACTCTTCTGATTTAAATTCAATCGAGAATCTGTGGTCAGTCTGCAAGGAACGACTTCGTGGAATGGACATACGAAGTACTGACATGTACACTGGGTCATTTTTCATTGGAAAAAATATGAAAAAAAGGTAAATAATAACGGAATTATTAGTTTTGTTTCAAATAATTTGCACAAGGTTATATATATATATATATATATATATATATATATATATATATATATATATATATATATATATATATATATATATATATATATATAAACAGGCTGAGATTGATAGACTGGGTCGGAAATTCTCCTGATTTAAATCCAGTCAAGAATCTGGTCAATCTGCAAGGAACGACTTCGTGGAATGGACATAGGAAGTACTAACATGTGAACTGGGGCATGTTTCATTGGAAAATACGACAAAAAGTAAATAATAATGGAATTATTCGTTTTGCTTCAATTAATTTGCAAAAGGGTGTATGTTTACCACTGTTTTTAGCCCAATTAGGATCAGATACGCAAAAAGACTACAACCAAAAATGTCTTCTCATAGATATGACAATGGCATCAGATATTGTTTTTTATTCAGTCGAGATAGCTCGGACAGTCATGAGTCTAAAACGCCAACTATCACAGTCCTGCATCAAAATCGGAAGATAAGTAGGGTGGCATTCTGTGTCATAAGCTGGTGAATGTAGATCGTTACTGGGCGACTAATCCGTCTTCCTCCATGGCTAGGTGTGCTAGGAGTAGGAGATCACTCTCAAGTTCTTGTTTTGCTCGCCAGCACTGTCCTGCAAAGCGAATTCTGCTTACGCTTAAGATTGTAGAAATATCAGGGATGGGTCCATAGAGCTGTGATTTTGGGCATCTCGATGTGGTGTAATGGTTAGCAGGCTTGTCTCGATAGATCAATTCCGATTGAAAAGTAAGTTCGATTCTCAAAGGTTGCTCCATATTTTCTGTACTACATTGTGCTTAGAAGATATCGCCTTTTGAAATTTATTCCATTTCCTTTCACTCCTACAAATAATGGCGACTCGTCGTTTACTGATGTAAATTATATTTACAACTGTTTTTAGTCTAACTAGGAGCAGATGCGCAAAAAGACTACAGCCAAAAATATCTTCTCATAGATACGACAATGGCATCAGATATTATTTTCTATTCAGACGAGTTATCTCGGACATTCATGTGTCTATCGCGCCAACCAACACAGTCCTGCATCAAGGTCTTTAGGGTGGCATTCTGTGGCATAACATAGCTGGTCAATGTATGTGGTTTCGGGGCGACAACTCGTCTTGTACCATGGGGAGATGTCCAGAAGCGTAGATCACTCGCAAGTTCTTGTTTTGCTCGCCAGCAGTGTCCTGCAAAATGGATTACGTGTTCGATTGTAGAAATATCAGGTATTAGTCCATAGAGTTGTGATTTAGTTGGATTTTGTCTCCAGGAGATGTTAAATATACCTCTCAGCATCCGAGTGTAGGTTCCATCAAACTTAGACCCCTAGGGTTTTAATTAACGTCCAAGCAGTGGCAGCGTACATTGAGGCTGTCTGGTAGATCGGATTTTCAGATTACATCCATTTCATTCAAGGCGACCCATTAATAAATAAGTAAGTAAGGTGGACATTCATGAGTCTATCACACCAAAAATCACGGTCCTGCATAAAGGTCAAAAGGTAATTAGGGTGGCATTCTGTGTCAATGTAGGTGGCTTCTGGGCGACAGCTCGTCTTGTACCATGGCGAGATGTCCAGACCAGTAGATCATTTGCATTTTCTTGTTTTGCTCACCAGCCGTGTCCTGCAAAGCGCATTCTGCTTTCGCGTAAGATTGTAGAAATATCAAGGATGGATTGATAGAGCTGTGATTTTGGGCATCTCGATGTGGTGTAATGGCTAGCAGGCTTATCTCGATAGATCAATTTCGATTGAAAAGTGAGTTCGATCCTCAAAGGTTATCCCACATTTTCGGTGCTACATCTATGCTTAGAAAATCACCATAGCGTTGTGATTTAGTTGGATGTTGTCTCCAAGAGATCTTAAGTATAGTTCTCAGCATGCAAGAGTAGGTTCCATCAAGGTTAGACTCTAGGCTTTTATTTAATGTCCAAGCAGTGGCACCATACATTATAACTGCCTCTACAGAGGCGCGAAAGAAGCTCCGCTTGAGGTTGATTGGTAGATCAGATTTACGGATTACATCCATTTTATTCAAAGTTGAACAGGCTTTTCCTATGCGAATATTCACATCCTTTTCAGTAGAATTTATTTCGCTTCCTATGTATGTAAAAGATTCGACAGATATTAATGATTCATCTGGGACAGTTTGTACTCAATATTTTCAGTTAATGTCCAAGTAGTGGCACCATGTATAATAACTGCCTCTACAGGGGCTCGAAAGCTCCGTTTGAAGTTGTCTGGTAGATCAGATTTCAAGATGACATCCATTTTATTCAAAGCGGACCAGGTTTTACCTATGCGAATTTTCACACCAGAATAATAACAATAAACATATTTATAGAAAAGCCACAAGGAAACCAAGTCGAGAAGCCAGGTCAGAACGGATAATATTACAAATTCTTCTTTGGATTTTCTAGAATCTCTAAATACATAGCAGAAGCACCAGATGTGACAGAAAATACCCACTGAAGAATGGCCGGCTTACAAATTTGTAAAATAGTGAGAAAAATCGTCTAGAACGACACAGTCAACCAACTTTCCTAACTTAGTGTTGAGATGTTGAGTGTTTCCACGTGAGTATATGGTAATAACGAACAAACACAGTCGTAGGGAAAAATACTGGTATATTCAGAGAGGTATTTACATCAGAGAGATTAGTAGTAGAACGAACGTAGGTTAGTAGTAACAATAAGTAATAGTAATAAAGTCCAACGGTATCTTCCGGTCGAGAAACGGAAGTGTAACTGATCACTACAGAAGTCTCACTCTGCACTGCACTACACTGCTACACTACTCACAGTCTCTAGAACTACTGTTTTATTTATAATAATAGGATCAGTCTATTGTGGTTGTGAAGGTGGGTGCGCCCCAACACTTAGTAAACTGACAGTCATTCTATTTCATATATAGACGGAGAAAACGCTACTGGAGGCTAGCATCAGCCATACTGATGAAAGGCAAAAATGGTTCCCTATGATGATTAAAAAAGAGCCATTGGGGGCGTAAAAATTTACAAGCCATTTCTTGTCCCAGTTAACAACTGACTGGAAGTCATTTTCCAGAGCAGGTGCTAGTTTTACTTTGTTGCCTATATTGCACTTACTCTTAAGACAGCAGTTGTGACATCGACATAAATACCGTGTTGGGAACTAGTTGAATTTAATCTGTTACTATATATAGATGTGCTGTCGCAAGTTGGTATTTGATCACCACCAGCATGGTAACCTGAGTGAAGAAGTCTGATGTTAGATAAACCCGAAAGTACCAAGGAGCCCAGGGCAAAATCAGTGATAATACGGTCGCGGCCATCTTACAGATGTATTTCAAAACTATGATTAAAACGAAAGATGGTCCACGTGTGCTTCTTATAATATGTAGATTGATAATATGAAATATAAATAAAATATATATAAAATATATGTAAAATATATATATATAAAATATATATATAAAAAATATATATAAAATATATATAAATATATATATAATATATATATTTTATATAAAATATATTTATATAAAATATATATATTTTATATAAAATATATTTATATAAAATATATATATAAAATATATATATATATTTTATATAAATATATTTTATATAAAATAGATTTATATAATATATATATATATATATATATATATATATATATATATATATATATATATATATATATATATATAATAATTTATAATATGTAGATTTAATAGGTCAGTTAATGAAATTTGAGGAATAATGTACAACAAAATGATAAAGATATTGGCAATAAGATTGATGATATTTATTATATATTAATCTTTTGACTAAATAGAAGCACGAATAGAAAAATTTTTAAATCGGAATTTTCGGACACGCTCGCGTCCTTTTTCAAGGAGACGAGGAATAAAAAATGAAGTGGGGGCTTACACTTCCGTGGAATTTTGTTGCTATTGGTTAGAGAGCTCTCTGTGGAAACTATATTCTCTGAGTAATCCAAAATTCCTGTTTAATTTTTAATGTATGATTTTATTTTGAAAATATATTTAAACTCTGATGTACGTCATTCTCGTCGGCTGCTAAATGAAGACACTAAATGCACGCATCTGATACCAGGATTCATTTTTGATCTGATATCTTTGAAAAAGGTGGCGTCTATTTCAAATACAGGTATGCACTACAAATAACGTTTCTAGTAATATATATATATATATTCGGGGGCACAATCCTTGGTGAAAGGAACTTGGATGAGTTCCACCGCGGATTATGTGAATGAGCGGCGCTATGTCGAGTTTAATTCGTTACCTTTTCGTCACCCGGGCCCGTGGTACAGTTGGTATGACGTTTGCTTAATAACGTAACTGTCCGGGATTCGGTAGTGGATGCGCACTGCTGATGAGTTCCAGATATAGGACGAAACGGCCGTTCAGTTCTTTCTCCTTTCTGCTGAGGTTTCTTGGAAAACTCGATGAATTACTTAATTATGATTATCTCAAATCCTCCTAACAATTTCTTATATATATATATATATATATATATATATATATATATATATATATATATATAGTGGCTATGAACATCACTGAAATGTCCAGCCCTTCAGTTAAACCCCTCCCCCACAACACTGCATTCATCGGTTGTGAACGACAGTGGCTCATAAAGCCAGCCATCGATCTGCATTTATTGTCACATATATGGGATATCAAATCATCTCCGTTCGATGGAAGTTGACTTTAATCATCACCACTTCCAGTGTGCCCTTTCATATGCCTTGTCAGGCCCGACCTGGGCTTGCAACCCCGTAGTGCAGGTCGGGCATTCAAAGCATGCCATTACGAAATCGTCATATACAACGTCAGACTGTTGGTGTAGGTGTAATTTCTGGTGACTGATCAGACTCGCCCTGTACAGACATATCCGATTGCATTGTGCACCTCATGACAAATCAGGGATCCCTTCCGAACCGCACACTTCAGTCCTGGATATTTTTGTGACGCCTCGTGGAAGATCTTGGCGCCGTTAGCAATACGAACTCTTCAAAAAACCCAGTTTTCAGCTAGAGTCTCCCAGTTATCCAGACCAATATTGTACTTGTATAGTCACTCTATAAAGCAATCTTTGTAATCTTTAAACACACACACACACACACACACACACACACACACACACACACACACACACACACACACACACACACACGTATAAACGCATGGAAATTTTATCGGCGAGGAAAGTGAAATCGCCGATTCGATTTCAATTCTTGCTTTGAATAGGCCGTTTACATAACGTAACCAACAGAAATTTATATATTTTAATTTAGTCCCTTTCTTTGGGTGAAGTCGGTAGGGCATTCAAATATTCGGCTTAGGAACTCTTTTATTTGGCTTCCAGTATCTGATACCAAAAATCCGTGAAATATCGACTTAGGTATTATTGACAACTGTCCGTGACAAAACAAGAACATGTTTTAAATATATTGTTACACCAAAGAAATAAACCGCCCTGTCGGTTGGGGCTTCAGAATAGGCCGACTCCATCTCTTCAGAGGTGAAACCCCCACTCTCCGCCGAATAAGGCGTCCTGGGTATGACGATAAACTACATCTGGCAGCAAGGACTCTGATCGAAAGGGTTTGAGGAGTGTGGAACCACGTCTTATTTGCGCTTGTTCCCGGGCACACTATGACCCGAGGTGGTAGCACTTGTCGGGATTCCAACTATGGGCAAATAGTTACCCCCCACCAAAGGGGTAAAAAAAGTATAAAAATACGTTTTAATACCAGCAGTTATTGGCATTATTGTAACGCCGTTAAATGTCTAAAGATTATTATTTTTTTCTAAAAGGGTTGTTTGTATATAGATGCGTCGTATCGAACTACAATTTGTTTTTTTGACGACTTCATAAATGCTTTTTTATCTTATGATTGGGTTAAGCTTTTAAACCTTTTAATACACTATGAAATTTAATTTTTTTTTAAAACCTAATTGTTTAATGCAAAAATTTGTTGATGTCGGCAAAAAACCGTTAACTTATGTCTATGGTTTAATAAATTTTCATTTTTTAGAAACTTAATAATGTGTAGTTTTTCATGTAGGCATAAAGGGCATGGGTCATCCCAGGTTTTACAAGTTCTTGTTCTATTTATTATTTTTCACTTTACTTTTGGTGTCTTATTCATTTCTTTTAAATGCCAATAATATTTGGATAGGGATGTTTGATTTCTATTTCTAATATTATTGAAGGAGCTTTTGTGTTGTCTCCATCTAATTTTAAATTCATTTTTCGTGGAACCTATATATATATCATTTTAGTGTTAGGACTCTCAATGGATGAGATAGTGCATTGGTATACCACAGATTTTATGCGGCATTTATTTTCCAACGGGCAGTCTTCAGGGTTTCTGCAATCACATAATTTTTCATTATTTTTGTCTAATTTTAGTTTAGGGTTTTTATTAATACTATTTTGGTGTTTTTCCAGGATTTTATTATTGTTTTTTTTTATGATTCTTTCTAGATTTCCAGTCCAACTGTAGCTCAATTTGAAGGTGTTTTTATTAAAGATCTTGCTAAGTCTGCTATTAATAGGAAAGTGTTTTGAAAAAGCTAGGAATTTTTGTCCTAGCTTAATACTAACCATTTGGTTGAACGGAGTGGTATACCAAATGATTTTTCTTTTCCGGTTTTTCTGGTGGTTAGTACTAGTGTTTCTATAATTGATGTTAGCATTTTTGTATCCACTATTTTTTAGAGCTGTGTTAAAAAAATTACTGTGTTGTTGGAATATTTCTTCATTAGTGGAGTTCATTCTGATACTTTTCTCTATTGATGAGGGGATATGCTTAATTGTAGATGGAGGGTGGTTTTACCTAGGGTGTACATACAAGTGGTTAGCGTTAGGTTTTCTGTAAGGTAGGTATATGTTGTTCATTAAGTCCAGAGTTACGTCGAGGAAGTTTACCCTTTTCAATTTAGTATTGACTGTAGTTTTTAAATTTAGTTTTCTGAATTCACTATATATTATCTTTCTAATTTTATCTATTTTAAAATTCGTGGAACTCCTCACTACCATGAGCCCGTCATCCCTGTATAGCCCGAAGTCCTTAATGTCTAATTCATGGTGGGCGGTTACATTGTATAGTATAAATAGACCGACAATCCATTGGTCCCCATTATGAATGTGGACAGATTTTTTTGCACTAAAAATTATATTCATTTCTTCAAGTGCTAAAAAATCTCACACGTCCATTTCTTTGATGTGTAACAACCAACTCTTGAAAGACCCTTTCTACTGGGTGAGGAGAATGGGTTTGCACAAATGCAATCTAGTACGGCTAGTTAGCCTGACGTCCGAAGAGCAACTCTCCAAAAAACCTTAATCTATAACTCATTCCCACGTTCGGCTCAGAAAATCAAACTCGACTTCCTTATTTAGTCTACTATCTGACCATAAAAGTCATCCTCAGAAGGTCTGGGCCAAAATATACTGCCACTAAAAAATAATAGTCTGAAACTATTATTTAACACTAGGATGGCCAGCTCCTTTGATATATATAAAATGGCCAAGGTGTCGTTTTCGACACCTTATGATTGTTTTTTTAATATTTCGCATGAAAAATAATCATATATGGTTAATGAAATTACTCATATGTTTGCAATACATAGTTTATTAAAGACTATTACTATTACACAACATTAGACATCATTTTGAAGTAGGCTATAACATTCTTTCTAGAATCCTGTAGGACCAACTATTTAGCAATATCTTAGATTCCACAATCTTTACATGTTACTAACAGTACCCTAGTTTCATCCTTTGCACATTTGCCGTGTTATGATATTATTTCAATGCATTTATCCTATAAATAGCCTAGGTGTCAAAAACGACACCTCGGACATTCAAGGTAAAACCTCAAATATCAGCTATTCCACTGAATATTTTTTAAAGAATTAAGTCTGTTAAGCATCTTTGCTAAAATTCAATAATTGTCCTAAGCCTCAGCATGGAACCAAAACTAGTTATTACATAGTAATTTGTTGAAAATTTGAAGGTGTCGAAATCGACACCTCGGCCATCCTAGTGTTAATACGATATGATCACCCTGGTGCGCTTTTGAGTGGGTAAGAAGACGTGGCACCCACCGAGCAGAATTTTGGTCATGCTAAGTTCATTGTGCAGAATATTCTCAAATCTCTCACGGAATATTCTAATAGCATTGACTATTTGATTTATAGTCACTCGCCTGTCATCCATCACTATGTCCAGACATGGGTCTTCTTCAAGACGCTCCATTTCTCTCCTAAATTCAGCTGCCCACTTTTGCACTGTTGAGAAAGATGGAGAGTCATTCATTAATGTAGCAACCAATATCAGTATGAATGTCCTTGGGGCTGAGCCCTTTTTCTATAGGTAATTGATAACACCATGGTGTCAAATTTTGTTCTCTTTCAAGAGAACTCGCGTCTAGTGACCTTTGAAGTCCTCTTTGTACAGACAGATGTCAGTTTACCTGAAAAGAAATAATACAGTTGTTGATAAGGTTTCACAGCTCTAGCATCACTCGTTCATAGTCTATGAACCTTTCAATTCATCCTCGTACCTGGAAACAAAATATACAATTATTAAAAAGAACAGTTGAAATTAATGCATGCAAGGTTTCCCAGCACTAGCATCATTTCTTTAGACAGCCTATGAAATCTTTAGCTAACTGCGTAAAGAAAGAAACAATGCTGTTATTAATAAGAAGAGTTGAAATGAATGCATGCAAGATTTTACAGTTCTAACATCAATACTTCATAGTCAGCCTATGAACTTTTCAGCCACTCTCGTACTTGAAAAGAAACAATGCAGTTATTAATAAGAAGAGTTGAAATGAATGCATGCAAGATTTTACAGTTCTAACATCAATCCTTCATAGTCAGCCTATGAACTTTTCAGCCACTCTCGTACTTGGAAAGATACAATGCAGTTATTAATAAGAAGAGTTGAAATGAATGCATGCAAGATTTCACAGTTCTAACATCAATCCTTCATAGTCAGCCTATGAACTTTTCAGCCACTCTCGTACTTGGAAAGATACAATGCAGTTATTAATAAGAAGAGTTGAAATGAATGCATGCATGATTTTACAGTTCTAACATCAATCCTTCATAGTCAGCCTATGAACTTTTCAGCCACTCTCGTACTTGGAAAGATACAATGCAGTTATTAATAAGAAGAGTTGAAATGAATGCATGCAAGATTTTACAGTTCTAACATCAATCCTTCATAGTCAGCCTATGAACTTTTCAGCCACTCTCGTACTTGGAAAGATACAATGCAGTTATTAATAAGAAGAGTTGAAATGAATGCATGCAAGATTTCACAGTTCTAACATCAATCCTTCATAGTCAGCCTATGAACTTTTCAGCCTGTCATGGTATGTTTAGAATGCATTTATAATTATAAGAGAAAGTAATTTATTACAGCGAAAAACAATACACTGATTGCAATTGGTCTAACCATGGTGCCAATATTTCGACTTAATGAATCCATTTTTGTCAAGTATCGGCTTCTACTTAAGAGTTTTAAGCTCCGAATGAGGAAGAGAAATACATTGTATACTCCTACAATATCCTAATTGTTTTATATAAACTGTTTAGAGGATGGATATCAGAGCAAAAGAATAGGAGGGACAGTAAAAAGACAACGATTTTAAAGAGCTATAAAAGATAGGAAGTTGTAGAGAGCCATGATCACTTACATGTTGAAGAGAGACGGCACGGAGAAGTTTGACCGGTCGACTAAAATAACACAAGGAAAATACATATAAATCGACAGTGAAGACAATGTATCATTGCCAGAACAAGGAAGTGTTGTAAACTATAATTAAGTTAAACGTATTGATTACCATTTCTCGAGTAGTTTCATCTTCAATGTTAGGACCAGTGGTATCTACCAGGGTGCCCACGTCACAACCGGGTGTGACGAGGTTTAAAGTGAGTTTAACGGCCATACCGTGCAAAACTTTCCAAGCCCTATCGGCACTTCCCCTTTTGGGGACGCCTCAGGCACTGGGTAATAATCCCAGCTCCCTCCCCGAGGGAAAGGTACTGTCTGGATGAGAGGAAGACTCTGGAGCTTAGGCTAATATTCAAAGAATACAAATCCCAGCCAAAAGGTTAGGATTAGTTTAGCAAATTTATATTTATAAGGTGGAGATTTGCATACGAATAGAATAGGAACAAAGAAAGATAGATTTATTTTTTACGGCTTATCAACCTTTTGCAGGTTATTTAAAGCCAGAGAACATTTTTATATTGTAAGAATGTTTTGGAGATAAAATGATTTACTGATACAAGTCATACTAATTAACCCATAGCTGGGAAAGAAGAAGTGGATTCATGCCTTTCCAAAGTTATTTGCGCGTAATTCTGATATAAAGAAGCCGACTGGAATTGGAACCCCACTCTTCGATTTCCAATTCCTAAATATCAATTACACCACGCATACATCCAAGCTTACAGCACCTGGTAATCGCAAGCGGACACGCACCCATCTATGTACTGACCAGGCTCGACGATGCTTAACTTCCGTGATTGTACGAGAACCAGTGTTTCAACATGATATGGTTGTAAGACCGGAACAACCAAAGATGCGAGACATAGCCACCAAAATCAAACAAATACAAGAATTTAAATATGTCGGAAGTGACGGAAAATGTGGCACGGAAAGCCGACGAACCATTGGAATAGCGAAAACAAAGTATTCAGAAATAGGAAACAAAATGAAAGGTTTCCCTATAAAATGTTTTTATACGACCGTAACGACGAAAGCAACGGCGATAACATAAAGTGTACGAAGATAGTTGGTTTATTTGCTTGGAATGTTTCTAATGTATTTGTATGTATTAAAATAATTACTGTTGTAACAATAAAAACATAGCATACAAGAATAAAAACATGGTTGTCAGAAGAACAAACAGCCCAACAGGCGAATTACAAGCTAGAGGCACCAAAATCAATCAAGTGCCAAAATTGAAATATCGAGGAAGTATTTTAACAAAGAAAAATCCGACACCGAAATCCTATATGGCAGAGAAGGATGGACAATTTCCTCACAGATGAAGAGGAGGCTTGAAGCAAGAGAAACAAAGAAAAGAGTGCTGAACTGCTATGTAATATCAATCCTCTTATATGGCAGTGAATGCTGGACAATTTCCTCACAGATGAAGAGGAGACTTGAAGCAAGAGAAACAAAGAAAAGAGTGCTGAACTGCTATGTAATATCAATCCTCCTATATGGCAGTGAATGCTGGACAATTTCCTCACAGATGAAGAGGAGACTTGAAGCAAGAGAAACAAAGAAAAGAGTGCTGAACTGCTATGTAATATCAATCCTCCTATATGGCAGTGAATGCTGGACAATTTCCTCACATATGAAGAGGAGACTTGAAGCAAGAGAAACAAAGAAAAGAGTGCTGAACTGCTATGTAATATAAATCCTCCTATATGGCAGTGAATGCTGGACAATTTCCTCACAGATGAAGAAGAGACTTGAAGTAAGAGAAACAAAGAAAAGAGTGTTGAACTGCAATGTAATATCAATCCTCCTATATGGCAGTGAATGCTGGACAATTTCCTCACAGATGAAGAGGAGACTTGCTTGGAGCAAGAGAACAAAGAAAAGAGTGTTGAACTGCTATGTAATATCAATCCTCCTATGAGGCAATGAATGCTGGGCAATCCCCTCATAGTTGAAGAGGAGACTTGAAGCAATAGAAACAATGAAAAGAGTGCTGAACTGCTATGTAATATCAGTCATCCTATATGGCAGTGAATGCTGGACAATTTCCTCGCAGATGAAGAGGAGACTTGAAGCAAGAGAACAAAGAAAAGTTCTGAATTGCCATGTAATATCAATCCTTCTATAAGGCAGTAAATGCTGGACAATATCCTCACGAATGAAGAGGTGACGATGCAAGAGAAACAAACAAAGGAATAGTGAACTTTTACGTAATATCAGTCCTAATATATTGCAGTGAATGCTGGACAATCTCCTCACGGAGACTTGTAGCAACAGAAACAAAGGAAAGAGTGCTGAACTGTTATGTAATATCAGTCTACATGTATAGCAATGAATGCTTGGCGATCTCCTCACAGATGAAAAAGAGACATGAAGCAACAGAAACAAAGAAAAGAGTGCTCAATCTTTACGTAATATTAATCCTCATATATGACTATGATTGTTTGGCAATCTCCCCACAGATGTAGAAGAGACTTTAAGCAACAGAAAGGCGGTTCTACGGCACGATGCTGAGAACATGAGGGTCTGTACACTTGAGCAACACCGAAGTTTTAGTGAAAAATGGAGACAAAAAGGACACTTCTATTGAAAGAGACAATTGTAATTTCTAGGTCACATAATGAGGAAAGGGTGCTTTGTTAAATTTAACCCTCGCAAGCTGGACAGAGGAACGCAGCGCCTAACCTATCTGACGAGCATGTGAAAAGGAATTAGAAGAACAGGGATTAGAAGGGATTAGCATATCGACAAATATTGCTAAGAGCTACAAAGGATTGGGAATTGTGGAGAACTATGATCGCCTACGTTCTGAAGAGACATGGCACGAAGAAGAAGAAGAAGAAGAAGAAGAAGAAGAAGAAGAAGAAGAAGAAGAATGGGAGGAGGAGGAAGAGGAGAAGAAGAAGAAGAAGAAGGAGGAGGAGAGGAAGAAGAAGGAGAAGAAGAAGGAGAATATGAAGAAGAAGAAGGAGGAGGAGTTGAAGGACAAGAAGAAGAAGAAGAAGAAGAAGAAGAAGAAGAAAAAGGAGGAGGAGAAAGACAAGAAAAAGAAGGAGAAGGAGGAGGAGGATGAGAAGAATGAGGAGGAGGAGAGGAAGGAGAGGAGGAAGGAGGAGGAGAAGAACAAGAAGAACAAGAAGAAGGAGAAGAAGAAGACGGAGGAGGAGGATGAGAATGAGGAGAAGAAGGAGGAGGAGGGAAAAGAAGAAGGAGGAGGAGAGTGAGGAGAGGAGGAAGGAGGAGGAGGAGAAGAAGAAGAAGAAGAAGAAGAAGAAGAAGAAGAAGAAGAAGAAGAAGAAGAGGAAGAAGAAGAAGAGGAAGAAGAAGAAGAAGAGGAAAAAAATTGACAGCCGGTACCACGTGTACACGAGTGTGTTTGTTGTTGAGCTGCAGTTACATATCCGAGCGGAAGCTTTTTCGTGGCACCTCTTTTATTCGATTGGCCGTTTCTCCTGTTCTGACATTTTTTCTAACACGTCCATTCCTTCTGTTCCTTGTTGTTTAACGTAGACTCGTGTTGACTTTGTAACGGACCCCCCGAAACCAGGCTGGGTCGACATTCTAAGATGGCCGAATCAGATCCGTTCACACATATAGGTAAAGAGGACAGAATTTGCGTAAATAGAAAATATACGAATTGGCCACATCACCGTGGTGTATTGGTTAACCTTATCTCCATATCCCTCGTAGAGCGCCGACGACCACAGCCCTTTGCGACCTCCCGTCTTCCCAACATTTTCAAGCTGTGTATTACTATGATTGATCTTGGTAAACATAATGAATTCTCTGTTGACTTAGGTGTTCATGGCTCTCCACAGCTTCCGTTTTTATATTTGTGAAATGCTACATCTCGCTGGGAATGACACCTATATAGTTTACCTATAGAGTTTATAAATACAAATGATGGAAACTGGAAGCGTCGCCGTGGAGTAATAGTTAGCTCTCCTTTATCTCTTTTTAAGTTACCCCCCTCTTCATTCTAAAACGCCGACGACCACAGCTCTAACAGCCTTCACTCTTCCCAAAATTTGCCAGCTGTGCATTTGGCATGGTTGTTCTTCTTCTGTCGACAAGTGTTCATGAGTCTCCACATCTTCCGTTTCTTTAATATCTTGTGAAAGGCCATGACTCCTTGGGAATGATAGTAGAGTGGTTTCCTGTTGCCTTTCCACCCAATTGATCACCTGACCAGCTCCTTCTATAATACTAGGTTAATGTCCAACGTCTGTGCATCTGTGAGATATCTTCCAATCCACTTAGTGACATTCTCAGTTCAATTATTGTCTGTATGTCTTCTTATTTCTCATAAGGTGGTATCTTGTAGAATTTTAGTGGAAGATTGTTGTTTCTAATGATGTGTTCATACAATTTTAATTTTCTCTTCTTGTCGATAGTTATGAGGCCGTCCAATGGGCCTGTTTCTTGTCTGCTGGTATCTGGTACTGCCCCATTTTTGATACCACCCAGAATAGAGATGCCCAGAATGGTTCAGTGGCATCTTATTTCTAATGCTTCACAGTAATTCTGCTTTTAATGTCCTAGATTCGTCTTGTCTTTCCATATAATTTTTAATTTTGCGACAACAAAACATAAAATTCTGCTCTAAATGTCCAAGATTCGTGTGCGTACAGAAAGATTGAGAAGGTCAACGCCCTCAACTGTTTGATCTTTGATTTCATGAAGATGTTCTTTGGAATAGCGAAAGATGCCTTCCAAACGTAAAGCAAAGTATTCAGAAACAAAGTCTCATCAATTTACAGTTGAAATGGCTAAATGTAACTGTAAGTTCCATGTTAACAGTTTCTTTTCTCGCACATCTCGTTTTTGGAACTCTCTTCCAGTTCCATGCTTTTCAACCAACTTTGATTGTCAAAAATTTAAATTCAATGTCAATCGTTATCTACCATTTTTCTGATTACTCTTCCATTGTTCTCGCTCCTTAATAACGTTTTCTAATTCTTCCACACCAAGTAACACCTTGTGTCTTAGTGGCTTTATTGCCTTGCTTGGTAAATTTGATTTTAAAAAGTGTTATTTCTTTATTGCTTCTGTCTAGAAAGCAAAGGAAATGACCATCAAACTTTGCTTTTGTGACCTGAGCATCAATGTTTTGAAACTAAGATTCGTTTTGTCTTTTGATATGCCTTTTAGTTTTGTGACAGCAAAACATAAAATTCTGCCCTAAATGTCCAAGATTCGTGCGGGTACAGAAAGATTGAGAAGGCCAACGTTCACATCTGTCTGATCTTTGATTTCATGAAGATGTTCTTGTCACTGAAGATGACTTTTACTTTTGAGACAACAGAACATAAAATTCTATCGTTGATATCCATCATTTACAGATGTACAGGAAGATTGTGAAGGCTAATGCAGGCAACAGTAGGGTCTGTGATTTCAGGTAGATGTTCTTGCCATTCTTCCCTTAATTTGGTGGCGTACACAAAGATTGAGAAAGCCAACGCACGCAACTGTCTGATCTTTGGTTTTCGGCAGATGTTCTTGTCTTTCCAGTTTTTATTTTGGTGATAGCTGCCACTGGACTGCTCTGGAACTTCTTTGCTGATAATCAAGCCAATATAATTGTAATGTCTTATAACTTTAAGTTCCTCACCAGTAGGTTATTGGTGCGATCTGACCTGAATAGAGGTGGGATCTGCCAGGTGCACTTTGCCAAAAGCTATAGCAACAATTTCTGTGGCAAATCTGACTAGGTTTGCCAATGAAATTTTAACATTTCTCCTCCTCCTCCTTCTTCTTCTTCTTCTTCTTCTTCTTCTTCTTCTTCTTCTTCTTCTTCTTCTTCTTCTTCCTTCTTCTTCTCTTTCTTCTTCTTCCTCCTCATCCCCCTTCTTCTTCTTCTTCTTCTCCTCCTCCTTATTCTTCTTCCTCCTCCTCCTCCTGCTCCATCTTCTTCTTCCTCCTCCTCCTTCCTCCTTCTCCTCCTTCTAATCCTCCTCCTCCTTCCTTCTTCTTTATCTTCCTCCTCCTCCTCCATGTTCTTCCTACTCCTCCTTCCCCTTCTCCTCCCCTCCTCCTCCTCCTTCTTCTTCCTCATCCTCCTCCTTTTTCTTATCTCCTCTTCCGTCTTCTTCTTCCTCCTCCTCCTCCTCCTCCTCCTCCTTCATATTCTTCCTCCTCCTCCTCCTCCTTCTTCTCCTTCTTCTAGTAGTCGTAGTCATATCTTTCAGGACGTGGGCGACCATGGCTCTCCCCAATTCTCCCTCGTGTATAGCCCTTAGTAAAGTCGGTTTAAGGCCCTATCATGTTGGACACCAGTTCACTTATCATCACCGAAGGTAATCTCTTATATCACTTCTTAGATATTTAAATTCTTATGCCTGCGCTTTGCATATTTGGCTTACGGCCATATCACGTTGAAACAGAGGTTCTCTTACGATCACCAATCGTACCAAGGAAACATTTAGAAATATACAGTGTCAAATTGATCCCTGACTTTTACAGTTATTGGACTTACTTTTTTTGCCTATGAAAACGGATTTTCCGTCCTGGATATAACGATAAACTACATCCGCGACCAGGTTAAGACGATAAACTACGTCCAGCAGCAAGGCCTCTGATCAGGTGGCTTTGAGGAATGTGGAACCACCTCTTAATTGCTGGTGTTCCCAGGTCCACCCTGACGCGGGGTGGTAGTATCTGTTAGGGTCCCAGCTATAGGCAAATAGTTAACCCCGAAACTGAGGTAAAAAGCGTTATGAAAGTGTAAACTAAGTTTTAAAACCAGAAAAACTTTGTAAAAATTATTACTAGAAATTAATTTTTGAAGAAGATAAACTATTACTAACAATACGTTTTTGAAAAAAAAAAAAACATATTTCCAGCGATACATTTTTTAAAATTATATAACCAGCTATACATTTTTGAGGAAAAAATATTACCAGAAATAGATTTTTGACAAAACAAAAATATTACCAGGAAAAAAAGTTGTCGGCATTAAATGACCTATTGAGGTTGATATTCCGTAAAACAAAACAAAAAAAAATAAGAAAAAAAAAGAAAAGAAAAAAGAAAAGAAAAAAGAAAAGAAAAGAAAAAGAAAACGGATTTTTTTTGGGGGTGCGGGCTTATAAAAAGATTTGAAAGGGTCAGTCATAAAATAATAACCAACAAAAGATTGCAAAGCACTTACGCCGACATTAATAACATAACGGTGTTTGGCACTTACAGAACTGATCACGATCGCAAACTCAAACGGTTCCTGGCTGCCGATGAAACATACGACCTTACTTTAAACAATGAAAAGTGTTCGTACGCCTTAAAAAGAATTAACCTACTGAGTATGTCGTAAGCCAAGAAACTATGACGCCTGATCCTGAACGACTGAAACCACTTTTAAAATTCACACAGTTATGTGCCAGGCGTGATACACGCTTAGGCGATCATGTATCTTTCGATACATGACAGACGAGGCAGATTTTTTCCCGCAGTAGGTTACCATTTATTTCTGTGGTAAACCAGTTGCCATTCAAGGCTATAGAACCCAGTGTGTCCTGCTATTTGCCCATAGCTGGGAGGAGAAGAGGAGGATTCATACCTTTCCCAAGGGTATTGGCACGTAAGTGAATTTCAGTCAGTTATGTGCAATGCGTGATACACGCTTAGGCGATCATGTATAAAGAAACATGACTGACGAGGCAGATGTTTTTTCCCGCAGTAGGTTGCCATGTCTTTCTGCGCCCATCAAAGGCTATAGAACCCGGTCTGTCCTGCTATTTACCCATACCTGGGGGGGAGAAGAAGAGGATTCATACCTTTTCCAAAGGGTATTAGCATGTAAGTGAATGTAATGGATTCGACTGGAATTCGAACTCGGCTCTCTGATTCCTCAATCCGAGCCGCTATTCATTACTCCACCGTGCAATTTCCGATCCCTAATACTATATCCGCCTTACGGTCATCCATGGACATGTTCGCACATTATTCCCCATGGGTAGCCCAATTCTCTGAAAAAATACACAAATCACCAGTTTTCCTCTGCCTCCTCCTGTCGTCAAAACCTTTGAGGACCTAAAAAGCGATATTGCCATTTCTGCTATCGCAGCCGTAGATCCCTCTATTCCCTGATGCTAGAAACAGAAAACCTCCGACTGCGCCATTGCAGCCTCACTGAGACATTCCGGACGCCCCGTAACGCTATTCTGTAGAAGACTTTCGCGGTCGGAACGACGTCTTTTAGAGATAGAGAAAGAGGCTTATGCAATTGTGGAGGCCTTAAAGAAATGGCCACATCACTTAACATTTTAGACTGGTCACCGAACAAATGTCTGTTTCATTTATATACAACCCTCGGTCGATCAGCCGGATTACAGAACGAAAAAATAGCCAGATGAAGAATTGACCTATTCTGCTTTTCATTTGACGTCGACTATCGTCCTGACAAAGGAAGTGCTGTAGCTGACGTTATTTCAAGGATGCTTGGATCACTAAAAGGCACTGAAGATCTGAAGATATGAAACTGCATAAAGAACTGTGTTATCAACAAAATGCTACATGTTATACTTAGTCGAAACCTGTCTTTCTCCGTCGAGGAAGTCAGGAGGATTACGAACAACTGTCAGACGTGCTCGCCAATCAAACTCCGGTTCTACAAACCCAAAGCGGTTAAAAGCTACACAAACCTTTGAACGGCTCGGCTTAGATTTCTCAGTTACTTCCCTTTAAACTCAACTCTTTAATTTTTTTTTTAGTTCACCACTGCTGTAGCCTGGTATTGAACTCAAAACTCTTTGGGTCTAGTCACTGGATCTAACCAACGTCTTTATCCACTGGGCCATCCGGAAGAGGCATGGTACGTGGAACTAAAACAATTTACCGCGGTGGACGAAATAAAAGGTTCGGTTCGAAATTCCAACTACCTGAAGAAGGCCGGAGCGTACAACGGCCGAAACGTTGTGAATAAGGCAATGAAGATGAGGATAACAGTCCGAATAATGTAAATAATACAAGTAATCATAATACCTCATCTCAGAGATCCAAAAACCTGAAGAAGGCCGGAGCGTACAACGGCCGAAACGTTGTGAATATGGCAATGAAGATGAGGATAACAGTCCGAATAATGTAAATAATGCATATAATCATAATACCTCATCTCAGAGATCCAATCATCTGAAGAAGGCCGGATCGTACAACGGCCAAAACATTGTGAATATGGCAATGAAGATGAGGATAACAGTCCGACCAATGTAAATAATGTAGATTTTTATTACTTAAACGTTATTCTAGTGGATGGGTCGTATTTAAGTAGACGCTTCTTTATTTATTAGACAGTATATTTATTTATTTTCGTCTACAGGCCTGAAGAGTCCGCATGTTTTTCTGGCAAATATTCCGACCGGTAGACGAAACTAAATAAATATACTGTTTAATAAATAAACAGAGCGTCTACTCAAATACGAGTATCCACCAAAAATAACATTTAAGTAATAAACATACTTTATATGTATATATATATAGAAGGTCGGATAACTATGTTTAAGTATTCAACAATTTAACTATTCTAACGAAAAATACATCCTATGGTCACCATTTTTCGGTTTAATAACACCTTATTTGCAACTGTATCGTATGTAATAATAACTGCTTTCGATTGGAAATATTTATATATTTTCCCCTTTATCAAAGTTACTCGCAATGTCGTGTCCTTTCAGGACGTTGGCGATCATGGCTCTCCACAATTACCTCTCCTTTGTTGCTCTTAATAAATTTTATCTCTTCATTATCGCTCCTAAATCTTGTTCTGCCACCCATTTACTCAAACTCAATATGTTATGCGTTGTTTTCCTCTGTCCCCCTTGACTTCAGTCTGTCCTGTGAGTATCAGATTTTCCAAGCCCTCCTTTCTTATTATGTGTCCCAGAAATTTCAACTGTCTCTTTCTGATGTGAAGTACAAATGTCTTTTTCGTTTCCATTCTCTCTAAACTTCATCATTGCTCACATGGTCAATCCATGGTATTCTCATCATCCTTCTGTGTTACCACATTTCTGTTGCTTCAAGTCGCTTCTTCATCTGTGGGGAGATTGTCCATAATTCACTGTCATATAAGAGTTTGCAGGGTAGAAAATAATTAAACACCCACAAGGCCGCGAAAACGCTTTTTGGGTTCTATGAAGAGTGAAAAGTGAAGATTGGGCAGCTCTAATTACTGTTTTATTTACTTTTCACATCCAGTAACCCTTTATGTCTTAGTGGCTTTATTACCTTCCTTGGGGTAAATCGAATTAAAACAAAAAATAAAAAAAACAAAAACAAAAACAAAAAAAACAAACGCTAATACAAGTTCAGGAAACCTACCCGTTACAAAAAGAGTTATCTTTTTTTTCAATTCCTAGGTCTGCTACTTGGAAAGTTGATTCATTGTGTCGTGCCAAACAGTTTTTTTTCTCGCTAGGAAACGTCTTGCACGTTTAGAAATCTACCATTCGTCCATGCATTGAATATTGTTGCCATATCTTGTCTGGTGTTCCGGCTATATATCTCGAGATTCTCGACAAAATTCAAAGAAAAAATTGAATAGTCCTGAGCTGATACCTCGATTTCAGTCACATTCCCGCCGCCGTGATGTGGTTTCCCTCTGGCTTTTCTATAAATATTTTCAAGGCAATTGGTCTAGAGCGCTTTCTACCTTGGTACCTCGATCGCGTGAATTTAAGCGCGGTACTAGATTGGCAACTAGATCTCTTCGTTTCATTGACGATATAGCTAGATGCAAACGTAATTTCTATTCTAATAGTTCCTTCTCTTGCCCTAACCGTCTGTGGAAATCTCTTCCAGCTTTTTGTTTTTCTCTCAACTAGACCTACATAAAATTTAAATGTAATGTCCCCTTCTTTTGTCTTATTTGTTTCTCGGTTTCTTTCACTCTCAGTAACCACTTGCATCTTAGTGGCTTTATTGCCTTTCTTGGGCCGGGTGAAAGGAGAAAAAGGTTCCCGTTGAAGCATGGCTCATGTGTGTCAGGCTGAGAGTTGCGTATGCATTAATATCTGGCGTGACCATCATTTTACTGCTGAAATTGCTAGATGTAACCGCAAGTTCTTTTCTTATAGTTTCTTCTCTAGCACTTCTTTCGCGGCTCCTTACTTTTCTGATATCATATTCTTTATATTGTTGTTTCTCCTTATTAGATTTTCCTAGTTTCATTTACTCTCAGTAAAACTTTGCGTCTTAGTGGCTCTATCCCCTTTCTGGGAGTGAAATGATCAAAAGAAAATACGTCCTGACGTTCAGAAGAAAAAAAAATTGCGTTGTTATTTTTTTTAAAATTTTAGCCAGCGACCCGCCAATTTTATCAGCAAAACGAAATCCGTACACAGGAGATTTTTTTTATTTATCATTATCCATATTTTATCAGTGAAAATTAATTTTGTCTTAACTTGAATTACCATCAGTTGATATTTGTTCTTTATTCGTTCTTTCTGTTTTTTTTTATTCATTCTTTGTAATCGATACTGATCTGACATCTCGACTACAGTCACTATCTCGCCGGCGAGAGCTGGCTTCCGTGTGTCTTTTATATAAATATATTCAGTTATTCTAATGAGATCTCCTTAGTATCACGATCGCATGAATTTAATAGAACAACTAGACAGGAAATTAGGTGTCATCGTTTCCCTGAAGAAATAGCTAGATGGAATCGTAAGTTTTATTCTAATTATTTCATTTCTCGTACTTCACATCTGCGGAAAACTTTTCTGGCTTCTTGGTTCCATTCAAAAATCTAAATGCAACTTCAGTTGCCATTTTCTGTACTTTTATTGTCCTTTTTTCTCACTAACATCTCATTTTATTTCACTTTCAGCAACCCCAGGTATCTTAGTGGCATTATTGTCGTGCTTGAGGGGAAAACCAGAAAATGTTCTCAAATAAAAGAGTCTTCTAAATGATAAATATATTATGAAGATGTGAGATAAATATTTTACGTAGACGTGAGATAAATATTTTATATAGAAGTGAGTTAAATATTTTATGTAGACGTTAGATAAATATTTTACATAGAAGTGAGATAAATATTTTATGTAGACGTAAGATAAATATTTTACATAGAAGTGAGATAAATATTTTATGTAGACGTGAAATAAATATTTTATATAGAAGTGAGATAAATAAGACAGAAAACTTTTTGTATAAAAGTAATGTAAAATTTACAAACCCCACAAATAAAAAACAAAAAAACAAAAAACAAAAAAACCCATAAAACGAAAAAATATTTTGTTCTGCTTTTCAGAATCAGTTTTTAAGTTTTTAAGTTTTTATTCTTATTAATGTTACCCTCCTTAGCAAAATTATCCGAATTGGGAATTGCTATTTTAGATGAATGCACATTCTAATATCTTCCTGGCATTTATCGACTATCTTGGCCAATATACATGTTATTATCGAAATACGGTTTCGGCCATGTACCATCTGGCCATCATCAGGTAACCATAAGAATAAGTGTATAAACAAAATTCATAAACAAAAAAAAAAAAAACGCACACACACAAATCTAGTTTAATCGGCAGACCTAAAAAGAGACACTTGCTTGATATAGATGTCATTACCGGTACAATGTTTCGGCCAAGTATCCTCTGCCCATCATCAAGTGTCCATTGCTATGGTTGATATTGATATCTGTTGATTGTTGTGTTATTTATGTCCCTTTGATGCCAGTTGTTGTTCGTTCGTGCTGAAACAGTTCTCCACTGTCCGATCGCGGGATTGAACACAAAACCGCTAGATGGTAGTAACACGTGTATAACCAATATACACAAATAAGACACACACACACACACACACACACACACACACACACACACACACACACACACACACACACACACACACACACACACACACACACACACAAATGTAGTTTAATCGGTCGACCTAAAAAGAGACACTCGAATCGACAGCCGGCATCAGGTGTCGACGCTGAGTACACTGGTGGGTTTGTTGATAAGCTGGGATTAGATATCCAAGCGGAAACGGTAGGTGGCATCACTATTCGACTGCTCCTCGCCTCTTGATTGCTTATGTATACACTTGTATACATTATTTTCGCTTGTGTATAGCGTTATGGATATTGGAGTAGTGTCCCGATCAGCGGCTAGGGAAGAAAAAACGGTATGTCAAGTTCGAACACAGGTTGAGTTATTGACGTTCTTCTCTGTGAAGTTAACCCCGTTGGACGTTGGCCTTCCCTAGGTTACATCTAGCAATTTCAGCAGTAAAATGATGGTCACGCCAGCTATTATTGCATACGCAACTCTCAGATGCGGCTGACACACGTGAACCATGCTTCAATGGGAACTTTTTATCTTTTCACCCCCCCCCCCCCCAAGAAAGGCAATAAATCCATTAAGATGCAAGGGGTTACTGAGAGTGAAAGAAGCAGTAAAGAGAATAGGATCCAAGGAGACACTGAATTAAAATTTTATGTAGGTCTAGTTGACAGGAAAACAAGAAGTTGGAAGAGATTTCCACGGGCGGTTAGTACGAAAGAAGGAACTTTTACAATAGAAATTACGGATACATCTAGCTATTTCATCAGTGAAACGAAGAGATCTAGTTGCCAATCTAGTACCGCTCTTAAATTCACGCGGTCGAGGTACCAAGGTGGAAAGCGCCCTAGACCAGTTGCCTTGAAAATATTTATAGAAAAGCCAGAGGGAAACCTCATCATGGCGGCGGGGATGTGATTGAAATCGAGGTATCAGCTCAGGACTGTTAAATTTCTTCAGCGAATTTTGTCGGGAATCTCGAGATATATAGCCGGTGCACCAGACAATGGCAACAATATTCAATGCACGGATGAATGGTAGATTTCTAAACGTGCAAGATGTTTCTTGGCGAGAAAAAAAACTGTTTGGCACGACACAATGAATCATCTTTCCAAGTAGCAGACCTAGGAATTGATAAAAAAAGATAACTCCAAACTTTTGTAACGGGTAGGTTTCCTGAAATTGTATTAGCGTTTTTTTGCTTTTGCTCTTTTTAATTGGATTTACCCAATGGAAGGTAATAAAGACACTAAGACAAGGGGGTTACTGGATATGAAAGAAAGAGGAAACAGAAATATTACTAAAAAGCGAGAACAATAGAAAAACAATCAGGTAAACAGTAGATAACGATTGACATTTTATTTAAAGTTTGGAAGATTAAATTTGACTGGAAAGCATGGAGTCGAAAGGGTTTCCCACAAGCAAGAAGTGGAAGAGAAGAAACTGTTAGCATAGAACTTACGGTTACATTTAGCCAATTCAACTGTAAATTAACGAGAACAAGTTCCCAATCTAGTACCGCGCTAAAATTCACGCGATCGAGGTACCAAGGTGGAAAGCGCCCTAGACCAATTGCCTTGAAAATATTTATAGAAAAGCCAGAGGGAAACCTCATCATGGCGGCGGGGATGTGATTGAAATCGAGGTATCAGGCCAGGACTGTTAAATTTCTTCATCGAATTTTGTCGGGAATCTCGAGATATATAGTCGGTGCACCAGACAATGGCAACAATATTCAATGCACGGACGAATGGTAGATTTCTAAACGTGCAAGATGTTTCCTGGCGAGAAAAAAATCTGTTTGGCACGACACAACGTATCAATTTGCTTCTTTATCGTATTATGGATGTTGAATTAGTGCAGCGATCAACGGCTAGGAAAGAAAACAATCGGCATGCTACGTTCGAACCAAGGCCGAGTTCGTTGCGTTCTTCTCTAACTGTGAAGTTCCTTTGTTGGACTTCGGCCTTCCCTCGATTCCTGATAGGGCGAATGGGCCCTTGCCCTTCTGGGTTAGCCTAATGAGTTGGTAGAAGAAGGTGTGACACGTTTTATCAGTCGTGTCTTTTTCGATTCATGATCGCCCAAAACTATTTGCATAAGTAAATGTAACGAACCCTACGGGAAATCGAACTCTCCAATTTCTTATCCCGAGTCGTTATTCATTACGCGATATACACATCCAACCTTACAGTACCATTGTTACTGATTATGTTCCACATTGCTTAACCTCGGTAATCAAATGGGAACCGATGTTCCAACGTGATATGACCGTAAGCTTTGTCATATTTATATTCAATGGGCGAGAAGTCCGTGAACGGGAAATTCTTGGATGGAAAGTCCGTGAACGGGAAATTCTTGGACAGATCCTTCTTGGATGGAAAATTCGTGGATAAGACCTAATTTGGTGGGACATTCTCGAATGAGAAGCTCATGTACGGGTCCTAATTAAACGTTCTTGGATGTGAAGTGCTTGAACATGACCTACTTGGATGAGAAGTTCTTGGATAGAAAATTCTTGGACGGGACATCCCTGAATGAAAACTTGTACGTACCTAATTAGATGAGAAGTTCTTGGATGGAAAAACCTTGAATTGGAGCTTTTTGGATGGGAAGTTCGTGGACGGGACCTAATTTGATGGGACCTTCTTTAATGAGAAGCTCCTGTACGGGGCCTAATTAGATAAGAAGTTCTTGGATGGGAAATCCTTGAGCGGGACCTTCTGGGATGGGAAGATAGTGGATGGGAAATTCTTGAAAGAGAATTTTTTGTACGGGATCTAATTAGATGGGAAGTGGTTGCATGTGAAGACTTCTTCTTGGATATGAATTTCGTGTATGGGACCTAATTGAAGCGACCTTGGATGGGAAGATCGTGGATCCTTGGAGGGGACCTTCTTGAATGAGAACATGTACAAGACCTTCTTGGTTGGGAACTTCGTGGATGGCATCTAAGTGGATAAGATCTTCTTGAATGAGAAGTTCTTATTCGGGACCTAATAAGATGGGATGTTCTTGAATGGGAAGTTCTTGAACGGGACCTTCTTGGATAGGAAGTTCGTTGATGGGACATTCTTAGAAGGGACCTTCCTGAATGAAAAATTATATGGGACCTAGTTAGATGGGAAATTCTTGGATGGGATGTCCTTGAACGTGATCATCTAGGGTGGGAAGTTCTTGAATGGTAAATTCTTGGACGGGGAAGTTCTTTTACTGTACCCAATTAGATGGGAAATTCTTGAACAGGAAATTCTTTAATGGGAAGTTCGTGGATGGTACCTTCTTGAATGAGAAGTTCTTGTACAGGACCAAATTAGATGGCAATCTCTTGCATGTGAAGTCACTGTATGGGAAGTTCATGGATGTGAACCTAATTTGATGGGACCTTCTTGAATGAGAAGTTCTTGTACGGGACGTAATTAGAATGAAAGGTCTTGGATGCCGTGAGCATGTGTGGTCCTATCAACATAACAAATTTAGTCCGATGAAGTCCTGAAGGGCTAAACGCATCACAAGTAAACTTTTTCATTTGTCATACAATTTACCCAATACTGTTCTTGATATATAAAAATATAAATCCTTATCTCATATTAAACAAACACACAAACGCAGTATCTCATTTGATTTCTGAGGAAAGACCTAGGTGGTCTGAAATATTAAATAAATAAATATATACAAAAACACAGAAATAAATACTTTCATAAAAAAAACACCCAATTTTGTTTCATTTATTTTATCCAGATATTATATACATATCAAGAAAGTATGCGTGGCCTCTCATTATGCTATATATATATATATATATATATATATATATATATATAAATGTAAAAGACAATAGGAAAACTGTAATAGTTGCCGACGCGTTTCGTCCGATGTGGATTTTTTCAAGGCTAAAAAAAGTCCACATCGGACGAAACGCGGTGGCAACTATTACAGTTTTCCTATTGTCTTTTACATTTATAAATATTGTCTTTTTTTACAGGTTAACTCTGAGAATGTTTTCATATATATATATATATATATATATAATTAAGTAATTCATCGAGTCTAGAAACCTCAACAGAAAGCACTGGACGGCCGTTTCGTTCTATATTTGGGACTCATCAGCAGTGCGCATCCACTACCGAGAATTGAAACCCCGGACAGTTACGTTGCCAGGTAAAGGCCATACAAACGGGCCTCGGTGACGAAGAGGAGGAAGCGAATCAGACTCGATATAGCGCCGCTTGATCACATAGTCTGTGGTGCAACTCAACTGAGTTTCCTTTTATACCCATAGGACTGTGCCCCCTCGAGCCACGACAAGTATCACCAAGCCGCTCCAACTGGAGCAGTAGAAGCCGGTTCAAGGTTAGGATATACAAGTAATTAGGAAGATTTGAAAATTATAATTAAGTAATTCATCGAGTCTAGAAACCTCAACAGAATACAGAAAGCACTGGACGGCCGTTTCGTCCTATATTTGGGACTCATCAGCAGTAGACTCGATGAATTACTTAATTATAATTCTCAAATCCTCCTAATTACTTATATATATATATATATGTGTATATATATATATATATATATATATATATATATATATATATATATATATATATATATCTCCTCATCCACAGACTGACTGGTTCGCTGTATTACAGCTCATCAGTGTGGATAGGCATGCGATTGCCTCAAGCTGGGATCGAAACACGACTGATTTGGTCTCATTCGGAGATTTTACCACTGCGCCCAGTAGAGATAAAGGCGAATTTTTACGTACCTACGAATAAATACGCCAATGACGGAGAGGGCTCAGCAGTATTAGCCAGGGTTACAAATTCTCACTTTCTTTCCAGAGTTCTCGGCCGGAATTAAATTTTCTGGGGATGAATATATTGTCATCCACAGACAGACTGTTTCGCTGTATCACATCTCATCAGTGTGACTAGACATCCGACTGCCTCAAGCCGGGATCGAGACCCGACTGATTTGGCGTGTCAGATATTTTACCGCTGAACTATGAGAGCTATATATATATATATATATATATATATATATATATATATATATATATATATATATAAAAGTAGAAACTGAAGTCAACATTCAGAAGTGACAGTCTGTTTCATGTTTAAACGCAGACATCAGGCCATATGCGTTCTTTTTTTTTCTCGTCTATTCATATATTGTTATGGTAATTTACCGACGCACGCATGGACTCTCCCTGCTATAAATAGGAGCAGGTACTGCCTTTTGGAGAGGGAAGTTTCCAGCAGTCAGACTGAACATTCTTGCCGTAACCCTCTCGTTTGTATATGTTTGTATTACTGTTTCTCTCAATATATTTGTTTAACTCAATTCCTCTCTTTGTGTCTTTATTTCCGGCCCTAACAAGGCCACAACATATATACAGGTCATTGATGCATTGTGGGTAATCTATTGTATCATTCTAACAGTGATTTTGGTGGACGGTAATGGTTATATTTCGAATTATTGCAAGGGCAAAACCTTTTCCATCGAATCATCTAATGTATAAAATATTATGTGAGATTTCTTATACATTTCATGATTCGATGGAAAACGTTTCAGTCGATACGCTCTTCGGCCTACCTTGTATTTTTCCTTATCCTCTTTTATCGTTTTGTGGGAAAGATATAAAATGCTAACGTTCATAATTTTAAAATACGGATGTCTAAAAAGGATATATATATATATATATATATATATATATATATATATATATATATATATATATATATATATATATATATATCGCCTCGGTAATCTAAGCAGTGCTTTAGTTGTACACATAGCCAAATCTGATCACAATTTTGATTTCGACTCTGTGAAGATTTTAAAATATATCCACAATAAAAACCTTAGGCAGATTTACGAGGCTGGCATGATAGCCACCTCACACACAATAAATACCCGACAAGGTTTCTTTCATATATCAAGCTGTCTAGCAAGATTAATGGTTGACAAACGTACCGATAAGCTATAGTTTTAAATAAGTCACCCCCACCTTCCACTTAGGATACAATCTTTTCCCTGTGAGCAGGTTTTTGTAGCGCCGCCCAAGAAAGAATACTCTGACTTTAGAATTTCAGTTTTTCTGTTTTTGACCAGTCCTGTATATATCGTCTCTTCATCTAACTTAAATCTAATATAAATATGTCTCCATTAACCATGTCCTGAAGAAGGTCTATTTGACCGACACGTCTGACGTCGACAGAATAACAAAAACAAAAACAAAATAAAAACAGTAAACTCACATATTCGGATTTTGCTTTGTCGTTTCCACATTTTCATCATACCGTCGGATCTACATCCACACATTTGCTTATATATATATATATATATATATATATATATATATATATATATTTATTTTTCGTTGGGGTCAAAATTGAACAGCAATTTCATTGTGAATAGTTAAAACCTTTACACACTTCTCTTAAACGGTCAGTCTTAAATATCTTTTCATTTATCTATTTCAATTTGTCAATGGGTTCCAAATCAGATAAACTCTGAGCTTTACCGGATGAAGATTTGTTTTTTTACTAAATTTCACCCACTACAATGCTCGAGAGCCTTTCAAGTTAGAGTGTTATGGTTGAAATGACAGTGATGAATGAATTGTGTGATATGAATCAAAGAGCAGCTGGTAAGAAATGAAGTTATTTTTGCTAAATTTCACCCAATACAAGATTCGAGAGCCAATCAATGTACAGCATTACAGGCAAATGCTAATGCTGAATGTCGTGTGCGGTATGCATGCAAGAGAAGATGGTAAGAAATTATGATTTAAAAAAAATAATTTCACCCAATGCAAGGCTCAAGAGCATTTCAATGTACAGCGTTACAGACGAAATGGAAATGCTAGATAAGGTCTGTGGTATGAATGGAAGAGACGGTGGTAAGAAATTAGAATTTTTTAAGAGTTTGCTTACAGTAATCAGTGTTCTCATTGGTCCCCCATCTAAGTACTGACCGGTCTCGACATTGTTTAACTACGGCGATCGAACGATAATCAGTGTTTTCAGTCCTATTTAATCGGAAGCTACTACGGGGAAAAGGACAGATAATGATTTACTTGGTTTGAAAAGGTTAAGATTTTAGGGTTCAGGGGCGCATCCACATGGGAAGTTTTTCCACAAAGAAGGTTCTTGGGGAAAAAGCTCTCTGTGTCGAAAAATTGCAATATGGAGATAGAAGTATCCTGGCGTGTCCTTACAGTGAAGGTCTGAGCTGGTGATATAAAAGAGTCGAGCTCAACGTTTACGATCGTAGGGATAGGCTTACGACGTTTCGTCTGTGGGGAAGCGGTTGTACGGTTGAAAATATTAAATCGCCCACAAAGCCGCGCGGACACGTTTGGACTCTGTCAAAGGCGGGAAGTAAGAATTGGGGAAAAGTATTGTTGTTGTTATGAAAATACTTCGACGAATTAATTTTTTTGTCTTTCTTCAAAGGAACAATCTTGCTCTCACGTTTTCCACTGACATGAAATCGGTGACTATATCGAGTCAATTGCCACGTCTACCTGCCAGGAAAGTTGGGTCACTGTGTCGTGCGAGAGGATTTTTCTTGTAAGAATCCATTTTGTACGTTTATATATCTACAAGTCGTCCGAGTCCTGGGTATGACGATAAACTACATCCGGCAGCAAGGCCTCTGATCGGGAGATTGGATATTTTGGGGAGCGTGGAACCACTTCTTGATTGTTGTTGTTCCCATGTCCACCCTGACCCGAGGTGGTAGCACCTGTTAGTGTCCCAGCTATGGGTAAATAGTGAACCTTCGGACAAAAATGAAACAATATGAAAGTATAAAAATACATTATTATCTTAAAAGTACCAGCAATGCATTTTTATATTAAAAATTACCAACAATACCTGTTTATAGCAAAATGACCAACAATACATTTTATATGCAGTTGAAACCATAAGATGGTGTCCAAAGTACATAAACTACATAAAGTACATAAGTATAAATTTCGGCATTAAATAAACCATAGAGGTTAGTATGCTGCTAAACAAACTCAACCAACTAAACAACCAACATAAAAAAACACTTTTATAACATTAATCGATATAATATCCGACAATTTCTTAAACTGTATTCCAAATTATAACATCAACAAAACTACAAAATAAAACACATATCACTGCTTCTAGTAATTATATCCATACAAACGTGTATATGTACAAAAGCTGAGTATTATCTACCATGTATCCAATTGTGAAAGCAGAATAGCATATTTTTTTTTTTAAGCTTATCACCCCAAGCAAGGCTGGAGACCACTAGCACGCAAGGGGTTACAGAAGGTTTGGAGGAAGAGCAGATAGGAGTGGTAAAGGAGAGGATGTGGAGAAACATAGTGGATCGATCAAGGCAAGGGGGTTACAGAAGATTTGGAGCGAGAGCAGATAGGAATGAAAGGTGAAAGGATGTGGAGAAGGGAAGTGGATAGATCAAGGCAACTGGAGATGTCGATTGACGTTACACTTAAATAGTTGGAGATTGTATTTGTCAGGGAAACGGGAATAAGGAAGGGAGTTCCACAGGCGAGATGTGCGAGACATGAAGCTATTGGAGTAGAAGAGATTACTAAAAAACTCCAATGAAAATTATATTTCAGCATTAAATGACCCATAAGGTGTTGATGTATCGTCAAACAGACAAAAAACAAAACAAACCATTCGTCCGTGCATTGAATACTGCTGTCATATCTGGTCAGGTGCACTTGTTGTACATCTCGAGATTCTCGACAAAATTCGAAGAAGGGGGTCTGTAATCTAATCGTTCCTGACCTGGCGTCTCGACTTTCTCAACGACGTGAAGTAGCCTCTCTCTGTCTTTTCTACAAATATTTTCATGGCAACTGCTCTAACGAGCTTTTTCCCCAGTGCATCGACCACATGAATTTAAGCGTGCTACTAGATTGGTATCTAGTTGTACTAGCTATATCTAACCGCCACATCTACCCTAACAGTTTCTTTTCTCGCACTTCTCCCTGTTAACTACAATCTTCAAAAATTTAAAATACAACGTCAACCGCTATCTTCTGTCTTATTCAATCCTGTTCCTTTATTGTCCTTTCTTCACTCTTCCCCACTAAAGTCTTCTCATTCTCTTTCACTTTCACTCCCCGTCCTAGGTAAGAAGATAAACTACATCCGCGTCCTGGGTAAGACGATAAATTACATCCGACAGCAAGGCCTCTGATCGTGAGGTTTTGAGAA
>OZ038514.1:35056996-35059496 GCA_964036315.1 Acanthosepion esculentum
CTGCCGACAACATCGGTATCAGAAACATTGGACCACGCAAGCCCCTCCATCACGATAAGGAGCACCCATCAGAGGTACGCACATAGACGCGTGAACACACACATATATTTTACACTGGATGCCGGAGTAAGCAGTTCATTATCAAATGTACCACTTATTATTATTATTATTTTATTATTATTATTATTATTATTATTATTATTATTCCTTCAGAAACCAAACAAACAATAAATATCCAAATAATAAAATTATCATCTATATATATTTATATAAAACAGAGGATGTCTGTGTGTCTGTCTGTCTGTAGGATACCTTTTCACTCGAGATTCATCCAAATCGATGTTGACCAAACTTGGCCTATACATTGCACAATGTAAGAGATAGGTTATTAGCGTAAAAAAATCGATAAGTTTTAAAAATTCAATAATCGATATAGCCGATCAAAAATCGATGAATTCCCTTTTTTTCCTCCGATTTCTTTCAAACTCAGTATGTAGGCTACTTATGACGAGCTCAACGATACCTCATTTTTATTTCTATGCTACTGCACTGCGTTTAGCGAAAAACAGCGAAAAACGAAAAATCGATTTCAACACAAATTTTAAACTAAAAACTCCCTCAGTTTTCAAGCAATCTAATACAAACTTCACTTAATTGAAGCCAACAATAAGTTGATTGTTTAATTGTCATTTAACTTGATATTTGAGTCCATCCGTATAGTGAAAAACCGGGTAAATAGCGAAAAAATGGCGATTTTTACTGGTTTCTTTCTTATTTTTCGTTCATCTTTCAACCAATTTTCATCAAACTTAACAATTTCTTTATAAATGTATCTTCTTTTACATCCCTGGTAACACACTGACAAATTGAATTTCAAAAACTCCTAAATAATTGTGGCCTGAAGGGGATCTTCATGTTGTCTGTTTTACCCCATCATGTCCTCGGCTAACTTCGATTGAATACAGATACTATTTCAGTTATATCAGTAACTGCATTAATTCAAAATGTTTTTTAATGAAAGTACTTTAAAGTAATTGAAGAAGATAGACTCTGTTACATCTAAACTTGATGCTGTTTTTGCTCCATTTTAATTGAACGCTTTTTCTGATCGACCAGCTGGGTATGGCTGCTAGTATATATATGAGAACATTTTTTTTTATTATTGTTAAAAATATTTGAAAGAGAAATAACAGAGGAAGAAATTGACTATTCTGGGCTGAACCAATATTAAAAAGGAAGCAAAACGAAATAACATTACGACTCGAAACGTTTTTCCTACAAATTTGAAAATACGTCATCGACCATAAAACAATGTTACGTTACTACAATCAATGAATACGAAAAGCATAAAATAATAAAATGATTGGCAAATGTTTCAATGTCAGAACTGGATTCTGTGTGTCTCATTTCATATGTACCTCAGAGGAAGTTCATGAAATCAAGTGTGTGGGTCACTTCCTGGCAAGTTGAGGTCCATCTTATACAAAGTCACGCTATCGGCACGTTCTTCTACTCTGATTTACTTTTACTTTCAACCAACTCTTGCAAAACCAGATGGTGACAGGGAATGGCTGATGGGGGTAAGGTTTGGTGAAACTGTAAGTTTCTACGCCTGAACCTGCAAGTTGGCAGCGAATGTAGTCCTCAGTGCCATCATCCTAAAGGAAGCGATCAGCAAAGAAGAAATTAAATTCTTGGATACGCGATAAAGCCGACAACAATTACGGCGTTGTAAAGGATTTTAATATAGAAATAAATTGCAAATGATTTTACTATAAGAATGCATTGTAAGGGATTTTAATATAGGAATACATTGTAAATGATTTACTATAAGGGATTTTACTATAACAATGCATTGTAAAGGATTTTACTATAAGAATGCATTGTAAATGATTTTACTATAACAATGCATTGTAAATGATTTTACTATAAGACTGCATTGTAAAGGATTTTAATATAGAAATACATTGGAAATGATTTTACTATAAAAATGCACTGTAAAGGAATTTAATATAGGAATACATTGGAAATGATTTTACTATAAGAATGCATTGTAAGGGATTTTAATATAGGAATACATTGTAAATGATTTTACTATAAGAATGCATTGTAAATGATTTTACTATAACAATGCATTGTAAATGATTTTACTATAAGACTGCATTGTAAAGGATTTTAATATAGAAATACATTGGAAATGATTTTACTATAACAATGCACTGTAAAGGAATTTAATATAGGAATACATTGGAAATGATTTTACTATAAGAATGCATTGTAAGGGATTTTAATATAGGAATACATTGTAAATGATTTTACTATAAGAATGCATTGTAAATGATTTTACTGTAAGAATGCATTGTAAATGATTTTACTATAAGACTGCATTGTAAAGGATTTTAATATAGAAATACATTGGAAATGATTTTACTATTACAATGCACTGTAAAGGAATTTAATATAGGAATACATTGGAAATGATTTTACTATAAGAATGCAT
>OZ038514.1:35064496-35066996 GCA_964036315.1 Acanthosepion esculentum
AAAACCGGCTGAATTCGCGTCAGTCGGAAATTTTACCCTGAAGCTGTTGGCTCACGGCAGAGAAGAAGGTGAATTTAAGCGTATTTATTTTTAGATAAACACACAGTGACTGATATATATATATATATATATATATATATATATATATATATATATATATATATATATAGAGAGAGAGAGAGAGAGAGAGAGAGATGTAAAGGAGAGGTTATAGTTGTTCTAACCAGAGAAAAGTGTATATTTTTGGGTTATTATGTGGATTTTTAAAATATATATTATACTTTAGTTTTCATATTTTTGCTACACTTGTTTCCGGTCTTGCGACCTTCATCAGGTAAAGAGTGGTTATTTCTATATATTAAAAGGAATTCATTTTCTTATATTTTCCGATGTATAACCATTGTCTTTTGTGTGTAGTAGTAACTCAAATTTCGGTTACGCACAATTTGTGTGTAGTAATAACCCAAATTTAAACCAACATAAAAAACTCTTTCATTATATTACTCCATAAAATATCCTACAATATCTTCAACAAAACTACAACTTAAAACCCACACATCTCAGCTTTTTTTGTAATTACGTCCACACAAACATGTATATGCACAAAGATTTAGTATCATCTACCATGTACTCAACTGTGAAAGCAGAATAACATATATAATATTTTTTATTAATTCCTGCAAAAACCCCAAGAAGATTAAATTTCGGCATTAAATGACCCATAAGGAGTTGATGTGCCGTTAAACAAATCGATCAATCAACTTCATCGGACTAAAATTATGTTTACGTTGATGCGACTACGCATGCGCACGAAGGAAAGGGAGACACTGAGATTTGCATTAATGTTTGGAGTATATAATCTAGTCATTTTCATTTAGACACCTTTTCTTTTTGTTTACGTTTCCATCATTTTTGTTATTAAATATTCCACATTTTGATAATAGAAGATCTGCCAAGAAAGGTGAAACGTTGTAAGAACTCGGGCGCAAATTTACTGTGGATGATCTGTGGCGATTAAAGCACTGCCGAAACATTTTCGTCCTAGTAATTTTTTTTCTTTTAAAAAATGCTAATCTAAAAATTTGGTAAGCGCCCACACCTTTTTCTTTATGCACATGTGTAATCGCATTAACATAAAGAAATTTAGTCTGACGAAGTCCTAAAGCTCGAAACGCGTGACACCAAAACATCATCCACTTTGTTATATTTCTTTCTGGTAGACAATCACAGACACACACACGCATATTAATATATTTTTATATATATATATATATATATATATATATATATATATATATATTGGTACTCGCTTGGAAAACCTGTTACCCTGACGATCCGTTTAGACCTAGGTAGATTTACCTGGCTCTTTAGGTTTATATATATATATATATATATATATATATATATATATATATATATATATATATATATGCTCTGATATTGAGCACTTTATCCCATAAATATAGCACACTTTAAGACTATATTTCTTCACATATATATATATATATATATATATATATATATATATATATATATATATATATATATAGATAGATCGATAGATAGATAGAGATAGAGAGAGAGAGAGAGGATATATATATATATATATATATATTGATATCAGTGAGAGACTTTTACTCCTTGGCTATCGGCGCACGGTAGAAAAAGGGAATTTTTAACGCATTATATACGTGCTATATAAACATTATATCGGCCGCCATAGCGCTCAATTCTTACAAAGAGCGATGCATTAAAGCAGCAGCTGCCGTTAAAAATTCCCTTTTCTCCATAGTGCTCAATCGGCGAACGGGAGCATAAATACTCATGCACAAACTGCCTGTTTCGCTATATCACAGCTCATCAGCGTCACTAGGAATGGGTAAAATAAAATTCTACATACACGCCCATATACTTGCACGTACGTATAAGTATATTTCTTCCTCGAGTGTTATAAACAGAGTGCTCAGTGTTGTGAAACAGAGCTATAAGTATATATTGAATATACATAATATTCAACGTCGACAGCACGACTCAGAGTTTCATGCAGTTCTTTCAATCTTCAGGTGCAAATATAATCTAACCGATATATAGTGCGAGTTCTCGTGGTGATGATTAGAAACTGTGTGTTAAAACTTGTTTATTTAATTATTGTTGCGTAAAATATTAGCATTAACTATTAATAATTTATAAATAAGAATATTTAAATAAATAAATACAATATCAAATACAAAGGGGATAACCCTCTTATTTACATAAATGATGTGATCCTCATTCATAAAACTGTTGTCAGTTGTTTCCAGATTATTACCATTTTAAAAAATATAAACTGGAAACAAATGACAACAGTTTTATGAATGAGGATCACATCATACTATGGATTAACAGTATTTTAATGCATCCCTTATATTCTACTAGCGATGTGATAGCGCCAATAATCGCATTAATATTTCTGATTGATTCTATGCGTGATTATTTCTTTGTATATAAAATACATGCTGCC